>CM051010.1:1849138-2186638 GCA_027704905.1 Muraenolepis orangiensis | reverse complement strand
TAGTTAGGTGTATTCATTATTATTGACCTGCACAAACATGATGCATGTAATGCAGCATTTACTACAAAGCAATATTTAAAGAACATGACATGACTAACTAATGACAGCGGCCTATTATTATTATTATTATTATTAATAATAATAATAATAATAATAATATTATTATTATCATGCACATTTCTTAATGGGAGCAACTGCAGTCACGACATACAACTTTCAGCCGAAAAAGCCCCAAAAAACGTATCATTGACCAAACCCAAGGATACGCTTCCCCTGGGGGGCGCCAGAGGGTCTCAAGGGAGGCACTGTGAAAATAATTTCCCAGAAAGTGAGAATTTCCCAAAAAAATGTAAACTGGTTACTGCTTATGTTTTTTAATCAATTATTTTAGAATGAAAGGCTTAACATCAATGAAATCCAAAATGGAGATGGTTTCTCACACCAGCTGCCGTGGCAAAACTGAAGCGGTGAAAATAATAATAAAGTACAATAATAAATACACATTCAATACAATTCTTGTGAATGTATTTAGTCTTGCTGTCAGTTTACTCAAAGATGATATTCACCCACATTTAATTGTATTCTTGTCTGAATATTTGAATAGGATTGTGTTGGGGGGGGGGGTGGATGCGTAACCTGACCTAATATAGCCTTCTTTTTTAAACATCTTTGTACATATCATTTATGTCACTTTGCTGCTCTTCTTGGTTTATTTTATTGTATATATAATTATAATTACTATTATTTTTATGGTGTTTTTAAGATTTATGCTGCGGGAGGGAATGGGGAGTAAGCGTTCCTATGTACTTGTTACAAATGGCAAATAAAAATCTTGTATCTTCCCATGCAGACTCCCAGGAGGCCCGTTGCGGGAAGCAGTGCTCCGAGGCTGTGGGCCAGCTGCAGAAGAAGAACCAGGAGCTGCAGCGGCACCTGGAGAAGGCCTGCAGGCAGCTGCAGCACACGGTCCGCGACAACAAGGCCACCGTGCACCGCCTCAAAGGTTAGCGTCCGCCTCTCAATACGGTTTCCCCCGAGAACACACACAGACACACAAATGTCTGTCTGGAGTAAGCAGGAGCTTAATGGCGCCTGGGCGTTGGGTTTGTTACAGAGGAGCAGGAGAGCAGCGAACAGCGGGCCCTGGAGGACCACCGACGGGAGCTGGAGGACGTGAAGCGAGCAGCCGAGGAAACTTCGGGGTGTGTTACGGATCCCTCTGTTTGTAAAGCACTGCTTGTTTTGTGTGCTTTTCAAGTAACATTACATTAGTCATTTAGCAGACACTTTTTGTCCACAGCGAATACAATTGTGCCTTCAACATAGGTTAGACAGGCAAAAGGCAAGAGAACTACTAAATCCTAAGTGCATTACCTTCCTAACAAGCCTCCAGAGCAGAACCAGTGCTCAGGTAAAAGTACAATAAGTCGGTTCCCTAGATTTTACACAATAAGTGGGGTCCCAGCGTCTGGGCGACCTCCAGAAGGAATAGTGAACAGGGATAGGAAGCGGACACATGATGAAGATCACAGAACAATGACAATGACAAATGAAAATCATTCACTAGTCCCTACTACCTACATAGCGAGTTATACAGGGCACTAAATAGTGAGTATGGGAGTGATTTCGGAGACAGCCTTTGTTCGGCTGCCGCTTGAAAGCTGCTTCTTTCATGAAGTGAAAAGCAGCAGCAGCCGCTAATCCTGTCCCTCTTCCCCAGCGGGGCTCGTGACCGCGCTATCGCTATCGACCTTCAGCCGGGCCTGGACGAGATGAAGCGGCGGTACCTGTCTGCCGTCGACAAGATCAGAGGTGGGTGACCCCTGCCACCACCATTCGTTATAACTAATTTTAGTTCAGGGGCCATATACAGCCGAATTTGATCTGAAGTGGGCCGGACCAGTAAAATCATAGCATAATAACCTATGAATAACGACAACTCCAATATTCTCCCTTTGTTGTTAGCTCAAGTACATTCTGAAAATGTTCACATTTAATGAACTATCTTTTTACAATACATTATGAACAACCTGACATTTTCTTAAGAAAAATAAGTGCAGTTTCAACATTATTATGCCTCAGTTTATCATTTACATTACAACTTTTACACAACAGATGCAACAGATCAGTTTATCAACAAAGGCACATAACATTAAGTCACAGATGAACAATATAGTATAACAATAAAGTCCTCCTGTAGGCCGGATCGGACCCTCTGGCGGGCCGGTTTTGGCCCGCGGGCCATATGTTTGACACCCCTGGCTTAAGGGGTTCATGGAGAGAGCGTGTGGCATGACCGGCGTGTATGTGTCGTCTCGGCAGGGGACACGCTGCGCTACCTGCAGGAGAGCAAGCAGCGAGCGGCCGAGCTGATCCGCACCGAGGTGCGGCGGGAGCGCCAGGACACGGTCCGACGGATGCGGCGCTACTACATGAGCTGCCTGCAGGAGCTGCTGCAGCACGGGGAGCAGGCCTCGGGGTGAGTCACGCGTACATGCCCTGCCCCGCGGGTGTGTGGTTAGTTGGCACAGGTGTACGCACCTTTTCGTCTAGAGCACCACCCGGTGTATCGTGTGTTGCGTTCCAAGCGGTTATCTTGCCACACAGCATTCCTTCAGGGTTACTGTATTCAGACTGGGTTTTCTCCTGATTCCAAGGCACTCGACTGCCCTCGGTGAACACAAGTTGCCAGCTCTTCAACTGCTCTGTGTGTTTTCCAACTGACTCGGTGTGTGTGTATATTGCATTGTATTGCAAAATAAGGCTTTCAAGGAAGTTTTAAGACCATTCATGTCCCGTGTAACCTTGCGTGTATTTGTTTGTGTTTTTAGTTAACATTTTATTAACATACATTTTTGTCCTGTTGTTAACATTCAACATGTTTTAATGTCAATCATGGGGTATATAATGCAGAGGCTGATAAGATGCATACTAATAGGATGGTGAAATTGGAGGTGATCCATCACTGAAGCAATTCTGACTAATAATGAGGGATACCCGTCTGGTCAGCTGTACGTGCAGAACAGTGTGGTCCTCTTTAGTTGTGTGAGTGGTTTCCTCTGTCTCCCTCAGTGCTGAGCAGATGATCATGAGTGCTGCAGGGAAGCTGCTGGCTATGGCAAAGGCGCTGGAAACACCTGTGAAAAAAAAACCAAGCAAGGACCACGCCTTACCAAGTGAGTGAAAAACACACACCGCCGTACTCCAAATGGACAGGTGGGTGTAGACATACAGCTATAGTACTAAATTATATTGAATTGGCATAGTCAGGATTTGCGTCTCATCAATGCACATGTCTACGAGCCAAGAATAATGCAAATAAGCCAAGTTAAATAAAATGGTGTGAATGATTTAGTTATTTATGTGTTACATCTTCCCTGACAGTTGACTGCCCCAGTGGACTGCCTTCATCCAGGAGAACAGATGGCTCCACTTGGAGCTCTTCCCCAGCAGTAGAGCTCCCTGCACTGGGTCTCGAGGAGGGGCCCCACAGACCCCATTGCGTCACGGGGTGGAAAAAGAAGCTCGGGAAAGCCGTTGTGCAGGGTGACCGCGTGTCGGGTAGAGAGCGAGAGACGGGACCCGACACCCCGCACACAAACACTACTGTGGCAACGTACCCAGCCTCTGGCGAACCTCCACAGAGGAGTCCCTTTCTCCCACCATCTCTGAGTGACGGGATCCGGGACCTGTACCTCCAGGGAGCCGGCTCACCGGGCAAGACCGGCGGCACCGTAGACCCGGAGCTCTGCGGCAAGCGCTCTGTCATCCGGGAGACTCCCGTCCGAGACGAGGGGGACCGCGAGTGGAGCGTGGCCGGCAGTGACTGCTCGGATGCCGGCCAGTCGGCCCGGGGGAGACGGCAGCGGCGGGAGCAGGAGGGGGAGGAGTTTGAAAGGCTGACTCTAGACATGTCGGACATGACTGTGTACACCGATTTTGCAAAGAGGCCGGCGAGTGTGCCATCCGCAAAGAGAACGTGCAGAGAGCCCACGCCCGGCTCCGAGGTGCCCAGGGGGCAGAGCCACCACAGCAAGGCTGTGTTCTCAGCGCTCAGGCAGTGCCAGCAGGACAGTGGCTTCCACAGCCCCTTCTCGCACCACAAGTGAATCAGTCAATCGTACGGTGCCTTATCTTGACAAAACAGTGTCCAGATTTCTGTGGGTTGCTTGCGTGAATGTTTGTTTATTTAAAGTGTACAGCTGTAGTGCCTTACTGTGTCGCGAATGCTGCAGACTTGGAGTGATACAATTATACGAGTTGCCTGCATATGAGAACAGATTCTGGTGTACAGTCGAAAATTCTCCGGTGGAGACCAGAGCATTACTGTCAAATTAATTTCATAAAGCAGCCACAGAAACGTCTTTTTATATATTGATCTGAGATGAATTCATAACCTTGCATAAAAGCTTGAATGCTATCTATAATCTTGATAGAAAGCTTAGAGAGCATTCCTTTAGCCTTAAAGGCATTTCAGTGTTGGATCTGTTAGCCAGCTATCTGACCAGAGCTGTACAGCCGACTCTTAACTTGCTTAAAGTGAATTTTCCTGAAGACTTTTGCTGAATTATGCCTCTGACATGGAGGGTTATGTAAACATTGACAGTTAAAAAAAAAAAGCACATCTCCGAGAAAGTTAATCTGCCTGGCTCTGTAGTGGAATACACATGAACACAAGTTATCTTCTTGCCAAACTGGCGAGTTAACTAACAAGTTAAACTGGTGTTACTGTTTGTGTCATACTGATTTCTCTGTCTGTATGCATTCTTGCATTGAAAGTGTATTGTAGCTGATGGTGTGTGTTTGTGGGTGTGGGTGTGGGTTCTAACTCCAAATACTACAATGTATTTTATGTGTTTGTGCCTCAGTTGTCCATTAATACATTGTTTTTTTTAAGTAGATTTGTAATGTGTATATATTTGATTTTTTTTTACTGAAACTTTATATTTTATATTAAGTTAATAAGATATGCTGTGCATATATTAAATAAATCTTTTTTTCACGAATCACTGGCTCTCAAACGTTTTCTTGAAATTTAAGAAATTGATAAAACCACATCATCCAACAATAAATATTAAATGCATGCTTATTTTTCACAACAATACAATAGAAAATATGGTAACCCTAAACTTGACCAGACACAAAAGGGCTTCTTGACCTGAACCTGCCAGAACCGCCTCACAGAGATTAATATTTGGCCCTCATATCTGATCACAGAGTGCATTGTAGCTGCAAAGATGACACAATAGCTTTATTTTAATGATCAAGATATCCTAAATATGTTAGTTATAATTATATTACAATAATCTTCAGAATGCTCTCGAAAGCAGTGTGCCAAGAAAGAGTGCACAAAAGGTCAGCGTTTCAGTTCAGCTGATCTCGTTAATATTTGTCAGGAAGTCTCTGCACTATCACCTACATGACAAAGGTCAGAACGTTACGACACTAGCGCAGCTCTGTTTGAAATCGGGTAGCTGGCCTGCTCTGGGTAATGCAACGATAGCAACATATGTACAAATACAAATAAAAACTTTGATTGTGCATTATAGTGCCCTTTAAGACCCTGATGCATGGGTCCCATGCATGTTAGACAAAGTGATGGCAAAGTCACAATGCGGTGCGAAGATTATTACAGAAAAACATATGCTATACATTGTTCTTTTTCCAGAAGTCATTATTGTATTTAAATGGCAAGTTACTTGGAAAAGAGTCATCTTAACTTGCGTGTCGTCATAGCGACGAGGTTGCTTGCGGGATGAATGACGCTATAGCCCACAAGTAGCCTACGACAGTAAGTGCGGGTTCTGCACACGTGTGCAATCGTGTATATAGTTATGAACATCACTGTACTGTATGAGACATCGGTAGAGGTCATAACTGGACACTACGGACTAGTGCTTTTGTTGATGACTCGTTTCCTCGGCCTACATAAGGGATGGTCGACTGGACAAACGATGCAAAGTCGGCCTTTCTAACAGTATCTGATCATCTGAATGTGGGTCAAATTCCGACTTGAGCTACATGCTCAGAATAAAGGAAACCAGTTACACATGGTTTTGCCTCATTCAGCCCTTTTTAACATATCCTGTAGAAAGTTAACACTTAACACCACATAGGCCGAGTAGGCCATACTAAGTTAATACCTACATCAGTGACTTCATGATGACAGGGGAGGCAGTGCCTCCCCTGTCATCATGAAGTGTAAAAAAACAAATAATGATTAAAAACAAAAAAATTAATTTTGTCCACCGATTTGTGATAGAAGGAACTTTAGGAACTTTTTGTGTGATTCCAATCATTCCAATAATTGTTATAGTCAATATCGCTGAATTTGTGTATTTTCCTGTTCAAATCCGGGGGAAAGACGCGAAGGGAGGCAGCGACGAGCTGAGCCTCCTCTCGGATTGCGCACTCCCTCCTAAACTGGGCTGAGTGCATTGATATCTCTGTATGTCACCAATGTAATGGCTGTACACACTTTTATTATATGTCCTCATGTTCCATAGGTCATGTAGTTCACCTATGTGTATAACATATCAGACATAACGCCGCAGTGAAAAAGCAGGAAGGGAGGCAGCCAGTACCTCTGCCTCCCTGGGGGGCGTGTTACAGACAAGTGCATCGCATCAATCCGTTTATATCTGACTGGAAAAATGGAAGATTATATATATGAGCTAAAACATTTCTCACAACTTGACTCAATCAAAACTGGAAGTGATAAATAATGGAAGACCGATGCCAGTCTTCCATTATTTTTCTTATCTTGTCCATTATTTGTATATCTTGTATATACAATAAGATAAGATATTTGTTTAACTACATTTGTCTTTTTGTTGCGGATTGTATATACTTTAATTTCTTTGGCCAAATCTGTACCTTGTACAGTGTGTGTAAAGAAGGCTGATATGGGATATGAAACATAACCAGCAGTCAATGTGCAAGCAGCCAGTGGAATGGTGAATTTATGCTACTCTGTTGAATTCATATATTTGTAAATCTGACTAAGAAAGAGTCAGTGCCTCCCCAGCCACGAACCTTCACCGCACGTCACTGACGTACATGAATAACACAACTCACAGTTGCGCCTGTAGGCCCACTCTAACCAAAGGCCATTTACCTCACATAGAATATAAGAACTATGTGATATGGCCTACATAACGTTCTGTGTATTAAGTTGAGACTACAAAATACAAAAACACCAATGTACTGATATCCAGGGATCACAACTAGGCCCACACAACTAGGCCTGTGTTTTCTATTTAAATACTAAGAAAACCCTAAGGAGCTTCCATGCATCTGAACACACACACACACACACACACACACACACACACACACACACACACACACACACACACACACACACACACACACACACACACACACACACACACACACACACACACACACACACACACACACACACACACACACACACACACACACACACCGAGCTTATTGGATTCATTCGTTCAGGTTCAGAAATCGATGTGGACTTGGCAGTGCGTAGACCACGCCCCCTACCCCTGTAAGACCCCGAGGTAAACAGCTTCAACTACGTGGTCAAAGTAGGCCATCACGTTACATATATAGTCAGTCAGTAAGGTGTTTTAATCCTGTCCCTTGGTTTTAGCCACATTAATTGAAGCGTGACTTTACATATACACACACACACAAATATAAGCCACTCACTATAGTGAGTGTACAGTGAGCTAAAAGAAAAGGAATTCAATTGAGTCAAACAGACATTGTGTGGAGGAGGAGGAGGAGCCCCGCCCTCAGGGCTACCACAGGTCGTTCGAGGGAACTTTGTAACACATTTCTGCATCACTTATAACCCCGTCGACAAATGGCACCATAGCCTGGCTCACAAGATGTACATTTGGTGTAGCCTTTTAGCCGGGTTGGCTGTCTTGCCATTTATTCTTAAATCATTGTTTCCATACTTAGGCGACGACTGTTGCTATATATGGAGAAGTTTAACACTCGCCGCAAGACTGGCCCTCTACAAGAAACTCAAACCTTTCTACAACATCGTGGACCGCTTCTCAGACACGGCGAAGAAGCATCCCTCTAAGACATTTGTGCACTTTGAAGGCCGCGCGTACTCTTATGCGGAGGTCGAAAGACGGAGTAACCAAGTGGCGAATGCCCTGCGGAGTCACGTCGGCTTGAAGGCAGGCAATGCGGTGGCTCTGTTCTCGGGTAACGACCCGGAGTTCGTGTGGACCTGGCTGGGCCTGGCCAAACTGGGCTGTGCGGCCGCGCTGCTCAACTCCAATATCAGGTCCAAATCTCTGCTGCATTGCTTCTCGTGTTGCGGAGCCAAAGTTATCATCGCCTCGTCAGGTAGGGATAATGATAGACACCTTTTATATAGGCCTACACGCTTGTTTTTGTGGGAATGTGTTCTGTTTTCAACTATTGCATAAGTGTTTTTAGACGCGCAGACGTATAACGGGGTTCACGGTATTCTGTGGTTAGAAACTGTGGTTTTTGTTGAGAAACAACCTAGTACTTGTGGCAGATACTCAATAGAGATTATGTAGGCTGCAGCCCGTGGCAGCGTGACATGCAAACGCGATTACATCTGTATTTTTCAGAGCTAAAGGACGCCGTTGAGGAGGTGTTGCCGGCGCTCCTCGAGAAGGGCATCTCCGTGTACCTGCTCGCGGACACGTGCAGCACCGAGGGCATCGTCGCATTGAACGAGAAAATCTCCCAGGCGTCGGAGCAGCCGGTGCCCCGTAACCTCCGAGCCAGCATCACCATCAAGAGCACCGCTATCTATATTTACACCTCAGGCACTACAGGTAAGGTCTACACCGCTTACCACAGTTTGGGTCTACGCCACTAACCACAGGTATGGGGTCTACACCACCTACCACCACAGGTGTATACACCCCAGGTAGACCCTACACCTCAGGTAGGGTCTAGATAGGGTATTCTGATTCTGGAAAACAGATTTTCATTGTTATTATTTAGTTAGTTAGTTTTGTGAGGACGTCAAGTTGATATTGAAATTAATTTTACAAGAGAGCCCTGTGTACAACTACACAAATCTTAACACCTAGGGAAAAAAATCGAATAGAGTTTTTCACATTCAACCACAACCGATCATCAGTAAACGAACAATCAACTGCTTGAGTCGCTTGGCCTATCCAGCAGCAGGCAGCTCTGCTGGTTGTTTACGGAAAAGCAGCCTGTGACCAAAGGGACCCGTAGGGCGCTATCCAATCCTGAGAACAGGGTTTTTTCTCACTCTTAATCCAAGAACATAAAAATGAGATACGAGTGAGTTTCTGCAGGACAGGGAGAGGGCAAACCTTTCTTCCTATCCGTTGTTTGCTACCCGCTGCGTGTGTCAAAGTCCACAGTGACGCTGTGACCGTGTCTCTTGGGCTGAACAGGTCTCCCTAAAGCGGCTGTGGTGACCCACGAGAGGATCTGGACGGCTTCCTTCATCATGGCGGTCTCCGGCGTGACGTCGGACGATGTTCTCTACGTTAACCTCCCTCTCTACCACAGTGCCGGCTTCCTGATTGGAATGTGTGGCGCGATTGAGAGGGGTAATATAATTGATCATACAATTAATACTTTTTAATTACTACTACCACTACCACTTATACTACTACTACCACTACTAGGCTAGCACCACTAATAATAGTCATTCAAAAGTTGTAAGAAAACACAAACACCACGGAGGCTTGAACACATATTACACACACACTAGTGTGAAAAGATGCCGTAAATATCTCTATTGTGGGTGCATATGTGTCTATTTGTGCAGCAGGCACATGTACAATAATAATCCAGGTATCATAACCCAGATGTGTGCTTTGCAGGTATGACCTTTGTTCTGAAGAGAAAGTTCTCTGCCTCTCAGTTCTGGGAGGACTGCAGGAAGCACAACGTGACAGTGATGCAGTACATCGGGGAAACAATGCGTTACCTCTGCAACACGCCCAGGGTGAGCAGCAGAAAGCAGAGCAACACAGAGTACAACAGATCACAGCAAAGCGGCTGCCGTGAATGAGGACAAAGCCCTCGCTGCTTCAGGTTTCAGACTGGTGGTGGGGGGGGGGGGGTTTGGGAGGGGGCGTTGTATCATAAAAGACATGTACAAGATGTTGTACAATGTGTGATGGTTCCAAAATGTATTTTGTTTGGGCCTACTCTGTTGTGCTATATGCATGCATACATACACACATGCATACATGCATACATACATACATACATACATACATACATACATACATACATACATACATACATACATACATACACACACATACATACATACATACATACATACATACATACATACATACATACATACACACATACAGGTATGGGGACTGCTAGTTATATGTGCCTCGTTATAACGCCTGTCGCTCCCTTTTCAGCGACTGAACGAAAAAAAACACACCGTCAAGTTTGCTATCGGGAATGGCATCCGCACCGACATTTGGACCGAATTTCTGAATCGTTTCGGTAATATCCAAGTGCGGGAACTGTACGGCGCCACGGAGGGAAACATTGGCTTCATCAACTACACCTCCAAGATAGGAGTGGTGGGACGAGTCAACCCCGTCCACCGGGTAGGCGGAGCACACCTTGTGTTTTTCTTATCATCAAGTACAGTAGCCGACGCAGATTAACTTTGGTGAAGTCGCCAGAACCGCCCGTGACTTTGACTTTAACTGCAATCTGTCATTCACCACCCGCAGAGATTCTTCCCCTACCTCATCATCAAGTTTGACATTGAGAAAGAGGAGCCTGTGAGAAATTCTGAGGGTCTGTGCATTGAGGCGGCCAAGGGTGAGTTGGAAAGACAGACAAAAGGGGACATAATGCTCCAAAATGCTGTATTTTTCAGCCATGATTTTGGCAATACAGTAGCCGCCGGCGGACACTTACAGACACACTTACTTAAATGATACGTCATGCCTGAAAATATGAATCATCGTCATTTTTGTAAACAATGTCAACACTTCCCCAGGTGAGACTGGACTTTTAGTGGGAGCCATTACTAAAATATCTCCGTTCTCGGGGTACGCTGGCAACCAGCAGCAAACCGAGAAGAAGAGGCTCAGTGACGTGTTGAAGAAAGGCGACCTTTACTTCAACAGCGGGGACCTGCTCTGCATCGACCATGAAAACTTTGTGTTTTTCCAGGACAGAGTCGGAGACACCTTCAGGCACGTTTTTTTTGCCAACATATACCTCACGCTTAAACGTCATGTTGACTGTGGCTATTTTGTTAAAAATTGTTTTTTCTTTTTTCCATAGGTGGAAAGGAGAGAACGTCGCCACCTCGGAAGTAGGAGACATCCTGATGAATGCGGACTGCATCTTTGAAGCCAATGTTTACGGGGTTAAAGTGGAAGGTATGTAGCGGGTAAGCGGTAAGAAAAGTTAACACAGGGTTTGTCTGGTCCTGCATCTTCTAAAATACATTTATCTTGTATCTCACCCGCTCCCGTTTCGATCTAATGGCGTCTTTAGGCCACGAGGGCAGGACGGGGATGGCAGCGGTCACCCTGAAGGAAGAAAAGGCATTTGATTGTGCAGACGCTTATAAACAAGTTACACACTACCTCCCGGCATATGCAAGGCCCATCTTCATAAGGGTCCAGGTAAGGCTGTTTAGATTCATCTCTCTTTATACACTATGTACTTTTAAAAGGTTTTACAAAAATATATGAATATTAATAGTAATCTCAACATGATGGGACACCGAGAGTCTCAGGCTTGACGTACACAGAATGCATTATTGTGTGTGTGTGTGTGTGTGTGTGTGTGTGGTGTGTGTGTGTGTGTGTGTGTGTGTGTGTGTGTGTGTGTGTGTGTGTGTGTGTGTGTGTGTGTGTGTGTGTGTGTGTGTGTGTTTTTGATAGAACTGCCTGGAATTGACTGGTACATTCAAGCTGAAGAAGGTGAAGCTGGTGGAGGAGGGTTTCGACCCCTCCGTCATCACAGACCCCCTGTACTTCCTTGACGCTCAGAGAAAGTCTTACGTTCCACTGACAGAGCAAATCTACACGGAAATCTGTGCAGGGGCTGTTAAACTCTGAGACCTGTGATAATGTGATTCTTAAGGAGAGACATTTTGCCATGTGTTCTTTTGCATGCAAGCTAACCAGCATGTTTACAGAAGCGTTGTAAGCTAGGACCCATAACTAAGCTAATAATAATAATTTTAAATTTTTTAATTGTTGTATGTACATACATGGTTGTCGTCAGATATGTAGACTAGGGTTGTTGTACTACTAATCATTCAATTGTGATGAGAAAAAATATATATAATGTTTTCTTAACGTCCATCCAGTTTATCCAGCATTACCTCAAGGAATGTGCTGTGGGAAAACAATCGTTTGTTATTGGTTAATCCTATTGTTCCGTTCACTATTGTCAAACCCAATAGAGATGTGAATAAACGGTTTACAATTTTGAGAATGAGACTTTGTTGTTCTAATTCTAGTCCAGCGAATAAAGCTGCAGTGCTTGACACCACTTAGTCCTGTCCGTTTCAATAGAAGTATCCATTTCTCCCAATGTTGGCGATGTGTGTCTTGACGACTTACACACCAACACTAGGAACAAAAGGAGGATTGGCATTTTACCAACTTTGTACTGTGGTGGAGTATTAGCATAACCTTTGCACAGTAATTGTCATTGACCATAGTTTAGAAACAGGGCAAATCTTAACATTGCAAAACATTGAATTGCGTCTGTTAATTTCATTCTACCACCGTCATTCCTCCAGCTTTTATCAGAAACCAGACGACCCATTAGCAAGTTCTTTAAAAATGAATTTATTTATTAATACAGTGATATACTTAGAAATGTGTTGCAAAGGAAATAAATAAATAAAAAGAATGTCAGCCACACAGGAAAATAAACTAGTGTTGAAGTTGAAGCAGTGTTGTCATATCAAAAGAAAATTGTACTGATGTGCCATAATAAATTGTCTATTAGTACAAAAATACATTTCAGGGCACACAATACAGCATCCAGTATCACAAAGAAAGGAAGGGAGCCCTCGGCAAAGCAGACCCTTCAAGTACATATCTTTTAAAATGATTCAAATCAAGCACTTTTTTTCTATTTTGTAAATAAGAATAAAAAGATTTTGTTTTTGACTTGTTAAAAATGCCTAGGTGGTGTGTGTGTGTGTGTTTTGTTTGAGTTGGTAGAAAAGGTGTGGACTTATTACTGTGTCAGTTCCAAGGCTTAGGGGTATAACCGGAATACAAACATAAACAATGTTGCTGCTTTCTTTTTTAGGAAACCCTTTTTCTTCTTTTATACAAAATAACAAAGATGTACAAAAAGTTCATTTACAGAGAACCAAGGCCATATGCTAGCTATATGTACAGCCATAATTTAAACATTATCTAGACTTTGTAGTTTTCTTTTTTTGTGTGTAGTTCCTCAGACTCCATATGCATAGCGGTAAAAGAAAAGCATACCTTTTTAATATTTTTTTCTTCGTCAGCCTCAATTATTCTTGTGTGCTAAATCAGAGATTTACTGATATGAGGAAATGTAGAGACGCCGTCTTCCATGGGGGGGGGTAGGGGGTTGGGTGGTGGGTTGACCGTTTGAACTGAAGCAACTGAACAGGAAGGGGGGGGGGGGTTGAACTCTCACTGAAAAAGGTTAATAATGCAGATAAGGCATCACTGCTTGCAGTGTACGATGGGGGGGGGGGGGGGGGGGGTTCTTCAATGTGTGTCGGAACTTGGTAAGCAGGCTTCTGGACACCTGAGTCATAGCACATGCATAGATCTCTAGACAGCAGGAGTTTGTCAAATCAAGTCAGTATAGTAATCTACGGTAAAACATTGCTACAAAATGAAAAAGATCTGTTTCTAAACATGGGAGAGGGCGCCGTTCGCAAGGGCAAACAGGGCCGTCCGATGCTAATACTTAAAACCTCCATTCTTCATATAGTAAATAGATATATATATATATATGTATATATATATATTTATATATTTATTTCTTCTTTTTTATTTTTTTTTCATGATGCCTAGACTTCCTTCATAACCTGCGGCGTCAGGCTCAGCGGTGCTTCCTTAATGTCCTTAAGAGATTCTTCGAGAGCCAGATGCATTGGCCACAGCCCTCACAAGAACACAGGTTCTTGTACATAGCAGAGGTTCTTATTTGTGAGTGCTATACAGTATGCAAAAAAATAATATAATATGTTTCTTCCCCTCCCACCCCTACTGTATTATTATTATTATTATTATTATTAATATTATTATTAATAAACTCTCTATTTTTCCTTTTTCTTGCTCTGCTCCAAACCTTTAGAAAAATTAGACCAAAAAATGTCAATTTGAAGATTATTCAGTCTGTGGCACTGGTCATGCATTCCAACAACAGTTCCGTTTTTTCATATAATTCGTTTTTTTTGTGTGTGTGTTAAATCCTTAAAGATATATATATATATATTTTTTGCAAGCCTTCAAAGCACCAAAAACATAAAAATAAATTAAAATATAAAATAACGGGGAGGGGGGGGGGGGGGGGAGGGTACAGCCACTGAGATAACGGGGCCGCTCCTTAATTATTATTGTGTACGAGTTTGGATTTGTGTTTCCATTATTATAATTTAATTAAAGTTTTTTGTTTTGTTTTGTTTTTGTTTAGTTTTTTTTTGGGGGGGGGGGAGGGAAGGGACACAACAGTAAACAGTGTGAGTGTTATTTCCAGTTCCGTACTTCTTTGGGCGGTGGGTGGGTGTGTCACAAGCCACGGCCATGGAGGGAACACAGCAGAGGACCGCAGCAGCAGCAGCAGCAGCAGCAGCAGCAGCAACAGCCCCCCCCGTCCCCCCCCCGTCCCCCCCATCCTCCATGTACACCAACAGACCAGCTGTTGCCCCTCTTCAGAAGTGGTCGATGAGCACGGACACACAGTTTGCGCCCACCAGGTAGTTTGGGTCCCCTGGGAGGGATTTGTTCTGCCAGGTCTTGGGGTCACCTGCAAACCCAACAAAAATATAAAATAAAATAAGAGAAAAATATATATATACAAAATAAAAGTGTGATGTACTTACTTATTTCTTATTAATAATAGAAAAGGATAAGTACGAGTCGAGGCTCGGGAAGAGAAGCGTGGATACGTGGCCGGCTGTGATCGAGACAGAGAGGAAAGAGGTAGAGGGCGAGTGCAGTAGAGCAGTGGTCTTCAACCTTGTTCAGCCCAGGGACCCATAGGTGGATTGAGAAACAGCGCAGGGACCCCCCCTATATATCTTTCGATAAAATGCCGTTTTATCCTAGGCCTATAGGCCTAATAATATATGTATAATGCCTTATCAACTTCTTAATATATCCAGCTTTGATGCTTAGTTCTAAGCATATTATATGCTATTATATATTATATGCATATTAGTTATATATTACATGTCGACATGATTTAAATCAATGCATCAGGCTCAAACGTTTGACATTGTAGGATGATTCAATTGAGGGGTCTATCTATGTCCATGGACCTGGACCTCCCTGTATAGCAAACACTGATGGAAGGTGGAATTTGGGTGAAACGTTGGGGTGACGGCTTTCTGCATGAATTATCTTTGCGGACCCCCTGCAGTACCTCCGTGGACCCCCTGGGGGGTCGCTGACCCCTGGCTGAAGACCGCTGCAGTAGAGAGTTCTCTGTTACTCTCACAAAGTGGACCCAAAGACACACTTTAAGAGATCGCTTGTCTACAGACTGTCGTACACACGCCAACTTTTTGCTGCCACAGACAACTCAGAACATCTCTCTGCTGTCCTCTAGATGGACATGTCCCGTCAACAACCGTTGCTTTCGGTCGTGCCACACTGGAAGTGTGGGTGACGAGGAACCACATTGTTATTCTTAATTCATTTGGAAGACACACAACCGGCGACGTAGCCACGAATACCACAGCAGCAGACAGGGGTCTTGTTAATACCAACCAATGAGCAAAGATTGTATTAGGAAAATAAAACAAAACCAAGCTAAGAATACATAATCCACTCCGCTGAAACACATGTCCCCAGTGCGCCGGTAAAACACCAAATGAGATGACAGTTAAGCGTGAGTTAGCGTGGAGAATGCCTTTTTGCTCATTGCCAGTTTCAAAACAAGGCTCCGCTGTGCAGAAGTGACCTTTTCAGGTTCAAGCGCATGCATGCAGTGGGGAGGGGGTGGACGGGGTGGACAGACACAAGACTGACACAAGACACGCTCCTCCTGACCCTCCTACTAGCGTTTTAAGGCATAGCGTTCAAATTAAAAGCAGAAGCGCAAGGGCCCAAAAGGGCGGAAGGGAGAGAGAGAGAGGACAGCGTACCGGACGAGGAGTCAGAGGATTTGAGAGCAAAAGACCAACCATCTGGGGTCATAGACGCACAGTGAGGTAAGCGCAGCTCCACGGGCTTCAGGAACTTGAGTCCGTGTGGGCCGCACATCACCAGGGGGCTCAGCAACGTCTCTCCTGCACACACACACACCTGGTTACACCTGGATAGAGTCTCGCTTCAACGCACACTCACCTGGTTACACTGTCGCTTCGACACACACATACACAAACACACACACCTGGTTACACTGTCGCTTCAACACACACACACACACACACACACACACACACACACACACCTGGTTACACATGGACACACACGAACGCACGCACACACACACACACAACACACCTCACTATTTTGTGCTATTTTTTACAGGATAAATAGTAATAGTATATAAATATATACACACACCCACACACACTTTCGTATATAAAAACCTACAGCATAAAATGTGACTGCATGCTGCTGGGCTGACCTTTCTCCTTGTCGAGTGGCGGCAGGATGCTGTTGTCCCGGCACACCTTGAAGTAGATCTCCTGCTCCACGCTCTCGGGGATGGCCCCCTGGGGGATGATGATGCTGACGCCCGTCTCGATGGAGCTCAGCACGCCGCCATTGCAGTTGAAAATGCCGCGTGCCGTGGCCACCACCGTGTGGCCCTCATCCTCGTCCTCGTCCTCCAGGGCACTGGGACTGGGGGTGAGGGGGGGGGGGGGGAGATGTGAGCTTGTTAGTCCACAACTAATAGGAAGGAGTCTATAGACATGTCAGCTCGTTAGCCCGAGAACCAATCGGAAGCCATCTATAGACCTGTCAGCTCGTTAGTCCATGACCAATAGGAACGCTCCTTAACACCTGTGAGTTTGTTATCAGTCAGACTGATTAGACTCTGTGGCCGGGTGAGACCCACAGGTTAAACCAGCCACCACCACACTCTCAGAAAGGAGCGCTATCTATCTGCTTCAAACAATCCAAGCCCAAACAATGTAAAGATTTCTATGCAATTTGGTTTGTAATGCAATCCTTTTTATTAACTACAGTATAAAACAATGTCATACAAATAGTCGTAGCATTGCTAGTAGCATTGCAAGGCCCACAGGTTAAAGCAGCTACCATCACACACACACTCAAGAGGAGCATGTACCACCAGCTCGGTTTGCCTAACCACTACAAACTCTGCAATAAACCAGATAACCATTTGTCCTCGTCATCGGGAGGAACTCCAAGAAGCCACTTAAATGGCATGTGGCAGTGTCGACTGCCAAAACTGTAGCAATAAGAGCAATAAGAGACTGATGCGCTACCTGACAGGGATGGCCTTGGGCACAGTGCTGATGTTGTTGTGCTGGTACTTTGGCCGGTTGTCCATGGTGCGCGTGAAGGTGTCCAGGCCGCTGTCGTGGTCCAGTGGCTGAGGGGAGAGCTGAGGCTTACTGCCGTTGTTGTTGCTGCTGCCGAGGCCCAGCGCAGCGGGCTTCACCGGTGTGTCATTGGGCAGCAGGTTGTGGTTAAACTTGGGGCTGTCGAACTTGCGCTCAAAGGGGCGAGCGGAGCTGGTGTACGGCTTGGGAACGTAGCGGTTGTAGCTGGCAGCGGTCGGCGCGCCCAGGGTCTTGGGGGGAGCCTCGGTGCCATTGACCGGCGACTTCTCGGGGAGGCCGCCGCGAGGGGGCAGGTACCCCCCCTGCGGAGGGTCGTCCCTGCCGGCCGGCCTCAGGGCCACCGCCTCGGGCTTGGAGCTGGGTGGGCTCAGTACATCGGGGATGGAGTTCACTGTGAAAATGAATATACAATGGCACTCAACTACCATGAATTGACACAGCCAAAAACTATTCGATACAAAATTTGAACTAGAATATTATTCTAAAGCCTTCGCGCAATGCCTGTGTCATAAAACAAATGTCAAGTGAAAGCATCAAAATCTCTTGACTGGCGAACGTACCCTCGTTGGTGCCAAGCTTGGGCAGGGAGTTGGGGGGTAGGGCCGGGGTGGGTGGGGGTCCGTACTGGGAGGAGGGGCTGATCTGGTGCATGGGGTCGTACCTCTTCTCACCCGGGCTCACCTTCTCCAAGGACTCAACCCTGCCACAGGGGAACACGAGCAGCGATTGATTACCACCAGTTCAGAGACCACCAGTTTTAACCGGCTTCATCAAAAAAGGGCCCAACCATCATCAAGACACAAAACGGCAAACCTATTGTAGTGGTACGACAGCTGAGCCGGTTTAGGCATGTCGTGGAAGCGGTTCACGCCAGGGCCGGGCTGGCTCATGGCCTTGCTGTCGAAGCTCCGCCGGTCAAAGTAGGACAGCTGCTTCCTGTAGTACTCCTCGTCCTCATCTGGGTCAAAGTGGTTGGGCCGGGTGTCGTCCGGGGCCCTAGGGTGGGGCTTTTGAGGCTCGGGGGCCCTGAGTCGAGAGCCGGGGGAACAGTTAGAAGAGAAGGAGAGCAGGTATATGGTGTGTGTGTATATATATGTATGTATATATATATATATATATATGTCTGTATATTAATTAACTGTAATTTAACTGTATATAAATACATTTTCACCATAGTGTAGCCTGGTGCGCAACTGAGCTCCTGGCCACTAGGTGGAGCTCACACATTATTAAACACTATGTCGGACTGCTTCAGAGTGTGCCATTTTATAACGTCCTCTTCCCCCTGCCTCATTCCACAGACTGCAGTGTGGTCAACGTACCTGTAGCTCGACTTCTCCTGCTCCAGGTTGCTCAGGGAGTTGGCTTTGAGAACTGGGCCAGGTGCAATTACAGGTTTGGGAACATCTGCGGGCTAGACAACGCACAGAAATCTCCCATTTAACAACTATATTAGATAGAGGCCTGACTAGTTATAACTACCATACATTGCATTTGTCTCACCGTGGAGGAAAAGTGCCGGGGATTGATGCTGTTGTACGTACCCTGGATGTGGAGGGGTCCCCTCCTTCCTTGGCCCGGTCCACAGACACAGACCGCTTGTTCTCGAACATCTTGACTCTGTTCAGCACCGACTGGGGCTTCATGGCCGGGTCCTCCTCCTCATGTTCGTCCCTGGGCGGAGGGGGCGGGGCCTTGCAGCCCGCCTCGCCCGGGGATGGTGTGCAGTCCATCTTCATCGGGGCCTCGCAGTTCAGCCCTGCCTCGTGCATCCCAGACTTGTACAGCCGGTTGGGAGGCCCCTGGTTGTAGGCGGGCCTTGGCGCCGAGTCCCCGTAGTACTGCTTTGGGGGGTCTGGGGATCGGGGAGAGCTGGCGGGGAAGCCGTGGGCTTGTTCGGCCTCGTACGGCGAGCGGGCGTCGTAGGCGCCCGGGGGCGGGGGCTCGTCGTAACGGCCGGGCCCGGGGGGCTTGCCGTGGCGTGGCCTGCCGTCGTAGCCCAGCGCCGGGGGAGGCTCGTCGTAGCGGGGCTGCGGGGGGCTGTAGTCCTTCCCGGGCCCGTCCTCGTACGGGGACCGCTGGTGGTAGGGCTGCTGGTGGCCCTGCTGGTAGCCGGCAGGCGGGCCAGAGGTCTGCTGGTCGTAGGGGGGCCACTGGTCATTGTAATGAGGCACGCGGTTGTCATAGTGCAGATGAGGGTCAAAGTTGTGAGGCTTTGGTTCGCCGTAGCCGCCACCGCCACCGCCACCGCCACCGTCGTAGCCGTAAGGCGGGTGCTCGCTGTCGCGGTATGGCTGTTTGTCCTGGAACGACGGCTGGTGACTGTAGCTCAGCGACTGCTTCATGCCGTGGTTCACCCGCACAGGGTCATCCATGTTGTACAGGTCTTTCTTGTACATCTGTGGGGCAGAGGAGAAGGAATAACAGCAATGGCACGGTGTGGTGGTAGTGTCGGGTCACAGGTTCACACTCAACACACTCAAAAAACACCGGGTCAATATACTCGAGGAAACCTTTGGGAATCAATTGTACAAAAACATTGAATACCCAAAGTCATTGGCACAAAATCTGACATTCAAGTTAAGGTGCAAGAACAAAGGCAGACATTGTTCGTCCTAAAAAGGAAAGTCTGAATGCTTGTTTGACAAGACGCCTTTCAAGAACAAAGTAGTAAGAATGTACTTCATGTACTACATCAAATTGTAAGATAAACCATAAGGCTATTTGCACATTTCTGAAAGGCCTCATTTCAAACATATGATGTGTAGCCTGTAGACAGCAAATGCAGTGAGTTATACGTCTTGTTGAAGGAGGGTAATCCATCTACACAGTTCTGCAGGACGACACCACAGCATGATGTAGTGCTTATTATTAGGTTTGTGTTTTCCATGGGGACAACTGCTTTACAGAATACTGTCTGCAGGTTAGTCTTCATCATGCAACCAACATTCAGTTTGCTTCTAGTGCAAAAAAACCCACCACTGACTACTGGCAGCACAGCAGACAACGCATATACCACTACGAAGATGGCCAGGCTACTACATCTCATAGGCAAGAGATATTAAAGCTTAAAGAGGATCAACAAATCCAAACCAAAAAAACATCGAGGGGGCCATGCAAAGGAAGTACACGACCAGCGGAACAGTGGAGCGTGTGGCGTCTTGGTCCGGGAATCGAAGACACGGGGTACGACACACTGGGACGGTTTCGCTTCGCTCTCCCGGGCCCCTTTGCTGGGCCGCGTGGAAGCCCGGTCTGTGGTACATCCTCTCCGGCAGCCAGAGACTCACAGTGGGCCTCAGCCAAGCCCACGTGACGTGGGAGGAGTCATGCAGAGAGGGAGTGCGCGGGAAAGCGTGTGCGAGAAGACAAGCAGTCTTTTAACACACACACACACACACACACACACACACACACACACACACACACACACACACACACACACACACACACACACACACACACACACACACACACACACACACACACACACACACACACACACACACACACACACACACACACACACACACACTGCCCCCCCCGATGGCTGGGGCATGGAGGCAGCAGGAGCAGCAGCAGGAGCAAGAGGAGTAGTAGGAGGAGGAGGAGAAGGAGGAGGAGGAGGAGGAGGAGGCAGGAGCAGCAGGAGCAGCGCGGGTACCTTTGGTTCTGGACCAGGCAGCTCGGACAGGAGGGGTTCATGTGGAGGTGGAGGAGGAGGAGGAGGTGGTGGGGGCTGGTTTAGCTCGGGGGCGGGGCTTGGGCTGCTAAGTAAGTCGGCCTGAGGAGCGGCGGCTGCAGCACCCTCGAGGCGCAGGCCCTCGGGCCGCACCAGGTGCTCGACACCAGGGGGCGTGGCCAGAGCAGCCTCGTCTTGCTGTGAAGCATCGTTAAGTAGAGACATTCACAACACAGCACGGCCCCCCAAAAACACTCCCCCCCCCACGCACACACTCACTCACTCTTGCTCACGTCCACAGCAGCCACATAAGGGACTGAACATGTGGACGTTTACAACACAAAAAAACAACCCATCATCTCTCTTCGACCATGGAGAAGGAGGAGTAGGAGAAGGAGGAGGAGGGAGGAGGACAGAGCTCAGGACATTACCTGCTGCTGGGGCGGGGCGGCCATCTTGAAGCCGGCCGGGTCGATGCGGTGGGCGGGGTCGGGCTGCGGCGGGTGCTGGTACCCGGCGTAGGCGGGCGTGTCCTGGATGACGGGCGGGTCCTCCCGCACGGGCTCCGAGGAGCGGGTGATGGCGGGCTCCGTGGGCAGGCCCACCTCGTCGTTAAGCGTCTCGTCCAGCTCCTGGTCGGTGTAGGCGCCGCCCTCCGTGTCTGTGTCCTCGTAGTCCGAGGTGTGGCGGCTGTCCGTGCTGTACATGGAGTACTCGCTGCCCGGCGCCGACAGGTATGACAGCCGGTCGTCGTGGATGTCCAAGTCGTCCTCCGGAGCGCCGTCCGCCTGCCGAGGAGGAAGTAGAGTTCATCCCTAGCCTGGTTATATTAAGACCAAGTTCAATACGCTACGACATGGACAGAGAAGAGAGGAAGAGAAGGAGAGGGTGTGAGTGAGTGAGAAGTACAGAGTGACACAGTGAGTGAGAGAGAAAAGCAGATAATGTGTGAGTGAGAGGGTGAGTGAGTTAGAGAGAGAGAAGCAGAGAGAGGGTGAGTGAGTTAGAGAGAGAGAAGCAGAGAGGGTGTGAGTGAGTTAGAGAGAGAGAAGCAGAGAGGGTGTGAGTGAGAGGGTGAGTGAGTTAGAGAGAGAGAAGCAGAGAGAGGGTGAGTGAGTTAGAGAGAGAGAAGCAGAGAGGGTGTGAGTGAGTTAGAGAGAGAGAAGCAGAGAGGGTGTGAGTGAGTTAGAGAGAGAGAAGCAGAGAGGGTGTGAGTGAGAGGGTGAGTGAGTTAGAGAGAGAGAAGCAGAGAGGGTGTGAGTGAGTTAGAGAGAGAGAAGCAGAGAGGGTGTGAGTGAGTTAGAGAGAGAGAAGCAGAGAGGGTGTGAGTGAGAGGGTGAGTGAGTTAGAGAGAGAGAGAAGCAGAGAGGGTGTGAGTGAGTTAGAGAGAGAGAAGCAGAGAGGGTGTGAGTGAGTTAGAGAGAGAGAAGCAGAGAGGGTGTGAGTGACAGGGTGAGTGAGTTAGAGAGAGAAGCAGAGAGGGTGTGAGTGAGAGGGTGAGTGAGTTAGAGAGAGAAGCAGAGAGGGTGTGAGTGAGAGGGTGAGTGAGTTAGAGGGAGAGAAGCAGAGAGGGTGTGAGTGATAGGGTCAGTGAGTAAGAGCGAGGCAGAGAGATAGTGAGTGAGTGAGTGAGTGAGATAAGCAGAGTGTGCGTGAGAGGGTGAGTGAGTGAGGAGAGAAGCAGAGAGGGTGTGAGTGATAGGGTGAAAAGTGAGGGAGCAAGAAGCAGAGAGAGTGAGTATGTGAGAAGCAGAGAGAGAGGCACAGAGAGAGTCAATTTGTGAATGAGACAGGGTGAAGCAGAGAGAGTGTGTGTGTGTGTGTGTGTGTGTGAGTGAGAATGGAAATCAAGTCACAGTTAGAGATGCAGCCACTAATCACCAGACCCCCAGTTTGAATATGAGTGAATGGACAGTATTGTCAACACGAAACATGATACCAAGGGTCACTAAGCCGACACAAAGCACAGACATAGCACTACGGAAGAGTGATGACAGCGGATGCGCCGGCGTCTTACCTTGCCCTCGGAAACCCAGACCAACTGGTTCTGCTGCTGCTGAATGGTCTCCTTCAAGGCTCCGTACCAGCCGTCGTTCATGTTGTTCATGTTGATGGTTGCTGGGGGGGGGGGGGGGGGGTGGAATCACAACACTCAACACATCAATCATCACAGTTTATGAGGTGTCCCAGCCACCGTGGGGGGATGGGGGGGGGGGGAATTACAGCGAACCGTTAGACAATGCGGACAATCTGCCACCAGTCATCCGCTCTGACCCAACTCACTGGTGAAGAGGTGATGGTTGTTCTTCCTCAGCTTGATGGCGCGCTCGTAGAGCTTCCGGGCGCTCTTCCTGGACTCGGGGCACAGCCGGGTCCTCATGTTCTTCACGCCCTGCTTGTTGTCCGGGTTGAGGAACACCACGATGGGGTACCACTGGGCGTAGTTCAGCCGGTCCACGGCGTTTGGGGTGATGTCCAGCACCGCGTGCTTGTCCTTTGGCGCGGGGAAAGAAGACAGACCGATCGGTTAGTCACACTCACTGCTAATTGCAATGTGCGGTTGCGGCTAACGTATCCGCAGAGGCAATCGTGTGTGAACTCACTCTGTCGATGATCTGCTTGATGGTGTGAAGACGAATGATTCCTGAACTACGCTGGTCTGTTCCTGCATCTCTAGGTTCACTCTCTGGTAAACACAGGTAAACCAAAAATGAAGAGAAGAAAAGGAAAACACATTTCGGAACAATCTCCGGAGATTGAGAATATTGGCATTGTGTGAATACAAAACACGTACTTGCGAGCTCAAAAATATCAGGCTCTTCCCTGGAGAGTTTTTCCCGGGCCACGTCGGCGATGGGCCCAAATATCACGACGGGCCTCAAGAATCCAGCTAGAGCAGCCGAACAGAAAGAAACATCAACAAACAGACATGATAAACAAACACACAAGAGAGAGAGTGAGACGGCCAGACGGGCTTCATCCCCACGCGCCTCACCTTCTCTTAGCACCACCCGCTCATAGGCGGGGAACTTGGTCTGGACCGGCTGGGCCGACAGGTCCTCCCTGCTCTTCCTCAGGTTCCTCTTGGAGCTGCGCAGCCCGCGGAAGCGCCAGAAGTCGGCCCGGTCGCCCCCTGCCGTCTTGGGGAGGGTGTACTGCACGCTGGAGAGCTGCTCAGCTCTGCGGGGGCCAAATTGAAAATACGGGTTCACGCACACGAGTCAAACAACCACCACCGTTAAAAATAACTGCTGCAAGAGAGCAGCTAAGCTGAGCTCACGCTACTAAACACAAGGGTCTTACGTGGCATGGGAGTCATTTACGTTTAATGGCCCGGAGCAGCGTGCGGGTTAGAGGTTTACTGTATATCCCGTATAATTACTGAATGCTTTTTTAAACGGCGTAAACACCTTTACATTTCGATTGTATTTTAGGTTATTTTGTTATATGTATAGATTTATTTTTTGTTTATTTTACTTCATAATATATATTTGTATTTTGTAATATATACATACAATTTTCTCGATTTTCAATTTCATTCTATATTTTTTGTAATTGTCTTTTTTTATTCACTGTGTTACGAGTACCACACCTTTAATGGTCTTACTGTGTCAATCACCTTGTTGTCTACTGTAATCTAACTGCCCAATAAAGATTTACTACTACTACTACTACTCCTACCAATATCCTGGACAACTGAGGTGCAGTGCAGAGTGGAATTGGGGGGAGTTGGGTGGACGACACACCAGACAGAAAGAGGACAGATTTATGTCTGAAGAAACACCGCCACACGGCACCCCGGGGGGCGGCAGTGCCTTCTGTCACCTGTTCTTGTTGGGGATGATGCCCCGCTCCACCTCTTGGTGGTTCTTGCCGATGCGGATGGCCAGCCAGGAGCCCAGCTTGCCGTTGTAGAGGGTGTCCACCACGCGGAACACCTCGCCCTTGTTGAAGCTCAGCCCGTACGGGGACTCCTTCTCGTACTCAAAGTGCGTCCGGATGTAGAAGGAGTCGCCCACGTCCGACTCCACTATTCGCCGGTACACTGAGCCGGGGAAGGGAGAGAGAGAGCGAGAGCAAGAGAGAGAAAGAGAGAGAGGGGTTTAGGAAGGACCGCGAGGAGGGGGGTTGCTGGTGGGGGTGGGGAGGGATTCTGTGGAGGTGGACGTTGATGTTTTGCATTCAGCCTGACTCACCGTCCTTCTTCTTCTGGGCCAGAATGGTGACCTCCTCACCCTTTGGGAGATCCAGGAGGAACAGCACCGCCTCTTCTCGGATTATGTTTGCAAAATCTACATTATTTACCTGGAGAAGGAGCAGGGAGAGTTTAATGTTGTGGGGTCGTTGTAGGGGGTGTGTTTACACCTAGTCCTCACAACAACTATACTTCCAGCCTCGGGCTAGAGGCTAATAATACCCATCTGGCTTCAGTGCCCCCTGTGAGCTTATGGCAAAAACTGAGAATCTTTACTCTGGCCGATGTTTTACAATGCTTCCCCTGTTCTTGTTGTTGCCTCGGTAACTTAGCGCCTCAAGGTTTATGGCTCGGCGGAGGCCACCGACCATCCCATAGTATGCGAAAGAAAGGACAAGCTTCAAAACGGGGAAATATACGGCCGTGAGGGGAAACAAACACAGTGGAGAGAAAACACCCACACACACACACCCACACCAATGTGTGGGTGTGTGTGTGTGTGTGCCTCCTCGAGGACACTGCTAGGAGACCGCCTCCAGAATTAGAGGAATCTGGCAGAAGATCCCCTCGAAGTCGAGGAATATTAAGAAGATGGAAAACCCGCAGACCCGTACCTCATAAAACCCAACTGACGTCAGAGCGCCATCGGTCGGATGACCCCCGACGACTCCGTTTCTCAAAGCATAGTTCGCTCCCTTCAAAGTCAATATTCGATATTAAATCGATATTAAATAAACACCCCCATCTCCGAGGAAATGAACGATCGGTCACCTTACACAGCACTTCCAACACATTTTACACCACAGTAAGTAGAAAAGAGAGAAGTGAGCTTACAGGATTTTAGGGACTACTGGGGTGAGGCCAAAATCCCACTATGGGAAACCTTATTAATGCAGTTTGGTTTTATCAAGTCTTTTGAATTATTCAGCGCCTGTATATGCATAGTAAGGTTTCCGTTTGCTTTTTTCCGGTGCGATGGCTGCATTTGGCAGGAAGAGATATTACCTCTTTCTCTCGTGGAAGAATAGAACAAGAAGAGAAGCTTGTGTTTTCCACTACTTGCAGTGCAACAGTAAATAAATGCAATGACGAAGAATTGCCATGGCAAAATTTAGCATTCAAACAAACTACCCGCATATGTTGCGTCTGAGGGCACGACATAGGTAAAAAGGGGAAAAACTGTTTCCATAGTGTGGATAAGACAGGTTAGCCACATTTGTATAAAGGTATACTTTCCCTTGCAGTTGCATGTAAACACATCAATCATGCAATTTCCATGGAATGATCATTTGTTTATTTTTGTACCATGTGTATACACAAGGTGCCAACGTTGAAGTTGTATGGTACTGATAGTACTGGTGCTGGTACTGGTGCGAGTGTGTCAGGGGTTCGTTTTACTGCCACTGTAGCAACACACTTTCAAATTAAAATGAATTAAAATAAACATTTAAAATCCCCATCTGAAAGCTTTATCCACTCGCGCCAATTAGTTTCTCCTCGGCAAAACATTTCTGTGACCAAACAAAAACAACCTCTGGCGTAACTCTGTCCCTTTCAGTTGTTGGTTTCCGGGGACCAGGCTTTGTGCCATTTCCCCCCACCCCCCCTAACCCAGAAGTTCTGCTCCTGGGTCCACCATGGACCTCTTACCCTGAGGATCTGGTCTCCCTCCTCCAGCCCCTCCTTTGCGGCGGGGCTGTCCTCCAACACTCCGGCCACGAAGATGCCCACGTCGTTGCCCCCGGCCAGCCGCAGGCCCACGCTCTCACCCTTCTTGAACTTCACCAGCTTCATGCTTGGCCTGGGACACAAGACGTTGGGTTACACACACACACACACACACACACACACACACACACACAATAATAGGTCTGAAACTGCACATTCTAGCCACAAGTTTGAGGCTATATTTCACTAGTGATGAACATTTGTATTAAGGATCTGAAAATAACTTTTACAAAATAAATATTTCATCATTTTGTTTATCATAAAATGAATGACAGTAGTGAGTAGTATTTATCATATTGTCCGGTGGATTTTGAAATGTCCTACGTGCTGCTTTGAGCCGACGCCTTTTCGTAAGACAATGGAACAAGAGAAACAGGTAGAGAAAGAACAACAGAAGCGTGGGGACAGACCGTAGGATGCCGTCGTCGTGGGCAGCGCTGGGCACGGGGGCGTCAGAGGGACTCACAGGCAGGTCCACGTCCGGCTGTCCGGGCTGGGCATACACCGGCTTGGGCTCTGAGGACAAGAGACACCACACACACACACACACAACACAATGAAATCCATGTTCTCAATGAAAACTGCAAGTCGCCATTTGTTCCCATGTGTTCTGCTCTTGTTCCCGGTTCGTCTATTTTCCACTGCGGGCGCTTTTATAACTCCCTGAACTTCCTTAAGTTATAGTTTGTTGCCATTTTTATTCTTTGATATAAAGCACTAAAATGAAGCAGCAGGGTGGGGGGGGGGGGGGAGGGCAGCAACGGCGGGATCAGGGGATTATGGAGAAGGCTTGGAGCAAAGTGCCGAGCTCTGTTTGTTTTCCAAAGAGTCATCCGGAGTGTACTTGCTGCCCTCTGGCAGTCTGGGATTCAACAGAGCCCCGAATAGACTTAGAGAGACCTAATGGTACTTTACTGCACCATGTGAATATACATACAAGAGGGTCCAGCGTTTACTGGCATCAGTAATACCCGCACAACATGTAAACGCGAGATTAACAAAAAAAAATCGGTCAAATGTGAAATACACATACAAATATACATAAATCAGAGGAAAAAATTAACAACCCAACTACCACCGTCAAACACAGAAGCTTCACACAGGCACGCGATGTCCTGGACGCAAAAGGTCAAAGAGACAGACAGCAGGGTGCTGGCTGCTGGCTGGTTGAGCAACGTCAGAGCACATCAAGCCAAGCCACTCTTTATCACTGGGCTCTGGGCAAACACACTCGCACTCAGCCGCCTTCTGGAACAGAGAGTCGCTATGTGATTTTATTGTTTCTTCTTTAGTAAAAAGAAAAGGAAAAGGGGACTAATTTGTTTGCTCCAAGCGCCTCGTCTCAGCCAGCGAGCTGAAATAATTTCAGTTTGGGACTATTAATAAACAGATCTTCTCTACTATAGGCCTGTACCTTGTAGGTAAACGTGACGTGGTTCTCAACGACCAACATGTTTGGTCATGCTTGATCCGTGAATTCTAAATATTTATATACTTTTCTATTCAAAATACTGTTTTTAGGACCTATTGAGTGGCTACCTAATAATAATAAATAGCATTGGCCCAAACCATCTGACGAAGACGACTTTGAAGAGAAAAAGGTGTACAGGGTTGTACAGAAGCACAAACAAAAATGAATGGTTTCTCAAAATTGAAACCCACAATTAACCAACGATGGGTTGGGATGGCTCAGGCAGTCTCCAGGACCTCACCTGGGAGGGGTGGAAGCTGCTTCTCCTCCCTGGCAACAGAAGACTCCGGGGGCTTGGGCAAGGGAATTTCCTCGGCGGTCTTTGCGGTGGAAGAAGTCTTGGACATCCTCTCATCGTCGCGACTTCTTTGACTGCGGAAGGGAAGACAAAACTCTACATTTCCGTCTGGTCCATGTGTGTGAGGAACTGAAGCCTCTGTGTGTGTGTGTGTGTGTGTGTGTGTGTGTGTGTGTGTGTGTGTGGTGTGTGTGTGTGTGTGTGTGTGTGTGTGTGTGTGTGTGTGTGTGTGTGTGTGTGTGTGCGTCAGAAGATGGAGAGCAGAGATGGGTTCTGTCTTCATGCCGCTCTGAACACAACCTTGACCAGGTGAACTTGTAAAAGCCCACAGGGCCGCGGTGTGGACATACACATGAAACAACAACACACACACACACACACACACACACACACACACACACATTGACATTGATGGCATTGATGGAGGTTGATGCCTCTAAATTTCCTCCTTGTTAGAGGCATATTGTCGCCGTGCCAACACACAGTGTTTGTACCACCCCCCCCCCACCCCCCCCAAACTCCTGCTCAAAAGACACAGGGATTATGTGACACTACACACCAGCTCCGGCCAAAGCAAAAAAAAAGGGTATGGGGAGGGGCATATCGTCACTTACGTATTAAAACAATGTTTCACAAAGTCGTGCTATTCATTACACAACGTCGGCCAGTGCACTAGAGTAGTTCATGATATCTGCTGCTCCTGAGATCATGTCTTACACGGTTAAAACGTTCAATAATTGAACCGTATGAATGCACTAGTCTACAACAACATGACATCAAGCTGCGTCTATGTCTAAGGAAATATCCACCGCTACATCTAACAACCTACTTTGCGATTCTCGCTATTAACTATTCATCAACTATCAATCTCTGCAGAAAAGGCGGTACAAACTCACGGGATTCTCCAACTGTCAACAAAAAGGGAACATAAAAAACAGCATTGTAAAACAGCGAGATATAATGGTAAACGCAAGCCCTTATTTGTCTCAAAGCAGAAGGCACTTAAAGAGGCCACCGTCTCCCCCCCCCCCCCCCCCCCACTAGCAGGAACGCTATCATCAAAAGATAAACGCCCCATGTCTGGTTGTTACCCAGAAGACACAGACCACCGGGAAACCCGCAAACAAAGACAGCCCCACGCTAACGCAGGCTAAACTTTCAGAGGTGCTTGGATGCGGAACTAAAAGATGTGCCCATCTTTTAAACATAACGGTCATAGCATAGTGCACTTCACTTTCTCTTCACTCCAATGAATTTGTTTGTTAGCAAGATAACTCAAAAAGTTATGTACGGAATTGGACACAACTTGGTGAATAGATTACTTATGGGCCAAGGAACAGTTGATTTGATTTTGGCGGTGGGTCTTTTTGGTGTATGCGCTCTACTGAGTACCCTAGTTGTTGTTGTTGTGTAGGTGAGGCCCCCCCCCAGCTTACCTGCCATTGCTGATCTGAGGCGGGGAGTGTCTGGAGTGGTCTGAGGGCTCCGACCGCCGGTCGGGAGAGCGGGAGCGGCTGCTGCGGCGTCTGTCCGTATGCGATCGATTGGAATGGTCGGATGCCAGAGAATGGATATCTGAAATGTCTGGGCGGAAACACGAGTTGCTGTCAACGACCTGGTCGGGTGGCACGGGGAGAGGTGGGGGTCAGGGGGTCGTCATGCACAGGGAGGAGGGGCCAGCCACGGGCCACATTGCGGTGCAGCTAAAGAGCCGTCTCACCGTCCCTGTCGGAGGCGTTGGCTGAAGGAATGCTGTCGTCGAGGTCAGGGATGTTGAGCAGCGTGGCCCTGTCGTCCCGTTGCACCACCATTTTTAGCTTGCCCTTTGACCTCTCTATCAGCTTCTTGGCGTCTATCAAGGAGAGGTTCTCCGTCACTGTGCCGTTAATCTGAGACATTGTGGGGGGGGGGGGGGGGGGGAGAAAGACTGCGGTCAGCGAATCACGGTTGTCAACAACGGGTGGAGAACAGTTACTAGTCCATGTAGTTAAAGCGATAAATAATTATTGTATACTGTACTGTAAAGTGGTCATCAGTCATTTAGAAACATGTGGGAGGTAGCATTAAAAACATCAGCTACAGTAAATACTGAAGCAGCATAGTGTTGATGAACACCTGCTCTGATTGACCAATCATTATAAGGCTGGGATGGGGGGAAGTATTTGGTCTCTGATGCGAAAAGATCAATAATGTGATTTATCAAACAGGGTGTCTTTTATGACCTTAGGGTGGCAGATTGCAGATGCAACCCTTTTTGATCTTACAACCTCACCTCCCACTCGTACGGATTCCCGTGATTCCTAGTTAAGAGGAAAAAGCTCCACAAGAAGACAAAAAAAATTCCCTGTGCATATTTTACCCAGTGACGACACACCACTCGCCAGGTGCTGACGCAAAGCCAATGACAAAGATGTTTGTACAGCGCAGACACCCCTCCAGAGTAAAGTCATCAATATGTCACACCGCAGCCTTTGCACAGGACCTTCCCTCCTCTCCCCCCCCCCCCCCCCCCCACACCCTGGCTCACCTTCAGCACCACATCCCCCTCCTGGATGTTGCCGTCCCTGGCTGCCAGGCTCTCGGGGGAGATGTCCTTCACGAAGATGTGGCTGGCCAGGCGCAGGCCATATTCTGCTTACAAAGTGAACGACAGCAACAGAGACCATGTCAGCAGCGCAGAACTGGAGTCGCCGCCGCACCTTAACGGTTGCCGCTCGCCGTGCCCATCTTGTGAGGATTTGGCCTTCAGGAGTACCACACCGAGAAGATTAATTACTCTTCGACTGGGACTTTGCTTTGGACTTTGCTTTCATTTAATTTGGAGTACGGTCGGGCGGTCCCTTCACCCCTGCCAAGTAAATAATCACAATTTGAGAGTCCTTGGGTCTATACTTAGCCGCCACCAAAATGTGTGAGAAATGTGCGACCGCACTGACTGTACACAAAGTGAGCAGTCCGACTGCGCACGCTCCAATTGTAGCATGAACGGAACCGCGGAATGTTAAAAGTATAACCCTTTTATTGGCTACGAAACAAACAAGCCAATAAACAGTGGCGGATGCGACCTTCCCGGAGTGTGTGACACTAACCTTCATTCTTGCGGGACTTGACCAGCGTGACCTTGGCGGGGCGCGCCGGGGGCGGGTTGTGGGCGCGGCGGTCCGAGCGTGGTGACAGACTCCTCTCCCGCGAGACGCTGCGCTCCCGCTCGCGGTCCCGGTCCCGGTCCCGGCGGCTGCCGCTGCGGCCGCTGCGCCGGCCCGTAGCGCCGCCCACGGCGCTGTAGGCGGCGCTGTAGGCCCCGCTGCGGGCGCTGCGCGTCTCGTAAATCTCCTCGTCATAGCTGTCCTCCTCCTCGTCATGCTCCGACATGGTCTCCCGCTCGCCCAGCCGGCCCATGGGCACATGCACCTTCCGCTTCCGCCTGATTGTCTGGACGGGGGGTGAGACAAGAGAGGGCGCAACTCAGCCGTATACGGTGATGGATGTCTCCGTCCTCCCCCGCACGCCGACACCTCCGGCCACATATTTCTCCTCAACATGTAGCTCGTAAAGAATAAAAAGAAGAACCTGTACATTAAATGTTAGAGGGAGGCCGATGCTGCGGATGATGTACAACTCACGTCAAGCCATTCCGCCTCCCTGGACTCGTTTTAGGCGGTTTGGTATCCATCACGTCCATTGGTATCTATCACTAGCATTTCCTGACTTCTAGCGTAAATCTCCGCATTCGCCATGGCCATGCACCGTGATATCGACGACACTTACAATTTTTGCATTCTTGCCGCTTTTGCGAAGCTGCTGGACTGCGTAGGCGTGTTCCACGTTGTCCATGGACACGGCGTTGACCATGACCACTCTGTCATTTTCTCTGGAGAGGCAGAGAGAGAGAGAGAGAGAGAGCAGATCAATGGTCAGCTGGAGCATCTTCAAAAAGTGGGGAAGAACATACAAAAAACCATGAAACCAAAGTCTCACTGCAGCAGGCCTTCCGCAGGGCCTCCCTTCAGGACATCCGAGATTACGATGGAGGTCTCGCCGCTCTGGAAATGAGGGTTATCCCGTCCTCCTGAGATGGCAATGCCAAAGCCAAACCCTGGTGCCTGCACAGACCCACGTTAGGACAGAACATCAGTAGCATAGTATCAAGGACCATGTAGACCAAGTAGGCCATAGTATGAGTGAATTGTAGGATCATTCATCGATGAATCAAAAAAAAAAATCACTCAAAACTGAAATTACGAATGTGATTCAGAGTTTGGAGTTACAAGGGTCCACTATGAAAAAAGAACATTTGAATGTAAATGAGGTTTTCCTTTTGGCTTTTCTACGCTCCCGACTTTCAAACAATGAATACTAAATGGGGTTTTTTGTTAGTGTTTTTTTCGATGCTCTCATTCGAGGGGGACGAACGAGAGCAGCATCGCTAATCTGCAGCGGTTCATTGGGCAGCGCCTGTCACGAGGTTCTTCTGGAGAGCTTCGAGCAGAAGCAAAACCTCCGTGGTTCTCCTCTCGCGGCCCCGTCTGACTCAACACACATCTCCTGCAGCCGTGAGCCACAGCGGTCAAACACGAGAATGACACAGGGGTGTGGGGGGTTTGTGGTGGTGGTGGTGGTGGTGGTGGTGAAGGTGGGTAGGGGAAAGTAGGTTGAGCCGGAGGGAAAAAGGTCAAATACAGACCCTATGTAGTGTGACTGTGTGCTGTTCCCATATGACAGTCTCCTCCATTGCTGTACTCTGAAAGACAAAAAAAGAAACAGGACGAAAAAGGTTAGTTTGCGATTGTGACGCAGGATTTCAGATCACCGTTTCCCTTCAACAGACCTTCAGGTTGTTTTGAGATAGCATCCACGACTTTGTTACCGTAGCGTTGTTCATGCGATAGCCACAACTACAGGTGACTGTTGTGAAGAGTTGGTTTCGTGAGGGTCTCAAACCACTGAGTGAGCGAGGTTCTCCTTTCCCGTTATCCTGAATAGGCCAGCAGCTGAACCTCTGCCTTGTGTGGCGGGGGGGAGAACGTCTCTCGCTGGGTCCATCATCACATGGACTTAAAAGTGCGCACTTTTTCCATGCGCGTTCCCATGCAAAACATCAAAAGTGTCCAATTATGCTTATTATGGCAACGTTATTACATTTCTTCTAGAGAGGAAAAACAAAAGAATAGTGTGATTGATCTGACCTACTTTGTTGTTGTTTTTGGAGTTTGTAAATGGGCAAATGGTTATTCTCCGCACATTTTAATTGGTTTTCCCGATGAGCTTGTGTACTGCTTCTGGGGGACGCAGCCACAGCAGTAGGGTCCGTACCATCTGAGCCCCTTCTGTCTTTCGTTAGAACGGGAGGAAAGACAGAGTCGAAGACTTTAAGAGCGGAGACCTCTCTTCTTTTCTGTTGACCCTTTATAACGGCCACCTGAGGCGCCAAGCCTTTATTTTTTTATTTTTTTATTTGAGTGCTTTCTGCATTGCAGCGAAAGGGAGATAAAGAATTTTGCTGAGGCACGTTACACAGCCCTCCAGTGTTTTACTACAGTACCCAAAAGCACCCAAAGCAAACATTCGACTGGAGTCGGACCAGGCGGGCGCCATTCAAAACTATTGAATGAAACACATTTACACACAGGACCATGTGAGCGTGGGCCCACTTTCCAGTGACACTTGCAATAGAGTGGCGGCAGTAGCTCAGTCTCTTAGGACTTGGCTTGGGAACCGGAAAGGGCGCCGGTTCAAGTCTCCGAAACACATGGGCACTGCTGAGGTGCCCTTAAGCAAGGCACCAGACCCCTATACTGCTCCCAGTGCACTGTATATACACAATAGCTGCCCACTGCTACTAATACTAGGATGGGTTAAATGCAGAAAAACTAATTTCACTGTGTGTGTGTGCGCATGTATGTGACCAGTAAAGAGGATTCCATCCCCCAGGTTTAGATTCAGATTACAACGTAGACAGAAAGGTAGGCGCATTCTGAGCTTTATAAGGATACAAGCTGCCACTCTTGGGCTACCTGATTATAAAAAAATAAAAAATTACAGACAACATATATTAAATATACTTTCAGGAGCCAAGACCTAGACGCCACATAGTCCATAGATTTCTTTTCGCGTGGCCGGTCACACACACATGAGCTGATGCTGAATGGGTATGAGCGAGCGCTTAGAGCCGTGGTATCCCATTTTTCCTCGTCACAGCAAGCACATGCTTTCACGTGTGCCAATATTATTGTTTACAAATGGCGCCAGCTCTGTGTCCTTCTGCGTGATGACCCTTGCGCCACACGCGTCTAGCCTAAAAAGCGCATTTAACTCGCTAGCTTAGACACACTTAAACCTACTGCACTAGAGTACACTAGTGAAGTTGTACTCTTGACGTTGAACCAAACGTAACATAACGTTGAAACTCTTTACCGCTGTATCCACCATACTAGAGGACAGTCCATCCAAACCTTTGTCTGTCATGTCAGCTCTGTCCTCTGTGCCCTCAAAGCCTCAGCCTTGAGCTGGAAGCACAGTGACAAGATGCATCGGACGTTAAACAGTCAGTGGATGAATAACCGTGAAACACAAGCAGGGCCGCCACACTGCGCCTTAAGAACCATATTCGGGGACACTACGCTGCAAACCTATTTATCGTGCTAGATCGCAGATTTAAGAGCCGTGAGCAGATGACCTTATCCAGTCGAATCTGTGCTCACTCCAGGCACAAAGCCGGGCCTGACACACAATCCCCTTCCCACCGATATCAGATGCTAAAGGCTTTCTGCCCCGTTTGCCTCTCGGTGTATTCAACAAAAGCTATGATCACATTGGGAGAATTAAGCCCAAAATGTGCCTAATGATACATGCAATATGCAATATTGATACAGCATGAATAAATACATCTATAATGTAGTCGAGACTTGGCTACCGATATTGAAATAGATAATGTAGTCTTTATTGCGGTTAAAGCTGCATTGCAGCAAAGGGATGGCAAGTTTCAGATCTTCCTTGGAAATATTATCACCCCATAATTGATATCACGGTATTAGGGTCAATATATTATTATTTTTATAGCAAGTATTTTGTCAGCAGTTCCCAGCTCATGTTTAAGGAATGCCTTCCTAGCTCTTCTATCAAAACATGGCGCCATAGGAGACTAGAGAAGTTAAGGGAAGTTTTTGGTTTAATCTTCAGGTTCAGTAAAGTCTACTGTTCACCTCTTGAACCTCTTTTCAATGCCTTGTTCTATAATGGTTGGTGGCCAACGGTCCGATTGCCAGTTGTCCCAGCTAGTTTGAGGGGACAATAGGTGGCAAACTAACATAAACTACCTCCCACTGATCTTGGCACAGTAGCAGTCCAGGTCCAAAGCCCACCACAATAGCACAAAAGTAAGCAGGTAGGAAGGGCTTTGAAAGGAGTCGTTGGCTAGAAGAAAGTTGACCAACTGTGAAGATCAACAAGACTTCTGAAATCACTCTTGTAAGGTTTGCTGTGGGGATACTACAATATATACCGGTGTCCCCTAAAGCAGATCAGTGCCGTGGAAATGCTGAAGCATAGAACTTTGCTACATTTGCTTTGGATTTATAGGTGCTTTACCACTGAACTGGAAGTTTAATAAAAAACATTTCATCGGCAATCGTGAATAAACTATGGCTTCCAAGACAGTGCACACACACAAATGCACAGTGCACACACACAAATGCACAGTGCACACACACATGCACAGTGCACACACATTTCACTTGAGTGAAATTTTGTGTGATTGTGGCCTGGTATGCACTTGCATTTGATAGGATTAGGATTTGATTTAGTATTTTTTTATTTTTCATTATACACCTCAATCGAATTGAGTAAACACAGCAACTGTAGCACCACTACGAAGAATAACTTATTATTTATAAAACAGTTATAACAGCATTACACGTTTATTGTGTCAAGTCAAACTCTTACTAATCAAACAAATCTATCAAACTCTATCAAAGGTTGTTTCTTTACCATTGTTATCTTAGTTGTGTATAACGCATCTATCCCAACAGAGAGCACTAATAACATGGATCTCTGATTGATATAAGGTGAAAATAATTAGGAAAACCAAGCACCTTTTGAAAAGGCATTACAGTTTCCATACACATGACAGGAATGTCATCTATAGGGTTGATATAAAAAACAAAACAGGGAAACCATGATCAAATAAAAAAATAAAAATAGAAAAGTGTGTGTTTTACATAGCCAAGCAAGTGGGTTAGGTAGTTCCCCTAGTGTTTGTTCCCCACACAAAACAACACAGCGTGCGAGGAAATGGGTTTTGCATTCGGAAGTGTCTCTGTTGTGCCCTCGTGGCCCATTTGTGGTCCACAGTGCCACCATCGAGTCATTGAGGACTTCTTGTGCCGCTGTTCTACATGGCCCTTTATGGCCACAGTCAACTGTGTGCCAACAGAAACTCCACAGACCGGAGCCAAGGGCTGGCAGCCCCCATGCCACTGAAGGGACAGCACTACGGCTGGGTCATGCATGGGGGATTAGAACTGCCGGGCAGCCTGGGAACCGGCCCTGCCACACAGATGGAGCGCACAGCCGAGCACGGGGGATAGGAAAGGAAAAGCCGTGAGCCAAAACCCACCATATTTATTCGACAGAGAACCAAACCATCAACATGGACATATTGATTGCAAATTTTGTTTATTGTCATGATTATCAACACACACACACACACACTTTAAATTGTTATTGTGACACGTCAATGGTGTCCTTATTCTCAATGTCGAATCTGGCAGACACTAACCATTTATATTCTTTGATCCACAGGGTCCTGAGTCAAAAACTACAAAACACACTCCGAAGGCCTGAATTTAAAGATAAAACATACGTAATGTAATTGTATTTATTATTATTATGTAATTATTATCCAATGATATGGCCAACCACAGCACAGCAACACACAACCAACACATATTTCATAAAGGAGTCATTACAACATTTAACTAACATTGGCTTTTGGAGTTCAAGCTCTTATAGTGAGGATGGAATATGGGAATATTAAGAGCATTAATCAAAAGGCCCCATCAAGGGAACTGAAACAATGGCTATAGCTTAATAAGAGCCTGACAACTTACCCAGGGTGTTTCGTCCTCTGATTAACAGGCTCGATTTTAATGCAGTTGCATGGTTTAGGGGCAAGGCAGAATCTTATTCAATTTTGGCTGCCACGGGACAGAGCTGCTAAAAATAACCCTGATTAATTCTGCCGTTGTGATGCGCTGCAACACAGTAAAGTGAAAACTGCTGTATGAACGCAGCCGGCTGAACACAGACCAGCCTCATGTTTCGTTGAATGCCTCGAATTAACCGCAACATGTGACGCAAACCAGACAGAGATACTGATGAATCTGTCTCTTCCGGCTCCCTCTGTCAAACATGAGCCCAGAGGGTTTTTTTTATGCGGATTGTAAAATCGGACAGAATACATCTAATACTGGAACTAGCAAACCCTTTTGTTCCCCAGGGAACTAAGGAGAATGGATGTTCAGACCAAGGAATAACATCCGGGATGCAACAAAGGGGATGCATTGAATTGACCTGCATGTGACTTGGGGGTGGGGGGGGGGGGGGTTTCATCCAAGGACCAAGGAGACCCATGCCACCTAAGAAATTACAATACAAACATCTACAGTGGGGGAGTCTGGGACTGGGATGACGACTTCATATCCCAACTTGAAACAAGGTTTTAGGTGAGACGTTGAGATCACCACCACTACAAGCATCAGGGGTGAAGACAACCCCGGCGTGCAGAACCTGCAGAACGTGTGAACGTGCCTGCAGAACGTTGCGTTTGAGTTGCACCGCAGCCAACTGTGCGACTGCACTCTACCTGCCTGGCTCTCACCGGCAGCCCAGCACAAAACAAGCAGAATCGGATGATTGATGAGTTCAGGGATTGAAAACGATGTGCCTGGGATTGCTGACAACTGCTGAAACTTGCCCTCCTCTGGGAATAAATATTCAAATGCTGGTCGGAGGAGCACGCCATGGTACCAGAGAGGGGGGTCCCCGGGGGGGAGGGGGGGAGAGAAAGTGACATTCTGCACATATGATACGGTTTAGCCCATGACACTGCTGCTCTCCAATGGAGGACCATAACAGAGAGAGAGGGGAGCAGCATTGCACAACAGATCAAAGGTCAACACAACAGGATAACATACGTGCATGTTCAACAAATACAATTCATAACAGATTTAGCACATTCCAAATAGCCACAAAAAACAGCACGGCTTAAAATGGACCAGATGATGATGGCTTCTGCCACATTACCTTCAACTTTTTTTCATACATTATAATGCAGGTCATGATGGTAGTACGTTTGCATAACAATGTCAAAAGGTACTTACATCAGTTAGTTCACGCTGGTCATTACAGCAGACAGGTAAAAAAAAAGCTTCCCACAACCAAGAGTATAGTCACTACATCCAGTAAGAGATTATTTAGATTAAAATATAATAATAAAATCCTGTTCACAATCTTCAGTAGATTACAGCGCTACAGTTAGAGCTGGGTTCGTTCCTCCCCATTACATTTCCCCTCTCCTTCCCTTTTGGCTCCAGGAGCCGTCTCGAGGCGGAGCTATGGGGCAGTCAAGCCAAGCTCGGTGTCAGAGAAACGCTAAGTTCACCACTACACCACCACCGCTGTCTCCCACATGCATCTCTGCTTTTGCTCGCAACATTGTTCTCTTAATTTCTCCCTGCTCTCTCGCTCCCTCTTTCTCTCTGGTCTACACACGCTCACAAGATCGAAGCAAATCCCTTATTGTTTGGCAGCGATCTGTGTGGGATCTGCAGTACTGCTACAGCATGGGACTCCTCTATACCAGCGAACATCCAACCGCAGTGTAAACTGCTGTATCGGACTTAACCCTCCCAGCGCCGCGGCCGGCCAGACCGGCTTCCCATCAATCCACCCTCTGTGTGGTACATTATAATTATGACCTTCCTGCCCAGGTGTGCTGCATTACATACATAAATTAGGGCCCACATTTACAAGTACACGACGTTACACGTTTGCAAAGACAACCCCGCTAGTGGCTAGCCACAGAGAAGGCATGCAGCAGTTGTATTGCGGAGGTGAATGAATAATGGTAATCCACAATGGAAAATATTGCTAACTTGTTGTCAGGGTAGATTATTAAGGGTGGTTATAAATAAGACCTGGTTCAAAAGCTGCCAACCGTAGTCCACAATTGTGATCTGAAAAAGTGGGCATAATAGATCAGACTTGTATGCCATGGTTCGCAAAAGCACAACATGAGGTTCCATAGTGAGGCTGGAAAAAAACACTTGTTCTACCTACTACTTTCTTCTATAATTATGTATAATGAACGTCCCTAATACAAAATAATTAATAACATCTGCAACAACATGAGCATACAGTAGATGTATTAAGTTACCACTCAAATGTTATTATCTAGTGTACCATAATTGTCACAATCAATAGACTTTCCAATTCCATCCAACCACACATGCTGTCAGAGCTGTGTTTGCAACTAGCTGAACAAAAGTCAGATAAGGGATGACCTGGATGCTCTCCTCTACGGCCAAAGGAGGGAGATACAATTTGCATCAGCACCAGTGTTTCAGCTCATACAATAATACGCCTATGTGACCTTGGCATGCACGATAGCCCCACTGTGGTTTAACAGAAGTCATTACAACTGATTAGTGTATGTAACAACACAACAATGGCACATAAGAATGATTCCCTGTCAATATTATATATAATACTGTAGTTTTATGTTTGCCTACATTCAGCAAATTTCTTTCAATTAATACTGTGGTTCACTGGGCTGCACTTAAATTAATCTTGTGTGGATGACAAACCTGCGAGCCACAAACTGATAATCAGTAGTTTTCTGCAGGAAAAAATAACAATACTCGCCACATTGTGGTGTATGAAATGTATGTGCACACACACACCAATGCAATCAAGGCCCAGACTTATTTAAAACATCCCATTTGCTTCCCAGGCTACTGGTCAGGCTATGCCCTACTATGCTGGCAAGGCGACGGGATAAATTTACTTTCCTGATTGAGAAGCCTAGGGGTGGTGACAGTCAGATTACTTGCATATCTACCTCATTCCACTGCTGCCTCCCCCACAAGGCCTAAAATGAATCATGTCCACATCAACCAGGAGAGGCAATGTCAGTAACATAACTATTTAGCACACCATGTTTTACAGCATAGACAAGGATGTGGTAGTGCACAGTAAAAACTAAATCTGCTTTGAAAAAAAAAGTTGTCTTTTCACAGAATTCTTGAACGACAACAAAAATCGGACACTGTCGGACACAAAAATAAAGAAGAAAAAGAGGGGGGCAAGAAGAACCACATACATGTATTTTTCACCTGCCTATTCCTGCGCAGGGTTGCTTACAGGGAACTGGAGCCTGTCCCAGCTGACATGAGACGTAAGGCAGGAAGACAGACCACACACACACCACTCACAGCCATGGGTAGTTCGACATCTCAAATTAGCCTCCTCCTTTTCGAGGGGGTGTAAAATTGGGAGCATAACATAAACCCATGCCAACAAGAGGAGAACATACACACCCAAGGGATCTGGATTCAAACTGTCATCGCTGGGTTAATCAGCAGCAACTGCAACTAACATACACATTGTAAATGACATAGTAAACCTACAACTTTACTTCAATACGCCATATTTGAGAATGTTTGACAATTGTATTGGCTTAGGGCATAAACGGTTCATAGTTGGCGGTTGGAATACAAAACGTAATTTCGTAGTCGCACTGGTCTGAAACCATTCCGCAAGCAGCAGCTTCTTTCAAGCACTGTAGCAAGGCTCAGTGCCGATATAACCAGAGCCTGGGAATCTGTCTGGAGCACACATGGCAGGGCCCGAGCCCCTGAACTCAATCAGCCCTGTGGAAGTTATCAGTGCCCCACACAGAGAGCAGGAATGTGCTGATAAGCACCAACGCCTCACTGCAACCCACTGTCTCTCCCTTGCACTGATTTAAGCCAAGACAAAAGAGGCGATACAAATAGCGTTTATGAAAGGAGTCACCATAACATCATTTAGAGAAAGGAGAAGATTCTGACTGAAACAATTGGTTTGAAATGTGAAAGCCTTATTTATTCAAATTATACGGCATCCCCCAAATAAGAATTTAGAAGTATAAGGATGTATATAGGCCCATGCATTAAGCTTGGGATTCTGCATCATTGCAGACAACATCACCATTAAGATACCTATTGTATTTGTAATTGCCTTAGGCAATAAATGGCCTAGCAATTAACAAAAGGTTTCCAACATGTAGGCTGAACATGTCCATGGCTGATCGCACATCTTTCTAAGGTAAATGACGCCAATATATTCGATTGAATCTTGTTATTCCTTAGCAATTTTAAATCAATAGGAACATTTAGGCGATTAACGACCAATGTTGTATTGAATATTGATTGTTTAACTAATAGTAATCAGTAGTTATTTGGTATATTTTATGGCATATTCTAGTGAATTTCACCATATGTGTAACATTGTTCTTGAATTAAAAGATTGATTTTGAACATCAACAACATAATGGCGACATTATATCTAGTTAAAAGCACACACAATATCAAATATTAAAGCAGATTTACAAAAAAAAGCTGGCTCCTGCTCTTTAAGTATTCAGTATCCGTAGTATTCAACAGGTGTCCAATCACCACCTGTCTGTACACCAGAGGACCTCACGCCCCAAATCATCTCGTCAAAACCAAAAATGTTAAGGAAGGGCAAGCATCTCCACAGTCTGAACACAGGATTGTGCACAATTGCGGTCTCCCTCGGTATGCGTGTTATTTCAACTCCACATGACACAACTTAGCAGCTCACCAGATGTCAGTTAGTTAGCAACACTCCCATCAAAACAAGAGGACGCGTTCAATGACCTTCTGTTTACAGTGGACCATTAACATGACGACCGCCTGCAGGTGGTAGATTAACACTCACTACCTGGCTTAAGTAGTCGTACCACTTGTTATCGTATATATATTCTCTCCTTTTTAACCAAAGGATGCCTCTTTGGTCAATTCATCCCTGCTGGCCGACATTTTGTCCCACCGGCTAACTCTAGCTGTTTTTGCTATGTTAGTGGCAACGCGTTTGACGTTGTCAACTGACAGCTCGCTCGGGGTTATTTAACGCGCTCTCCGGTACCGCCTGTGTAATTTGCTGTGAACTAAAACGGCGTATAACGGTAAACGTCGCCGCTAAGCCGACGCGACAATAGAGCGCTTAGCCCGACGGCTAACCCCTGGTAGCATAGCGCATAGACACACAGCTCGCTAACGCTTAGCCGCTCTCCCCCTCTTGCCACCGCACTGTTAGCCGCAGCGCTCCCTCAGCTCAATGGAAAACATACTTTAAAAAAAAACACCGCAAAAGAAAAGCATTCACCTTGACAGAGCCGTGGTCCTCACGTCTGTGCGTCTGAACCCCTTAACGCCAAACGAATTATTAGTGTTTTTTCTCGTGGCTCCAAAGCAGCCGCGCACTGCAATGGCAGCAGGCACTGGGATGCCTTCCCCCCCCCCTCTCCGCTTGCTCACTTCGATTTCCTTCACAACCGCGGTGACAGTGACAGGTTGGCTAGGAATAGACCATCGAGATGTGTCCCTGGGTGGACCGGGGATGCAGCCTGCACAGCAGCCTGCACAGCAGCGGCAGTACCAGCAGCATCTCTACACATGCATGCAGCGCCATTCCGCAGGGGGGGAAGAACACACGGTCGATGATCTTTTTTGTTAATACTATGGATTAGACGAGTATTCATGCAACGCATTGTTTACACATACTGGTAGTGATATCTACATTTTTATATATTTATCTTTTTTTTTATTTTTTTTTTATTTTTTTTTTTATAAAGTTAAACATTGGTGGGGGCTGTGGGTTATGCAGACTTTCTTTCTCTCTGGACCACCCGAAAACAGCTTTCGGATGAAACATGAGCTGAAGTTTTAGCCTACTAGTCATTTAGCGGAGTTATTTGTCATTTTGGTGTGTCGTTATGTTTAACACATGCTACCGGTGTAAGTCCAAGTCCATGTGTCCAAGCCAGTGACTGACATGATGTTGTAAAAGATGACTCCTTCATTGTGTTATGTTATATTTCATTTACTCTACTGGAATGAGGGCTTTTGTGTCTATAGAACAACAGCACATTACATCTAGGCATGCAGATCAGTGATGCTGCATCATCAGTTGCATTGTATTATATCCCTGCATTAATAAAAGACGGACGACGGAATCCAACTGTGTGCCAACATGTACAACAGTTTTTTTGCGAAAACGTATGCTGTTATGTGGCATGTACAATAACAAATAATTAGTAGAATAAATTATATTCTAGGTGCAGTGCCAAATAACATTATAATGATATCAGGCCTTGTATGTACTCCCCACGGTATCCAATACCTATTCCCAGGGGGTATTCCAATGTAATCAATATACAGTACAAAATAAATTGTGCATTGCACCAAGCACTCCTTTTCTAATTGTTGTTAATTTAATGTCATGCATTAGCTCCTATGGATGTGTCATGTGTCTCTTGTCTTTGTCTACTCTAGAAGTCCTTTATTACTGTGTATCGCCTTCTACTCTGGTTCCCCCCCTCCAAACCCTTCTCTTTACACTTTGTGATAGTGTGACCGCTCTCTCGTCACCTCCGCCTCCCGTGCTAATGAGCTGAGGAGATGGTGGAGGAAGGTGAATAAAACGCTGGAGGAGCACAGAGGTCCTGCAATGTTGCTGACGTAAGACGCCTCACTGCAGATTCCATTGGGAGGATCAGGCGGAGGAGGGAGGTAGGGGTGTGTGTGTGTGTGTGTGTGGGGGGGGGGTCCAGGATGGGAGAGGGTGAGTTGGCCAAGGTCATAAGCATAATATAAACAAGGGCGATTGTTCATAGACATCAGGTCGCATCACAAATGAACACCATATTTTCCCAGATGGAAACGGTATAAAATCTCATCGTGGCCAAATGTGACAAGGTCAATCCAGTCGAGGGAACTGCAGCTGTTGTATATTTATGACCTGCTAGCGTGCACCTACTCAACAGTTTTTAAACGTTTGTTGAACATGGTTGAAAGCGGGGAATGTGAGCTGGTTAGACAGCAAACCGGGTGTGAGGCAGTAAGCATGCGGGTATGACAATTGATTAAAAAATTATCCAAGCCACCCACAAAAATAACAACATAAGCCAATCACATGATGGTCCAGATTCTCACTGTATGATGCTGCACTTTTTTGATCTGTGGGGGATTGAATTTTTGTCTTTTGACTTGTAATTGTACTGCCACTCATGTTCCCTGTACAAGTCCTTGAAACACCCTCTGTTCAAATCAGGCCAGCGTTTGCATTGCTAGCGCTTACAGCACAGGGCTGTTACACACATGTCATGAGAGAGAGGGGGAGAGAGAGAGTATTCTGCATCCTCGTTCTCCCATTGGCCCGTTTTTAAAGAATAACGGGGTCTAAAGTAAACTGTGACACAAGTGTGAACATTTAGAAAAAGTATCCTCTTTTTCTACATGTTCCATGTGTACCAGCTGTTTTGCAGTCATGCTATACTGTAAACGGTATAGGTGTGTCCCATGCACACTGCACAGGAAAAGATAAGCAGGGTTCCAGGTGGGCTGCATGACATTCCAATTTTCCCCAGGTGATATTGTAGGACACCACATGACATAAAATAGAACCCTGCAGCGATTGAACACACGGTTTAACACACAAAATGTGCCAGTCACACCAGCTGATAGACAGCAGTCTGCTATACAGCAGTTATACGATTATTTTTGAAACTCTTGTTCATGGTATTTTTCAGTACTTTTCAGTATAAAGACTCCCTTATTGAGGTGTCCATTTCAAGGACCCTTGTGTCGTCCTTTTGTGCCATCAACGAACGGCACCTTAATTTAAGACCGAATTAAACCCGTTCTCTAGCAGTGTTAAAGCACATAAAGCCTCCCACAGCAGAATGATGGCGTGTTGCAGCTTTAGCACATTTAGAACCTAAAAAAGAAGTGGAAACAGTTCGAGCCCAAGCGAGCGTGACGTGTTAACGGATGTCAGGAATAGTTTTTAAGTACTAAATAGATGCTTTGCTAAATAATTACGTTTATTGCCTTTGAAGCTGTAGGGTGGATATAGCTCGAAAGTAGTAGCAGAAAAGTGCAGAATACACATTTAGACTACATGCAACCACTTCCTGGCTCAATAACATTGGTTGGATCCAGTTACATTATGTGATTGGGTTCCAACTCAAATGCAATGTCTTTCAATAAAGCAACATGTTTTAATGTACATGGATGTTTTAAGAGGATAACATTCTAAATATATTATGCTTATATCATTATAAGCAAACTGACATATTTAATTTAGACACAAACCATGTTTTTGTGCCTTCTTTTGACTAAACAATTGTCATGATTATCAACAAAGCAAGGTTCGTTCCACAGGCTTTTGGGTCAATACAAGGGAAGTGCCAAGCAATTCATTAATATTAATTAGGACTGTGACACATTTTTTCTCCAGGTTTGTCCATAGCTCAAATGGAAATAAGTTGTATACATTTTTACCCACAATTCCATGGTCATCTCCAAGGACATGGTTTTGTATTTCTGCGAGCCGGCCACTGGGTTCTCTTACATCAATGCCAGGAGATACTTGTTTGACGGTGACGCCGTTATATTGATCATGAAGGAAGAGCGGAACACCGGAAACTAATCCATCCAACGTGGCCTCAAATCTAGCTACATGAAGGGAACGCAAACCTGTTCTCCTCATTTAAGTTTGTACTGTGACATGCAGATTTGTGTGTGGGTAAATGTGCCCGAGATTGAGTGAAAGAAAGATGGGCCCCAGAGATGTGTGTGCGTGTGAATGTGTGTTTGCATGTGCGTGCGTATGATCACATGCTGAGATTATAGATTCCAGCACATAGATCCAAGCCGTTGTGAAGGAGTTGTAATATTGCAGACAGCTGGGAAATCAGTAAGGGGAATTAATTAAACCTCTTAATTAGCCATTAAGTCTCTAAAGATCCTCTCAAGCCGATGAGACCAATTAGTCAAAAACGCATTGCAAGCGGAAACATGACATTCTCAGCGTGACATGCAATTGTGTCACATCTCATAACATTGTCTTATGAATATAACATGTAAATAGCTGTCCTTTGTATAATGTCCTCGATACAACTGCTGCTCTTTTGTGTTTTAGTTTGCAAATAGTCTTCCTCTGAAAAGCATTGAGTTATAGGGATGAGTGTGTATCATCCAAGGGCCTGGCGTTCAGGGCTTAGGGGACTCCCTGTGGACTGATGTATAGGGTTTGGGTGAAGGGAGGTGGGTGGGGCGGGGGGGCGGTGGGGTAGCTGGAGGTCCTTGATAACAGGAAGAGATAAAAAAAACAACAACACAGTAATTTACTGCACTGCAGAGAAACGGTGGACAATACTAATAAATCTCCGCCACTTCACAATTGTACTGGAAATTAATTGTGGTTATTTGAACTATAAGAGCAGAATGCATCAATATATATTCAACACCATTGCTTTTCTTTTCATAACATTTAAGCTCGCGATAGCGCAAATATGCCCTTCAGAAAAGGCCTGCAGTGTGTATGTGAGCTAAGGTGAGAAGATGGATACTGTGTTTTCAGTATCCATACAAGAAACGCACTAGTATTATATGTATGCATATAAATTATCATTTCATAGTAGCATAATAGCATAGTATTGTGTTCCATTATGTGTTTGGCTTGTATGGTTTGTGATTGAGTGATGAGTCTCTTGATCAATCATCAACACACTCATACAATATAGTGAAAATATAAAATAAAAAGGACAAAAGACTATATACTAAGGGCATAATTACCTCAATCTTATTCATTCAGGACCAAAAGCACTGAGGCCTGTGTGCAGTCCTGACTAGCTGTTGTCAATGTTTCCTATATGCTACGGTAGTATTACTCTGCCCTCTGCAGGATTTCAGCGGAACATTACAACGGCTGCACATCCGCCCAACCAGATACACACCGGCGCTACTGTGATGGTTGCCCATATGAGGGGTTATGAAGAATTGATGGTGGTGTTATCGAGACAAACCCATGGCCATGAATCTGTTACACTGTAAGTCTGATGATACACGTGCACGTGTACGTACGTACATAGAGGTCGCAAGAACCACAGGATGGAAGGGTAGAGGGAGGTAGGGAGACACAAGATGGAGAATAGGGGGTGTTCACCCACGGGTCTGTGGTTGGGATGGGTCCGGAGTTTAAAACGGCATATGGTGCCTCCCTGGGCGTCAACACACAGTTTACATGTCCAGCAACAGAACCAAAACGCACACACACACACACACACACACACACACACACACACACACACACACATTCTCACTCTCACCCTCTCTTCTCTTATTAATTTGCTCTGTAATGTTTAGCATAAATTACACTGACTGACCCCTCTCACATTGAGTGTGCATAACAAGTACACTGTATGATATTTAATGTAATGGGTTATATACTGTAAGTGGCTTTAGATAAAAGTGTCTTCTTAAATGACTTGAATAGTAAATGGAAATATATGTACTCGAGTGCAATCTGAACCAACCGTATCGTTTAACGCTGATCTTAAGTTCACTGTTAAAACTAATCTAAATGTACCGTGAGACATAAATAGAGGACCATTGGTTAAAAAACGTAATAAAGAATGTGTTTTTGTTTTACTGTATATAGCTCAAAGCGTCTTTCACTAATGCGTTGGCTGCGGAAAATCCTTCAGAGAAAGGGTGATTTAGTTTGAAATCATTGGAACTCAATTGACAGAACGCATTCCGTCTTGATGCTTGGTGCTCTGCCATCCTCCCTGTGACGGCAACGGCCCCTCTAGGTCTCCTCGGCGTTTCATTGTTCACGGCCGAGTACCTCCGCCACAGCCACCATCTTGATTCCTATTTCCGACATTACATCATCGCCGGGGGACTGTCCTTCATGTGACCCCGCATGGCGGCGTTTCAAGCAGTGCACGGCGATGACAATCATATACAGTGCGTGCGCTGTTCATCCTTCAACAGAAAAGGAGCCTATGATCTTGTGAGGCGCTCGCGGGGAGTGATTTCCGGTGTATTTGGTATGGGGAGAACCTAAAGGGGGGGGGGGGGGGGTGTGTGTGTGTGTGTGTGTGTGTGTGTGTGTTTTCTCTGATCCTTTGAGGGTGCTTATTGTCCAGAGAGCTAGCCTGCCGGTTATCAGCCAGTTAAAGTCAATATGGCCACCAAGATTTATGGCCGTTTGAGTCCCATCCCCCCCCCCCCCCTTTTGAATTGATTGGGCCAGAGAAGAGCTTAAACACAACAATAAAGAAATAAGCCATGATTACAAATCACTTTACTTGGATCTCTTGATTACTATTGTTTCATTAAATTCAAGGTACAAATTAAATCGGTCTGGCATCCAATTGATTAGATGTTCTATTGCCTAATCGAACAGTGATTGTGAACCAAAGGGCAGCAATTGTATTGGTCGAATTCAACAATTGTGTCACAAATGTTTTATATTATGTTTAATTATATGGTGCTTGCTTTAATCATATATACTGTATATTGAAAGAACATTTATGGTGTATTTCGTAATGTGGTATGTTTCAAGACATGTACATATCATCCATCAGTCACTTTATTGTTATTTTAATTGTTCATTTTATTGTGTATAGTATTTTTATAGTATAGTGTATTAGAAAAGTCATTCTGCAGGAGAGAATGGGGAGTAAGCATTGTACTTGTTGCATATGGCAAATAAACAATCTTGAATCTTGAATATTTAAAAATGAAACGGGAGACTAGGTCAAGACCGAACATGATCGGGTTGATTTAATAATTCATAGTGGCAGCACCTATTCTATTTATTCAGTTCAAAGTGGAGGAGACCCCAACACTGTTATTATTGTCATGTCAAATGTTAGCCCCTGTCCCTTCCAACTTGGTGTTTGCCTAACAGGACATTAAAGGGATTCAATGTAAAATTAGGTGGTTGGTGGAAACAGTTTTGACTGATTTGTCTGAATATTCCCATGCAATGAATGTGGATAGGATCTCACAGCCACAGCGTCAGAGACAATCCTTCTCTATACCTGTGTAATGTTCATTTTGCAAAACGTACCTAAAAATGTCAACATTAAACATTAATTATTAAGTACAACACGAGTTTACAGTTTAGTGATTTTTTTTTCACGACACAATTTTGTTGCTTAGTAAGTATTAAACCACACAATGTTACGACAGCACATCTCCGGATCCAAATCCAATCTTCAAAGTAACCCCCCCCCCCCCCCCCCCCGTGCCGCTGATCTGCTGTATGTATTATTAGAAGCCGCACTGACAGACTCTGTCCCCGAGTCGTAGCCTCTACAAAACAGAACCAACATCTGTCATCTCCTCCACAGGGCCTCCAAGGTTGCACACGCATCCACCACCCCCCCCCCCCCCCGTGTGCCCCACCCCCCTGTCACACTCCGGGCCTCTGTTCGCATGGTGGAGCACGTCTGGCGTCGCACCCATTCCTACCTCTATGTCACACGCACCACAGATCTTATCCGCATCCCCACACACACTCACATGCACACACACACATACACACACCCTCCTTGGTAAGACTTCTGGATTCGTGCTGTTTGTCACACTACACCAAAACTTGAAAAGTTAAACTTGAAAGAAATGTATTTTGTGCTTACATCTTACTTTAAAGACAATCGAGTGCCGCTGTTCCAGTCACCATCCTCCCCCTCCTCCCCCATCACCTCCTCCCCACCCCCACCAGCGCCACCATGTTCCCAGGTGTTCTCCAAACGATCCACCTTCAATAAGACCTCCTTCTGTAGCTGTCGCAGTTTACTCCCTGCATGCACTTTGGTTCTCTCCCTGTCTCTCTCTGTCTCTATTTCCTACCCTCTTTCTCTGTCTCTCTATCTCTCTCTGTCTCTATCCCCCCTCTCTCTCTCTCTCTCTCTCTTTCTGTCTCTATTTCCCACCCTCTCTCACTCCTCTCTTTGCGTTGCATGTCTCGGTTCGGCCCCAAAAGGTGCTCCGCCCCCCTCACCTCACCTCTCCCCCACACCTTCATCACACAGGGACAGTCTCCTCCCCTGGATATGCAGATTGGTTCATTCAGCTGTAGTTGCTCTCTCTGTATAATGCAGCTGCAGCACTTTCAAAGACTGAGAGCAAATGCTTACGCTGGTGTTTTTCTCTTCTTTTTTTTTGTGGTGGGTGGTGATGGTGGGTGCATAGGGGGTGGTGTGTGTAGGAGGGGGTGGGTGGGGGGTGGTGGTCTGTGGGGGGGGGGGGGGGGTGCGCCTCTGTCCATCGCAGCCCGGTGCCAGAAATGGGATTTAAAGGGTGGGTTGAGGCAAGCAGATCTAATACCAGATTAGGACTCGACCGAGCCGATTCTCAAGTCCAATCGGTGGCTGATCCACATGCCTCGTTGACGGGTAATTATTTGAATTGTGCTTTTCAGCATGGCTTAGCAGCATCTGTTCATACTGATAGGCACTCCGCAACTCACCTGGCTACAGCCTCTGCAGCAAATATTTCCTTAACATATTCCAAAACAGCTGAGCGGGCAGGAAAAATGCTGCATTTAAGGCAGATTCTCTGCAAAATCAAGGCACATGTAATGAGTTCAGAGGTAGCACAGCCACATATTAGCTTTCCCTCCCTGCTAGCAATAGTTTTCTAAATGGCTAGTAGTCGGTAATGTGTGTGGCTTTCCACTGTAAACCTTCATGCAGATAAAGAGGCATATTAGCGTTGTGCACACAATGATCTGTTAGCAAACATGCACACTCACTGTAGTACATTAAGGACACACACACATCTTACTTTGTCACACTGCTTGTAACATAAGAATCCAGAAAGCATAATGACATACCATTTCATATCATTAAAAAATCACTGATGGAAATACAGGTTGGACACTAACGGCCAATAAGAGACCGGCAGTGGAAGTTTTAATGGCTCTCCGTGAAGCACCTTGGAAGCGTATGTTGTGTTTTTTTGATGAAGAACTGAAAGCAACTCCTGACTCGGCGTTATAAAGTACACAGCGATGATGCGTACAATACTGTAGTTATTTCCCCACCTCAATTTCTGTTGTGCTTTCTGCAGCCTTAGCACTAAAATCTGATTCAAGCTTTCTGTGAACAAGTGCCCTGCTTGCCAACACAAATGACAGTGGCGGAGAGGGGCCCCGGGCCAAATTCCTCTCCTGACTATTAAGACCGAAAAGCAATCAAACGGGCCGATCAATACAAACACAATCTGAACTATTATTGATTATCAAGCCCTACGCCGAAAGGCAATAGCGCAGTTATGGACCTCCCTTCATACACTCGCGTGTGGCGTCTCGCGAACCTTTGCCGCGCTATGGGAACCAATGCCATAGACAGCAATGCTATGGAAACCAACACCATGGATACCAACGCCATGGAAACCAGCGCCACAGGGAGAAGGAAAAATATATGATTTTCTATTTGTTGGGGGGGGGGGGGTTTCCCTCTGGCGTGGAGAGTCTTGTGTACAAAGCGAGCTTGACAGCTGAGCAGCAGTACTTCAGTGGGCTGAAATGGTGGCTGCTCCTCAGCACGCTGCAGTCTCATCACTCACTGCGAGGCAGACCCTTACTTCCATCAGCTGCATTTGAGCTTTCGGGCAAGTCAGCAAGTATCTCCCTGTACACACACACACACACACACACACACAGGCGCAGGCAGGCACGTAGACAAACACACACACGCATGCATGCACGCACGCACAGGCCCACACACATACACACAAGGATATATATGGGTGGGAGCCACCAGGGGCTGTCCTCTCAGCCTCAGCGAGGTGGTCTCTAGGGTAGTTTAAGCCCCTATCTGAGTGACAGGCCATAAAGTCACCTAACGAGGTGGGTAGTAATCATCCTCCTCTAAGATGTGTATTGGGGGGTGGGGAGAGACACACACACACACACACACAGATACTGCAGCATTTTACTTTGGTGGGGGGGGCTTCTATCTTCTGTGTGTCTTTAAATACAAGTCACCGTCAATCTCTCAATTAGGGCCTGGCCTCCACTTTCAACATCACCATCACTTCCGGGGGAGGGGGGATTGACTGGTTGCGGGAAGCCCCCCCCCCCCCCCCCCACGTCGCTTTGATGGTAAAACAAGCTCTGACAGCATCTGCGATGTGTTGCCCATGGCGCTAAGCCGGTGACGATGGCTGGTATGAGCGCTAACTGTAATGACCTTCCTGCTGCCCCCCCATTACCAGCTAATGGCCGTACAATAGCGTAGCATAGCACCGACTCTATGCAGAACAGTGAAGATAGACTCAACTGACATGTTAACAGTCACCCACAAAAAAAGGTCTTGTTTTACGTTTTTCATGCTAACCAGATTAGAAAAGTTATATATATATATATATATATATATATATATATATATATAGGCAGGGCTTGACATCAACACCAGCCACTGGCCAAATGCTGGTAGAAATCGCCAGTGCCTCCGTCGCTCTTGCCAGCCACTTTGGCTAGTGACCTTTTGGTAGCATTTCCAAATTTTTTTAATTATTGTAGTTTACAAAAGGCTGCAGTTCACAAATAAGGATGTAAATTTCGATGCTGATACTACATGATACTACAACTTGCATGAGCACTGGGTGTGTACACTGGGTGCTCCTTCCATTGGCCCATCCACTTTGAAAGGGGGAGGGATTTAGAGGGGATTTTGGCTGGTAAAAATGCTGAGTGGCGAGTGACTTTGGAAAACCACTGGCAATAGTCGCTGGTGAGCCACATATCCATTTCTATATGTCAGCTTCTCTCTCAAAAATGTGGTATTTAGTCTAAATGGCTCATAGGGAATGATGAGGTGGAATCATGGCTTTGTGAACACAAACATAACCTCACTGTTCAAGGCCTCAACAGTGGTGTCATGTGACACCCTGTAGCGGCAGGATTCTTCGCACACGAGAACGAGATCACAGTTTTATATCCCGTCGATACATTTTCCGTGCTTCGCAAGGTGAACTCACGTTGGCGTCCAGGAGGTCGATGCTGTCCAGGCTCTTGCTCCTGTGCATACGGCCCTTGATGCGTCGCAGCGATGGCTTGCCCTGATGTATGGTGCTGGCGGATGACGAGGCTGTGATGGACCCTGCGGTCGGGCTCGCATGTATCCTAGTGTCGGGTCGAGGGGGGATGGGGAGAGGCGAAGGGTGGAGGGGGGAGTGGCGAGGGTGCGAAAGAAGGATAAACAAACAGTACATCGTTAACAGAAGCAAATATACTACACATTAGAAATGTACTGTATATCCATAAAAAGGTGCAGGGGGGGTGGATGGGACTTGGTAATGTTGGAACATGTCACTTGGACACGTGTAGTATTGATGCAATACAGTACTGTAGTGACACATAACAGGATATAAGGAGAATTCTATCCTGAGAATAGAGATCATACTGGCTCTGGTCCACACGGGCCACAGAAATACGTTTTGCAGTTCTGTGTTCTGTTGTTTGTGAAAAGCCCACATTTATCCACCGAGGGGGGCCACCATGGCCAACGCCAAACCATGGCAATGAGAGGATATGTATACAGTTCAGCGGAATGCCACGGATGCCCTGCGGCATTAGCGGAGACGGTTCTCTAACCGGAGGGAGAGCACTGCCTTCCACACACTGCAGTGCTGTGCTGTGCAGTGCAGTGCAGTGCAGTGCTGTGCAGTGCGGTTCAGTAGTGCCCCGGCTCCTCCACACCACACGTATTACGTAGGTGGGTCAAGGTAACGCCGGACGAGGGGCAGGAGATGAGACGGATGACCTCGTCAAGCAAAGAAGAGACGTATGGCCTGTCACCCTGAGTGCCATTCGTCGTGGCGATGTTCTGACGCCGGACAGTTGACCACCCACCTAACGCCCATTCTCTCTCTCTCTCTCTCTCTCTCTCTCTCTCTCTCTTCCTCTCTTTCATCTATCGCTCTCTCTCTCTCTCTCTCTCTCTCTCTCTCTCTCTCTCTCTCTCTCTCTCTCTCTCTCTCTCTCTCTCTCTCTCTCTCTCTCTCTCTCTCTCTCTCTCTCTCTCTATCTATCTGTGTGTTTCAGATATGTGGTCCGTTTTCCCACAACAATTTGTGTGGTTAATATGTGTATAATTCCTTATAGGTCTTTGTCTTGAACTGAAACCCATACGACAAGGTCACCTTATTCGGACCAGAAAATCTAGAGGTGTAAATCCTCTTCATTGGTCACATACATGTACAGTACACACATAGTCAAATTTGTCTCTCTGCATTTAACCCATTCTAGTATTAGGAGCAGTGGGCTATTTTATATACAGCACCCGGGGAGCAGTGTAGGGGGTCTGGTGCCTTGCTCTAGGGCACCTCGGCAGTGCCCCCAGGTGTTTCAGGGACTTGAACCAGCAACTTTCCGGTTCCCAAGCCAAGTCCCAACAGACTGAGCTCCTGCCGCCCCCAATTCATATTCATATGAACGCCGTTATGGACTAGCTCTATTGGACTCATGGGGTTTGTAAAAATAAGTGTTGAGCAATGCAAAAGTGTGTGGAAAGAATATGTAAAAATGTATCTCTCTCTCTCTTTCTCCCTCTGCATTAATTTAAAACTTCCAATGACTAATCTGTGATTCATCCCATCGTAATTAAAGGTGGAGGCTTTGCACACTAAGCCAATAACAAATGAGACGGGGGTTTTTCTCGTAAACAATACGGCAAGCGCGACTAATGGGAATAGCCGTGTGGTGGTGTGTCACCGGCCCAATGCAGTCCTGCACAGTCAGAGACTCAAACCCCCATGTATATTCCCACATGGATGCCAGCCAAAGCGCTCAGGCCTTGAAGGCAGAACATATCACTCTTAAACTGTTAGCGCCGAACTCGGATACTGACATTTAATCATCGCCGAGGTTGACGCTGTGGCCTTTTATAAAGGGATTTTGGTGAATTATAACGCAGTTTTCTAACTTTCCGCCAGCTTTTAATGTAGAATCGCGGAATCCTGTTTCATCTGCAGACTTGTTGTTGTCTGGCGGCGCCATTAAATCTATCCACCGCTGAAAAGCATCTTGATATACAGCCCCTGCAAAGAAAACTGCTCAACTTACTGAAAGTGATAGTCATTGGCCTCTATACATTTTATACATCCGCTCCCTTGGCAACACTCATCTATTTAATGAGCCGATCATAAAGCCAAGGGCAAACTACTCTATGCATAGCGGTTCTCTACTAAACCCTGTTCCCCAAACCTACCTAGTTACCATGCAAGGCAGTCCAACCCATGAAGAATCTGGTTGGTTTTATGTTAACTGATGAAAGGGTAGTAGTCTATCAGTGAGAGTTGCTTAGCATTACCTGTTATAGGACGCTAGTCACCACATAGGAACACTCACAAAAATGTGCGAAAGTTGCACGGAACGATTTGAAAGGCATTTTTTGGTGTACTACCGCCGGAGGGTTTTATCGCAAAACGCTGAGAATAATCTCCACTTATTACGAGCCCTCGATGTATCGATCGCACCGGTAACTTTGACCGTCCGTGGTCCCGGTAAATAAAGGGGGAGTCCATTTGAGGGTGGAGGTGCGCAGGAGTCGGTGCCAAGAGCCATGATGTTCCCCCACCGGCGCGGGCCTTAATAATGTAGTTCAAAGGAAAGGTCAAGCAGCTGCCCTGCCGCTATTACCAAGAAAGGATGCGCGGCACTTGCATTAATCAAGCGGGCGCCGCACTTGATGTGGTTCTCTCTTCTCCTTTTCAGCGGCGGCCTCTGTGGGGACCTTCGGCTAAAATTTGCCGGAGCAATAATGGCCGATGCTTAATCAGCAGGTCAATAGGCAATGTTACGCTCCGTCCCTCTCACCGCAGCCAGGGCTGATACACAAGGCTTTAAGGGTCCGTTGAGTCCTGGCCCCTTCGCTCTCCTGCGTCCCTGACCATAATGAAGTGCTCACCGACCAACAAAGACACACACACATGCGTTCATGCACACACATTCAGAGATGCATACAACACACACACACAAGCACACACACACAGACGCACACGCCTAAATGCATATGGTTGTTATCCACACAAAGTGCTTTTCAACAGTAAAGTGTAGTTTATTGCCCTACTGGCATGGTGGCGGCTGTTAGACGTATTGCAGAACATTTAGCTTGAACAAGTTGCAGTGCGGCATGCGGTGACGCCAAGCATAGCTATGCCATGGGTATTAGCCCCAAAAAACCCTCTGCGATGCGATTGTCGCACATTCTCCCGCATACGTGACGAACGATTCATACGCAGTACCCGTTGTCTTCCTACGGGTTTCATGGGATGAAATGGTTGAGGAAACATTGGACAAAGTATTGCGCCGTGGGTCTGGCAACTGAGTGTAAAGTGCATTATGCCAGGTTATTGCTAATGCTAATTCTTGGCTGTGTGTGCGAGCGACAATGGGTTTTTAAGACTGCGGGCGTGGGGGGAACATCTGTTAGCTAGCTTGACTAACTGCTATAATTCTGTCTAATTAAAAAAAAAGCTAAGCTATGCTTTCTTAATAATTTTGAGAGTAATGAGTTGTAGGTTCTACTACTGGTGATATGCACTGCAGTCTGTCACTTATCAATATCAATATGACACTAGAATTATATTCAGCAGAACTAGGGATGAAGCAGAATATTAATTAGCGTGAATTGTTTCAATGACCTTCCTCAAAGGTAGAACAACAGGACTTGGCCTTTCTCTATTATATTCTGTTGTAGTGTTTGTGTTGGTTCTAGTTAATTATCATTGTAAAGGCTCATCACGCCAATCAGATCCAAGCATTCGATTCAGACATGACATCAGTGAAATCAGTAAGGCGTGAAGGATGAATCCATGTATCTATGCTGAAGAAGGAATTAATTAATGACACATCCCCGCATTGAACAAGGCCCGTTGGCGTGTACATATCATATGTTGTGATACAACATAATGGAATACGTGGCTGAAAGACATGATCCACAGGCAAAGGTTTGTGCTTGGAAGAATATCGACCATTATAAAATGCTTGTACAGTGTGTACACTGTGTACATGATGATGAGCTATGCCTCGTGATACGATGATGCAATCATGCAGGTTTTGAAGTACTTGCAGGACAAGCAAATGTGCAGCCTTTCTTGACCTCGTACCCAACTGTATATTCTTCATGCAGCAAGTTGTGCTAATATGGTGACTTTTTTGCTTCCACGACTGTGATTGCAAACCTATTCCACGATATTCACACAAAGTATTTCATAAGCGTAACCGTGAAACCTATGCATGCAATTTGTTGCATGACAAATATATCACATTTTTAGAAAGGTAGACATTTAGAAATGAATACATAAATGACTCTTGTTTTGTAATGATAAACATGCAGGTTTTGCAGGGGTTATATTATGCAGGGTCCTGGTTATTCTGTAATAGTACTGATATTATATTTAAATCCTTAAATAAGACTCCAGTCTTTGAGCTGAAGGACTGCAACATCAACATTAAATTTATATTTGAAAAACTACAAAAAGATAATAGCTGATTGTGATCGGTTGATTGAAGATAAGATTGGAACGATAAATTATATAATTAATTATTCCAAAGGGAATAAAACACAACATTTATCACCTCTGATCTTCTCCTATAGAGGAGATACATTGGGCCAAGACAATGACTCAGGACCAAGGCTCTCCTCAGTCCATATACCTTTGACCCCTGCTAAGGTCATAGCATCATCGGTGACATCATGGCTATGTGTGGTCGATGGTCAACGTGGTCGGACTTCACAAACATTAAATGTACACGTTTAGCGTGCATGCATGGACCTAAGCAAGAGAGAGGTCAAGTGAAAGGGTATTCCTCTGTTGTAGGAAGACCGACTGTCTGCATAATATCACGTATCACTCGGTTCTCAGGAATATATCAACCTATTAGTGACCTCATCTCAAGGGAGACGGCTAAGAGGGCAGATGTTCAGAGCGTTTTTTTGTTTGTCCTTCAAATAGTCGGGAGAATGTGTGGTTTTTTTTTGAGGAGGAGGAGGATGAGGATGATGATGATGATGATGATGATGATACAGATGACGATGACAGTTTGACAGCTTCGCGAGGACAATGATCCAGGCTGATGTTAAGCGTACTGCGAGAAGAGCTCTCCAATAGGAATAGCAGCAAGGCCACTGCGTTAATGAACTGTCTTTCCCATCCAACACGATGGTTATCCAGTGGTAATGAGGAACACATTGTCACACACATTGCAGCTTTGGACGTAATCTGCTTACAGAGGGGGTAAACATGGGGAATGAGAGACAGATTCTTGGGTCATAAACAAATGTTTAAGGCCACAGGAGGGGAGATGGCGAAGGGAGAAGTGGTCACCACGCACGCAAGCACCACACACACACACATACACACACACACCGAACACAGGAAGTAATGAGGACATCCAAGACGGACACACACACAAACACATGACTGACACATGATGACAGTATGCCATGAGGTACAATCATTTGTTTTAATTAAGATGCATATGAGAGAGTCACAAAAAGAAAAAGAGAAAAATCGGAGTTGTGGGTGGTAAATAAGAACAGGACAGGACCACAGTTCATGCGTTCAGTTTTATTCATTTGTTACATTAAAGATGGAGCATGACGGTGTAACATGAATTTATTCGTTTTTATAATGAAATCTCGAATGAAAATAGCAGTGGAAGAAAAGTAGCACATGTAATGCACACCAAAGCATATGACGTTGGAAGCCAAGAAACAATGATAATGCAATGACATCATTCTTCTACGCATTCGTCTCCACAACCGGAAAAAGATGACAAAAAGGAAAAGGAAAATACGCACTGGAGCAGGAAGCGCGTGTGCATACATTATGACTTACACGTTTTCGCGCATGCAGGTACAGATATTCACACACACACACACACATACACTCAGATGCACACACACACTCACACAAATTGGTTGACACTCGCCACACTGAACGGAACTCACAGCATGCGGAGTTGCCTTACCAACCGTATCCACTACAGTAGGCTACATAACGGCTGCAACACGGTGCTGCATGCGGGCTGCGGTGCGCGACACTGGCGAAAAAAATATTATGTCACACGGCGAACGCATGTTTTTTGCTTGCGAGCGGTCGTGCTGTGGTTCCGTGAGCCTTTTCGCACATGAAGATGTGGTAGGAGGCGACGACAGCTTGGCCCGTGCGCCCCCCCCTCCTCTCCTCTCCACCTGCATCGCATAATAATCCGCACCGAGAATCATACTCACCACATACGTTTCCTGGGAGGAAGACACTGTTCTTTGTTGGAGGCGGTCACCCCCAAAGCCAGCTGCATAACAGTAATGTATTTCTGGTAATTCACCATGGTATTGTCCACCGCTACTAAAAATCCAACCCAAAGAAAAGCATAGGTGATCATATATTTCTTTATTCCTCCTTGGCGTCCGCCTCCACTGCGTCTTCCTTGTGCAGCATCACAACGCCATTTCCAGCGCTGAAGGACTGACAGGGAAAACACTCCCCGCGGAGCACAGCGAAAGGTGTCAAACCGATACGACCCATGTCTGCAATGACACTCGAAACCGGATCAGCGCTCAGAACAGGTCACCGTATCCATTCGATTTTTAGTCAGGATTGAAACATTATTGTCCTCCTCCTCGCAGGACTTCACTGGAAAAACACTCTGGGAGAAGAAAAAAAAATAGGCTGCAGCGTCCAAGCGTCCGTGCGTGAGGTAGGGGAGAGAGTGTGTACGGGGGAGTCAGAGGGGAGCGAGTGGGAGAGGGAGGGGATACTAGCTGGGTGGGGGAGGGGGGGATGGGGGGGGGGGACTAATTCATTTGGAGATGTTCTCTTGTCGCATCTATTCGGAAAGTCCACCAGCTGAGCCACTGCGAAGGCACACGTTTCAAAGGAAGAAAAATATCCTTTCTGATTTAGTTGTCAGAGTGGCAATTCCGTGCGGTGGTCCAGATGGAGAAAGAGATGGAGCTACTTTACATTCGTCGTGCCCACATCTCTACTTGTGAAATAGGCTCGGCGAAACGTTTTTAACCCGATATTACCCTTATTTAAGATAGGATTTTGCAGTAGGCAGGATACTTGAAAATACATAAGTAGCCCTACATAGGCATATAGCTTCATATTACAAATGTATTTAAACATCTCAAGGCATTGTTCATACTACGTTAAAGCGTGATGGATCACAATGGACTTCTTAAAACGCCAAATCAGTGGAAGTGAAAAAACTTTCGGCTTGGTGCAGAAAGCTTTGTTATTTTCTTATTACAGAAGAAATAAATGTGTAGCCTACATAAAAAATATTAGAGAAAACAACGAAACAATTTTAAACACATATATATGTATATGTACATATATGTGTGTGTGTGTGTGTATATATACAGTATATATATGTATATATGTCTGTATGGATACATATATGTACATATATGTCTGTATGTATACATATGTGTATGTGTGTGTATGTATATATACACTGTATGTATAAATATATATACTGTATGTATATATGTACATATATATATATATTGATATATGTACATATATGTCTGTATGTATACATATATACAGTATATATATGTATATATGTACATATATGTCTGTATGGATACATATATGTACATATATGTCTGTGTATACATATGTGTATGTGTGTGTGTGTGTGTATATATATATATATATATATATATATATATATATATATATATAAACCGTAAATAGCTTTCATTATACTATCTGAAGTACTTTATTTAAATACATCAGATAGTGCTAGCCTCAGTGGATAGAGTGACTTGCTTCTCAGTCAATAGGCTGACAAACTGGTACGATACTAAGCTTTAGAATAAGTCGATTAGTCTATACTTCTTAGAGGGGGTATGTGTGGGAACCAAACAACTCACCTCACTAGAAGAGAGGTGAGCTTCTTCTTCCGCTCCTCTCACTAGACCCAACGCACTACCGAACTGTGCACTAGCCCACCAACAGGAGTATGTCCAGTATTGCATTGTCATACTGCATGGGACCAAAATCTTTGTTCCACAATATATTTACACAATATTTCAACCATTTTTAGCACCTAACACATTTTTGACCTTGCAAGGGTAGTCCTGCTGATGGCAAAATATGTGCTGCCGGCACGATGCCAAGCAGCCGATATCTATAGCGATGTTGCTATTGTATTGCTCTGATTCAGTCCTACTCTACCGGGATGAATCCCTTTTGTGAGGCGAGAAAAGCTATCTGAATCCCTTCATCACATTATGACACCATATGTGTGGTGACACAGGCATGTAGCACCTGCCGATACACGCACACACGCCATTTGAACAATGTGAAGACGCGTGTACACGCCCGGCATCAGTCAGAAGGGCAGATGGTGACCACATATACAAGTGTAGCGCCAGAGCCCTGACTAGCGCAGAGGACAACCATTTAACGCATCCCCAGTTAAATGATTTAGCCGAAGGCACAAGGAAAGAGAACCACCCTGCACCCCCACCCCCAACGAATCCCCCAGTCTCATAAACTCATTCATGTTTGACTTTATGAAGACCGTAAAAGACAAACGTGAAACAGTGTTTCAAATTAAAAGCAGCTTCGATCTTAACAGTGTGAGAGATTTGCCCTTGTGTTGCTTTGATCCCCATTCTGTTTACTACTATTTGTCATTTAGCGGACGCTTTTATCCAAAGTGTCTCACGGTGAATACATGGTGGCGATTAAGGGGGCACGTTAATGACAAGGCACCTTGCTCAAGGAGTAGGGATCAAGCTTAGTGACTTTATGCTGGGAGTCAGACACCCTAGCCAGTGTACTGCACTGCTTCTTTATCATTTCTGTGTGCCTGCTACTTTCTAAGAAGCAAATATGAACCAAACAGTGCCTAGTGTTTATCCTGAACTATCAAACATGGTGGTATGTGGCCGTGTTCAGGCCTATCGTGGATATCATTAGAAATACTGTAGAAATACACACATCTCTGTCTGAAAGCGCCATCCACTCGGGCTAATGAGTTTTCTTCAGGAGAACGAGGCATAACTCCACCCCTTATTATTTTTGGTTGCTGGTTCAGGCTCGGTGCCGTCTCCCCACAGAAGTCCTACTGTAACATAGTAGGACTGCTGGATCCAAGATTAAGTGGATATCAACATGGTGGTACATGGTCATGTTCAGGTATATATTGGATATCAACGTGGTGCTGCTATGTGGTAGTTTTCCGGGTATATATATTGGACATCTACATGGTCGTACATGGTCGTTTTCTGAGTATATATACCTCAAATCTAAATCTGAATCGTCTTTATTGGTCGCATACATGTACATACATGAAATTTGTTTCTCTGCATTTAACCCATCCTAGGCAAGGCAAGGCAAGGCAAGGCAAGGCAAGTTTATTTATATAGCACCTTTCAACACAGGGCAATTCAAAGTGCTTTACAAAAATGAAAGACATTAAGAAAATGGCATTTAAAAACTGTCATTAAAAAGCAAAGATAATAAAATTTAAAAAACATGAATAAAAGTTACAGTGCAGTTGAAGATATGAATATATCAATTAAACGCAGCGGCAAAAAGAAAAGTCTTCAGCCTGGATTTAAAAGTAGTAAGAGTTGCAGCGGACCTGCAGGTTTCTGGTAGTTTGTTCCAGATATTTGGAGCATAATAACTGAACGCTGCTTCTCCATGTTTAGGTCTGACTCTGGGGACAGAAAGTTGACCAGTCCCTGAGGACCTCAGAGATCTGGATGGTTCATCATTTAGCAGGACGTCAGAAATGTATTTTGGGCCCAATCATTTTTTATCCTAGTAAAAGGTGCAGTGGGTGGTACCTGGTAGTTTTCCTGGTATATGTTAGATATCAACATAGTGATACGTGGTCGTTTTCGAGGTATATATTGGATATCAACATGGTAGATTTCCTGGTATATATTGGATATAAACAAGGTGGTACCTTGTAGTTTTCCTGGTATATATCGGAGATCAACATGTTGATACATGGTAGTTTTCCAGGTATATATTGGATATCAACATGGTAGTTTTCCTGGTATATATTGGATATCAACAAGGTGGTACCTTGTAGTTTTCCTGGTATATGTTGGATATCAACATGGTTGTACATGTGTACAATGGTTGTACATGGTACTTTCCTAGGTGTATATTGGATATCAACATGGTTGTACGTGGTCTAGCAGGCTCTTTAGCCCAGTCCTGGCTAATGACTAATACACTGGTAATGGAATCACCCGAGCAGAGCCCCACTGAGATAAATTCTCCAGCAACACGCTCTGTCACATCCCATTGAGTATGATGCCATTCAGATTACCACCCTGTAACAGGCCACTCATGACATCATCGTTCTTAACCACCAAATGCACACAACTCTTTCGTAGTTATGGACACCTGGCCCACCACCGCTGTGTGTTTGTGTCACACACACACACACACACACACACACACACACACACACACACACATACACACACTCAATCACTGACTGACTGACTCACTCACGCATGGACACACACACACACACACACACACACACACACACACACCTATCTCATGTCCCACATGTTCACATAGACACACACACACACACACACACACACACACACACACACACACACACACACACACACACACACACACACACACACACACACACACACACACACCTATCTCATGTCCCACATGTTCACATAGACACATATCACACACACACACACACACACACACACACACACACACACACACACACACACACACACACACACACACACACACACACACCTATCTCATGTCCCACATGTTCACATAGACACATATCACACACACACACACACACACACACACACACACACACACACACACACACACACACACACACACACACACACACACACACACACACACACACACACACACACACACACACACACACTAAAGCTGGGAAATGCAGCGGCCCAAGTAAGTTGTGTGTCAGTGGGGAACAAATGGGACAAGCGGCAGTGGGTCAGTGATTGTGCTGCAGTCTCACGACTGCATCCCAGACATCCTTCGCTGCAGCACTCTCACCCCCTCCCCCTCCTGCATCTCCAGTGTAATGGTTCTCCCCCCTGCATCTCCAGTGTAATGGTTCTCCCCCCCCCCCAATCTCCAGTGTAATGGTTCTCCCCTCCTGCATATCCAGTGTAATGGTTCTCCCCCCCCCCCCCAATCTCCAGTGTAATGGTTCGGAGCAGCCCCCCCTGCATCTCTAGTGTAATGGTTCTCTCCCCACTCCCTGCATCTCCAGTGTAATGGCTCTGAAAAGCCACCCCTGCATCTCTAGTATAATGGTTCTCCCTCCCTGCATCTCCAGTCTAATGGTTTTGAGCACCCTCCATCTCCAGTCTAATGGTTCTGAGAACCCGCCCCCTCCATCTCCAGTGTAATGGTTCTGAGCACCCCCCTCCTGCATCTCCAGTCTAATGGTCCTCTCCCCCCTGCATCTCCAGTCTAATGGTCCTCCCCACCTGCATCTCCAGTATAATGGTTCTGAGCAGCCTCCCCCACCCATCATTACCCTTCTCACATGAGAACCCTCTGCTGACACTCTATTACACATTGCACCCATTTCTCTCTCTCTCACACACACACACACACACACACACACACACACACACACACACACACACACATACACATACACATACACACACACACGCATGCTGAAACATACACTACACACACACACGCATACACACTAACACACATACAAAAACACAGGAATACAGACGCATGCCCATTCATACACACACACACACACACAAACGCACACACACAAATGCACACACACGCACACACATGGTGATGTTCAGAACATGGAAGTGCATGCAGCACAGTCACAAAGAGATCTGGAAGGGACTGAAGTGATGTGTTTTTCAGTGAGTAAATAGGACATAGGGACTTGCCCTCTTTATGTGTCCTTAGACTCTCCCGACCACTCGGTTCTCTGTAAGATAAAATGAACCAAGCTGGTTGGTGGGGCTCAGAGACGGCTCCCAGAGGAGGACAGTCCTGGACGAGAGCCCCAACAACCACTACCACAGTAGCGCTGTGATGTATTAGTTTTGCACCAAACACTGGGGGAAGTTCAAAGAGAGAGTCCTTTTCACACAAATGCACTGCACCAACCAGACCGAGAGAGGGCAAACGCACGCACACACGCACACACACGCGCACGCTCACACACACACACACACACACACACACACACACACACACACACACACAAAGAGCACACATGCGGACACACATTCATAAACAGTAGACTTGCACGCACAACTGGCATGCATGTGCATATACATCTGCATGCAGACACTCACACGCAGAAATGTGTGTGCACGCCCACAGACGGACACATGCTGTGACACATGCATTATCCAACGCACTGTTTCTCTCATCCTCAAATGTACATGCACACACACATACGCACACACACACACACACACACATCTTATTACGCACAGAGACATACAGAGCTCAGTGCTGTCGCAGTGCTTTCCTCTGTGTGAGGTGAGTCATCAGCACAGACGTAACCTCACCGCTTCAGCTAATCTCTCTCTCTCTCTCTCTCTCTCTCTCTCTCTCTCTCTTGCGCACGCGCACGCTCTTTTCTCTCTCTCTCGCGCGCTCTTGGGCTCCTTTCTCTGTCTCTCTCCCTCTGTCCTCCAAGCATCAAATTGTTCCCACTTATACGCCATGCTATAGCTACTTATATAGTAGCTACAGTTAAATACACATACGGGCCCACCTACCTTAACTTCGGGTGAAAAAAGCTAATAGGCAAATGTGACTCCGTAACTTGTTACGCTGTTTTATTTGTGCTTAAAAGTACACCGTTGCAGAGAAAATTGTAAAGTTAGAGGTCACCGCGGGACAGTGTTTTCAAGTGAATTGTCGTTTAATGTGTGCTTTAATAAGCTCCGTTATTTTGCAGCTGAGACACCTTTTTGTGACACTACTGGGAGGGACGCCCCGCGTAGACTTTCACATCCTATGGATAAACCTGCAAACTATCTGGCGGGACATGCTGTGCTTGGTTTCCTTCAAGAGTCACCTTCAAGATAACAGAACGGCTGTCGTTTATATGACGTTAGCATGTCTCACAAATTAGCCTCATCGCGACAGACCCCTTGGGAGCAGCCCATTCGGGGCCCATTCAAACAAACACCTCTTTACCTTGCCGCTCCCCGGGGGAGACGGGTCCTCCGTGACCTTTAAGACAGTAGCCCTGAGATGTGATTAAGTGCTACGTGTTCGATCTCCGTCAGCAGGATGCTGACAAGAGGCGCACACGCCACAAGCTACGCTAATAAGAGTGAGAGGGTGGTGGTGGAGGGAGGGGGCAAGGATGGGGGAAAGCAAAGCAAGTAGTGTTGCTCTGTGTAGCAAGTAGTGTAGTCCTCAGTCTCGTCTGGTTTATATGCATTTGTATTTTTCCTGGGCACACAAACCCATTGAGCGCCATTGCTGTTTCTAAAGCCATGCATCTGGATCTCGCCGAGCGGCAGCCGACCTAGTTCTGGATCGAATCAACAATAACAACCACCAGCTACAACGCAAATATGTTTGACCGTCCCTGAACCATATCCCCAGATAGGTATAGTGTGTTTACAATCACATACAACTGTCACTTGTATGTGATTCACTTAGTAAATGTATGATGCGCTCAACATGCTCGGACTACGATGAATCAAAGCGTGGAAGATCTTCCTACACCCGGGGTTTACGTATTGTACGCCACGACAACAAAAAGTTTCAAATGAGTATGAATTGACATCGCCCGGCACTGCAGCCCTTGCGGAGGCTGGCTGAGCATTACCGTTATTGTGTGACGCAACCTCGCACCTGTGCTATAAGTCCGTCTGTATGCGTGTGTGTGTATTTGATTTGTGTGTGTGTGCGTGTATGTGTGTGTGTGCCAGTGTTTCTGTCAACCTGTCCTTGTGTGTCAAAGCTCTTCACAAGGCCAGATCACTGGGGTAGTTGTCGCCACGCTGACTCGGCTGTCAGCCATGAAAGAGGGCTCTTTAACGGTCTAGGGAGCAACGAGCACGTCTGTCCCTTCCCTTCAGCCGCCACGGCCCTGTGATGGCCTTCCCTTGAGCCTCCCTACCCTGGTGCTCTCTCTCTCTCTCTCTCTCTCTCTCTCTCTCTCTCTCTCTCTCTCTCTCTCTCTCTCTCTCTCTCTCTCTCTCTCTCTCTCTCTCTCTCTCTCTCTCTCTCTCTCTCTCTCTCTCTCTCTCTCTCTCTCTGCCCCTGTGTTTTTCCCCAGTCGAGGGGTATAGCCCCCAGGGACCCAAACATCTAGAGGGAGAAACTGTCACTGGCGGTTCGTCCCGGATCGGCCCGGGCCCGACACAGTGTCTGGAGCGACCTCGAAGGACCTCTAGAGGCTCTGCTCCGGTCGGCAGATAGCCGGCTGGTCTCTGCGCTACCGTCATCAGCAAGCACAGCGTTTGGGAAGAATCGCTAGGCTAGCGTGTTTTGCTTATGTTTACTGTAAATGCTATATCGCATATCACTATTGACCTGCATGCTGTGATTTAATCCTGTTTACGTATCGACCCGGGTTTGTTTACCAAATAAATCCACAGATGGCAATCAAAACTAAATAGGAAGAAAAAAGGGTAGATTGTGGTTCTAATTTCAATGCTCTCCTGCATTTCTAGGGCAGGCAAAGATGCTCAGATAAGTTGCCGCTTAGCACAAAAACAACAAAAAACCAATGCAACCCATTGGACCGTAGCAATTATTTCAAAGTGAACGGCCAATATAATCTCTTTTTTCAATTGATTTCTTTATTTAGAAAAAAGCCAGTTTTAAAGTCTTCAGCACTATTGTAGTGAACAATAACAGGGAACCACATGAACCTATTCCTCCTACCTGGAGGCCAACAGAGGGTCCGTGGGAGGAGTGCCCGGAGATTTCCCTCCAGAGCGGGGGGCTCTGAACTTGTTTAGGGGGTCAAGCAGACCCCCCTTCCTGCCTGGCCCCGGGGCACCATCTGGAAACACACATTAATCCGTCAACTTATGTTTAGCAAAACAATAGTATAGAAAACAGGCCGTAGCAGACAGTCACAAATTCAGTTATGAGTGCCAGCAGTTGAGAAAATTCCCCTCAGAGCGTTGCAGAATTAAGATGAAATGTCTACTTGCTACAATGAGGTAGAAAGTAAATGAGCAAACTCATTCACTTTTCTAGACAGGTTCTAACCCATTATCCTGTGAATTCCCTCCACAGAGTGGCCTGGAGGTTCCGTTCTTGACTTTTAAAATGCAATCAGCTAATTAATTTTAATAAGAGACTCTTCCTGACCTCTCTGACTTCACACGCGCTAAGGAGAGTTACTGGACGTCCGTACCGTCGTCGTCCAACAGGAAGCAGGTGAGCAGCTGGGGGCGTACTTCCTCCAGAACGGAGCAGAAGGAGCAGAAGGCGGCAGGCCCCTTGGAGGACAGGCACTCCAGGAAGACCTCGGCCCTCTTTTCGGCCGACGCCTGACCCAGTATCTCCTTGTACTCGGCCAACGAGAACACTTTGTCGTACACCAGGTAGGGGAGCACGCTGCTCACGTCCAGCTCCGCCAGGATCCGTTCCCGGTGCTGTTTCAGGATGCCGGCGACCCTGCGTTTCGTCTTCCCGTTGCACGGCCTCCTGCCGGACCGGTACTGCTGCTGCTGCCTCTTCTGCCTCTTCACGAACCACCTCTTGGACCCACTGCCGAACATCTTGCCACCCAGGAGGCCCGTCAACGCTTCCTCCACCGCTACGGCGACTTGGTCCCCGAAAGGAGGGACGTGCATGTTTCACTCCAGAACTAAGCGTGTAGTCTGGTTCCCCAGACGTCAGTCTCGGTGTTGTGGTGTATCTGGGACAGGAGCAGACAAATCTGGACAGTGGTCAAATCCTAACTGGCTACTTACAGACACTAAGAAGATTAGCCCGGCGCTCCCTGGTTGGCTAATACACGCTGCTTAATGAATTCACAGACATATGTCTATTTCACAAAATCCACATCACGCCCCTCGGAAAATAATAATTTTGAGCGTAATCGGGTTTACCCATGCATGCATGTGGGTATTGTAACCTGCGACTGATTCCTTTGGATTTGGAGGCAAGTAAACCTCTTGAGACACATCACCACTTCAGATGCACCACAATCATAATTACAATGGGGTTGGCTCAGTCAATCACTAAAATAATAATGACCTCCAACACGGTCACAAAATCAGGGTTTAGCCAACCAGAGCGATATTTCTCTCCCTCTACTTAAAGCTCATCGCTGAACGAAGCACGTAGCATTATCACTGCTTCAGCTTTAAACAGGGAAGCGTTTGCCCAAATTAAAATGGCTGAAAATATATGTTCACAATCAGCAGATTTTTTTGGAGGAGACCGAACAAAGCTGAACTCGAGCAATAGGACAAAATGCAAAGGCATCATCTAGTCACCAGCAACCTTCAGTTCACTGGACAAAGTATTAACAAAACAACGGTGGTATATCACTCTACATGGCTTCCTATTTCACTCATCTTCTGGCGTTGCATTGAGACATTTGTGCTTTGTACCAGAAGAGGGTGCAGTTTGATATCAATAAATAAGAAGCAGTGTTTACACACACACACACACACACACACACACACACACACACACACACACACAATAACCCAACAAACACACACACACACACACACACAATAACACACACACACACACTTTTTTCGTTTATTTCATTTTTCATGTACAGCTTCATATCCTTACTCGAATCCATGCTACCATGCTAGTTATACTTAATTGAATAAATTGAGTTATCAGCTCTCAAAAGGGACTGCCTTACACTGCCTTGACACTGCCTTACCTGACGTCCAAGTACAATTAGGCTTAATATCAACTAAAAAGTTGCAACATTGCACATTGTTGCAAGTCCACAAACAGTTGTGACTTCTGGTTGGATTACTGATACCCATGTGTGTGCTCATAGGCCAGTGTGTCAGAAGACAGCCTTGGACAAATACAAGTGATAGGTCAAGCAGTATCGTACCAGTGAGGGAAAACCTGTATGCTAGATTAGATAGAATTTCAATGAAACCTGAATGGTGCAACCTTATTGGGCATGTGGCATTGGGCAACACTACAGTGAGTACAATCAATTTAGTAGGTAATGAGACATGTGCTTGGTATTGCTTGGCATTTCACTATACCTGCATAAGTAGTTATAGTGAATGTTACGTCTTATTAAATAGTTTTTGGTGTGTCTAGATTCTAAGCAGACCAATGAATCGTCTTTTACTAGAACTAGAACTAGAATATGCAGCGAGAGAATCTTTGAGCAATTGAGTCTTTCTTTTAGCCTATCAGCCTATCTATTGACTTTTTGGGCCTTACTTTGAAATGCAGAAGGGCCAAATTGAGGTATTTCAGATTCAGATTCAGATTCAGATTCAGAAAACTTTATTAATCCCGAGGGAAATTAAGGTGCAACAGTTGACACAGGGGGAATAAATGCACACACAAGAATACTAATACCTAAGCTAAAAAACAAAACAACAACTAACTAAAATAAAACTATATACTAACAAATAATTCTAAATGAAGACTAAATGTATTGAGAAATGAAGATAATTTACAGTATTATAACAGTAATACGTAGGTATATACAATACACAACAATACGTATAGTGCAAATTGGCAGTAATAATATATTAATAATTTTAATAATAGTTTAATAATTTATTATGATCAATCATTATTTAACACAAATTAAAGATTTCCTGGTCTACTTAATCTATGCAGACATATGCAGCAAGGGTGAAGTTTTCATAATGAATAGTAACACCATGCAGCAATAGGCCCTTTTCACAGAGGTGTCAACTACAGGTGTCGCTCATGACACTAAATGTGGGTCTGCTATAACTAGACAGAGTGTGTGCGTCTCTCTCCCTCTCTATATCTGTCTCTATTGCTCTCACACTAACGTAAAAGTAACGTAAAGTAAGCTCTTACTCATTATTTCCCCATTCATAGCAAAGCTTGCACGTGTTGCCAGGTTATTCACAGAGCTGTTTCGAAAGAGGATTTTTGCTTTATAGGTCGGGTAGAATCTAGTACAATCTCACGTTTGTTAGTTTGCTTCCAAGGCTGCAGCACGTTGTGTTTGTGTGCCAATGTGATCTGGCAACCCAGGGTACATAGTAAAAAAATAGACCATTGGACACCTATTGCTAGTTGTCCCTGGAAGGAGGGATCCTTCTGCCTCTTACCACTGGGGTTTGGGGTGTAAATACAAACATATGTATTTAAAACCACCTAGAATTCATCAGTTTGACTGGAATTATTCATTGCTTTGACTGGAATTATAATAAATTAGGCTCTTTTTTGAAAACAGCTGGTGTGCCTTTTGACATTTTGTACCTTCTACTTTACAGGACTTTAGGTCACTGGTGTCTGAGTTATTAGTCTGAGAGGCCCTTGGCACTTTAACTGTGATTACGTGCTACACAAAGACTTGATTATGGAAGTGGGCTTGGAATAAATGGAATAGGCAACATGTTGCGCAAATATTAAACATGTGAGACAAAGCCATGCTATCTCTGAGCCGTCTATTTCCTTGATTTATTATTGAAATGAATTAAATTATTAATCAATTAATCAATACATTTTACTCCTTGTAACTTAGATATGACCAACTTAGTTACTATACGAACTCCTCAAACTCATTTAAAATCAGGTGAAATGGCATTGTATTCAGTTTATTTAGGTACATTACAGATCAACAGTGGATAAAGCCTATACCATTAATTGCTCACTTTAGATGGAGACATATAAATAGTTAGTTCAGTTAGTTTATGTCGCTTTGTGAAATAATGGGTAGTTGAACTTGCAAACCCGGTCACACAACATGTCTTATTAACAGTAAAAGAACAACAGTTTGACAAAGCAAAATAATCAATGTCTTCAAATAAAAAAAGTGCATTTGTTCTAAGTTGAACTTATCTATCTATCTATCTATCTATCTATCTAGCTAGCTAGCTAGCTAGCCAGCTAGCCAGCCAGCCAGCCAGCCAGCCAGCCAGCCTGTGGTGAAGGTAGCCATGTGGTGTTGTTAGAAGTTCTCATAGTGATGGATGAAGTGGGCTTGGTCCTTCTTGTTCATCTGCTGGCAAGCCTTCTCTACGTTCTTGGTCAGTCCCGGTGGTCCACAGCTGAACACGCCCATTTTCTGAACCTAAAAAAATCAAAATGTGAAATACAACAAGACATCATGAGATGTTTTATCACAGACATAATTACAGCATAGTGCAGTGGTTAGGGTGTTATAAAGACAATAATAATAGCATGCATCTAAAACGTGTCACTGTAAATCACTTGTCATACTTGAATTGTAAATTGTAACCCCCTACCTGCTCCTTTAATAACACATATTTGTATTTGGTGTAAGTCGCTTGGTATAAAATCGATGAATAAATGGTAGTAAAACAGTAGCATTGAAGTAGGCTGCGTCTCGGTCGCTGTATTAGCGTTAGTGTGTGTTGTGCCAGGGCCTTTAGGGGATCCAGGGGACATGGAGGGGGGGGGTGATCTACTAACCTCAGAGTGGACCTCCTGCAGCGAGCTGAAGAAGGACACGAAAGGCGGACGGCCGAAGTGGGTGATGGAGCGCAGGCCGGTGAACAGACTCCTGTTCCACACCTTCTGGAAGTGGCGCTCGCACACATACTGAACACACACACACACACACAGGCCAGTGTGTCAGAAGACAGCCTTGGACAAATACAAGTGATAGGTCAAGCAGTATCGTACCAGTGAGGGAAAACCTGTATGCTAGATTAGATAGAATTTCAATGAAACCTGAATGGTGCAACCTTATTGGGCATGTGGCATTGGGCAACACTACAGTGAGTACAATCAATTTAGTAGGTAATGAGACATGTGCTTGGTATTGCTTGGCATTTCACTATACCTGCATAAGTAGTTATAGTGAATGTTACGTCTTATTAAATCGTTTTTGGTGTGTCTAGATTCTAAGCAGACCAATGAATCGTCTTTTACTAGAACTAGAACTAGAATATGCAGCGAGAGAATCTTTGAGCAATTGAGTCTTTCTTTTAGCCTATCAGCCTATCTATTGACTTTTTGGGCCTTACTTTGAAATGCAGAAGTGCCAAATTGAGGTATTTATTATGATCAATCATTTTAACACAAATTAAAGATTTCCTGGTCTACTTAATCTATGCAGACATATGCAGCAAGGGTGAAGTTTTCATAATGAATAGTAACACCATGCAGCAATAGGCCCTTTTCACAGAGGTGTCAACTACAGGTGTCGCTCATGACACTAAATGTGGGTCTGCTATAACTAGACAGAGTGTGTGCGTCTCTCTCCCTCTCTATATCTGTCTCTATTGCTCTCACACTAACGTAAAAGTAACGTAAAGTAAGCTCTTACTCATTATTTCCCCATTCATAGCAAAGCTTGCACGTGTTGCCAGGTTATTCACAGAGCTGTTTCGAAAGAGGATTTTTGCTTTATAGGTCGGGTAGAATCTAGTACAATCTCACGTTTGTTAGTTTGCTTCCAAGGCTGCAGCACGTTGTGTTTGTGTGCCAATGTGATCTGGCAACCCAGGGTACATAGTAAAAAAATAGACCATTGGACACCTATTGCTAGTTGTCCCTGGAAGGAGGGATCCTTCTGCCTCTTACCACTGGGGTTTGGGGTGTAAATACAAACATATGTATTTAAAACCACCTAGAATTCATCAGTTTGACTGGAATTATTCATTGCTTTGACTGGAATTATAATAAATTAGGCTCTTTTTTGAAAACAGCTGGTGTGCCTTTTGACATTTTGTACCTTCTACTTTACAGGACTTTGGGTCACTGGTGTCTGAGTTATTAGTCTGAGAGGCCCTTGGCACTTTAACTGTGATTACGTGCTACACAAAGACTTGATTATGGAAGTGGGCTTGGAATAAATGGAATAGGCAACATGTTGCGCAAATATTAAACATGTGAGACAAAGCCATGCTATCTCTGAGCCGTCTATTTCCTTGATTTATTATTGAAATGAATTAAATTATTAATCAATTAATCAATACATTTTACTCCTTGTAACTTAGATATGACCAACTTAGTTACTATACGAACTCCTCAAACTCATTTAAAATCAGGTGAAATGGCATTGTATTCAGTTTATTTAGGTACATTACAGATCAACAGTGGATAAAGCCTATACCATTAATTGCTCACTTTAGATGGAGACATATAAATAGTTAGTTCAGTTAGTTTTAGTCGCTTTGTGAAATAATGGGTAGTTGAACTTGCAAACCCGGTCACACAACATGTCTTATTAACAGTAAAAGAACAGTTTGACAAAGCAAAATAATCAATGTCTTCAAATAAAAAAAAGTGCATTTGTTCTAAGTTGAACTTTTCTATCTATCTATCTATCTATCTATCTATCTATCTATCTATCTATCTATCTATCTATCTATCTATCTATCTATCTATCTATCTATCTAGCTAGCTAGCTAGCTAGCTAGCCAGCCAGCCAGCCAGCCAGCCAGCCTGTGGTGAAGGTAGCCATGTGGTGTTGTTAGAAGTTCTCATAGTGATGGATGAAGTGGGCTTGGTCCTTCTTGTTCATCTGCTGGCAAGCCTTCTCTACGTTCTTGGTCAGTCCCGGTGGTCCACAGCTGAACACGCCCATTTTCTGAACCTAAAAAATCAAAATGTGAATACACAAGACATCATGAGATGTTTTATCACAGACATAATTACAGCATAGTGCAGTGGTTAGGGTGTTATAAAGACAATAATAATAGCATGCATCTAAAACGTGTCACTGTAAATCACTTGTCATACTTGAATTGTAAATTGTAACCCCCTACCTGCTCCTTTAATAACACATATTTCTATTTGGTGTAAGTCGCTTGGTATAAAATCGATGAATAAATGGTAGTAAAACAGTAGCATTGAAGTAGGCTGCGTCTCGGTCGCTGTATTAGCGTTAGTGTGTGTTGTGCCAGGGCCTTTAGGGGATCCAGGGGACATGGAGGGGGGGGGTGATCTACTAACCTCAGAGTGGACCTCCTGCAGCGAGCTGAAGAAGGACACGAAAGGCGGACGGCCGAAGTGGGTGATGGAGCGCAGGCCGGTGAACAGACTCCTGTTCCACACCTTCTGGAAGTGGCGCTCGCACACATACTGAACACACACACACACACACACACACACACACACACACACACACACACAATAAATAATTAACAGATTAAGAATCTGTTGGCAGAAGCTTAGCTGTGGTATGTCAGTTACCACAAGACTCCACAAGTATCTTTCACAAGTCTTTTTCTGTCACTGCTGCTTGTTCTGTCACCGCCGATGGCTGATAACAATGCATGCGTTGGCTGATTGATTTGTTTAATCAATTTCATATTGTTGATATTAAGCAAACACAATTGCCTAATTGTCTGAACATTCCTGCCTGGATTCAGTGGGATGAGCTGTGATGGACACCTGAGATGAAGGCTGAGCTTAGGCAAAGCTTAGTTGGCTGTGGAAGATGTTATTATTATTTAATTTGCTTTTTTTATAGTTTTATTCTTGTTTTTCGGTTTAATCTCTTTTTTAATTATACTACTGTCCTGTACTTTATGCTGTAATGCCAGACATCCCATTGTATCTTGATGAGAAACATTATCATATGAAAAATGACCACTTCATTTAATATTCCATGCAAAAACATTTAACATTGTAGGTCAACATAAAAAATAAAAAAACACATCATGGTATACACACTTTACTCTGAAATAAGTGACCCCTTTGAATCCAGACAACATTTTGAATCTCATCGTGACCCCAAGAATCTAAATCAAATCTAATCGTGAGATTCGACACACCCCTGATAGCTGATATCTTTCTGATATGTTTCTGTACAGAACTGTTTTTTTTAAACACTGTACAAGATCACGTAGGCTTTGTCACCAGCATGGTTGTGCGCAGGTCAAACTTCTCGGCCAGCTGTGTGATGTAGATGTGGACGGAGACCAGCTCCAGGGTGTCCATCTCCTCCACCTCTCGGATGATGTCAGACACCCACTCAAACTGACGCTGTGTCCGTGTCACCCAGATAAAGTAAACCTACAAAACAAAATTAATATATACGTAGTTTAAACACATTGGATGATTTTATGTTATATTTCTTATATGAATAAAGTGTGTGATAAGTGTACCTTTTTACACTGGATCTTAGACTTGTTTGAGGACTTGACCACCAGGTCCTTGAGAATGGAGGCAAATGGGGTCACTCCGATCCCACCGCCCACCAGGACAGACACTTCGAAATCGATCCACTCCTGGTGGCCCTCACCGAAGGGCCCGTCCAGGTACAGCTGGACGGAAATGGAAAGATCAAATGAATAATGCAACCAGAACACAAAATGAAAGAGGGGTGAGGGTGGTGGTGGTGGTTAGTGTTTGAGCCCAAAAGTGCTGTTCTGGAGTTTGAAACCCAATATTCATAGGCGACCTTGGAGTAAGATGCCTACCCCCTCAAGTCTGTTTTGAGGCGCATCAATTCCCAAACAATAATCTTGCGTCTGTCCTGACACAGCCGTGGGCTTTTGGCACACAGTCCGGATACAATAAGGAGAACAGCGTCCTGCTGAACTACTTTACATTCTGTGTCCTGTTATTAAATACAGAACACAGACACGCATACAGCGGGGGGGGGGGGGGGGGGTCACCTTGGGGTGAGCACCCAGCTCCACCAGGCTGTCCTCTGTGTAGAGCTCCCTGAGGTGGCTGGTCCAGGGCCCCACGGCGCGGATGTGCAGGCTGAGGGTCTCCTCGTGGGGGGCCGAGGTCAGGGTGAACGGGTGGTACTCGTCCGTGCCCAGCATCAAGCAGGCGATGCGGACCCATTGGCCCGAGCGGTACACAAAGCCCTGTGGCCGCTTGAACTCCAGGTGGGTGACACCTGTTCGATGTGACGTCATCACAGGAAGAGAGAGAGAGAGAGATTTATGTAAGATGACATTTTATGTTACATAAACATAAAATAAAACTGTGCAAAACCAGCTTTGAACCAAGTACAGACTACAGATCATGAGATCACATGGGGCGCCCCAGGGTCCGCAGCGAGTTACAGCGGAAGCTGTACTCCATAGGAGCGCACACACCTCTTCAGACCTCACCTGAGGGCAGCAGCTCCGCCCTGAGGACGGGGATCTCCACCTTCTTCCGGCTCAGGCTGATGAGCTTGTCCAGGAGGAAGAGCAGCGCCGGGGGGATCAGGTAGATGTAGAAACGGGGCTTTTGGAGCAGGGCGAAGCTGCCGTGCACCACCGTCTGGCGGGGGGAACACAGAGCCACAACGCCAGCCCAGTCCCATAATGTCATTCACTGGAGGCCGTTTAGGTTTCGTTGGTATTTATTACCCCTCTGCCCTCGAAGATGGACCGGAGGTTATGTTATGATCCCTGTTTGTCTGTTGTTTGTCAGCAAGATAACTCAATGTACGGAATTGGACAACACTTGGTGGTTAGAATACTTGTGGGCCTGGGAACAGTTGATTTGATTTTGGCGCATATAATCTACTGTCTACTGAGGGCCCCCCACATTTCCCATTTGGGATCAATAAAGTGCATTTCATCGTATCTTTATACAGGAAAGTTCGAGCGGCGTCAACTCACCAGAATGTACACCACCACGTAGAGGTAATGACTGATCCAGAATCCACGGAAGCTGATGCGACGGAAGTGACGGGAGGCGAACACGTACATGAAGGCCAGCGCAAAGAGCAGCAGGACGCCGGTTATGCCTGAAAAACAAAGGAGCCAAACAAACATAGTCTTTAACACAGAACTACAACCGACGTGCCCTCTGGAGGTTGTAGTTTTACTGTGGAGCCAGTGTTTTAATTCAGACACGTTACCTGGCACCGTTTGAAAGAACCACCACGTCCACTTTTGTGGAAGTTCAGATCTGGAAACGAAGAAAGAATTTGTTGAATCGTTAAATGCTAATTACCATGGAATTACCTTCGCCATGGACGATGGACCTCCATAATTACCTCCATGGTGGAGGTAATAGTGAGGGGTGTGTATGTATGTATATATATATATACTCTATATATTCATTCACAGGAATATATATATATATATAGAGCTATATGTACTATTTCCAATTACCCATTGTTGGTCAACACCTTGGGGAAAAGACAGGAGAGGATGTTGAGGTCACTGATGGAGAAGATGTAGAGGTTGACCACATGACCCAGGCTGTGAATGACTGAGATTGAGGAGGAGGAGGAAGAGCAGCCAAGGTTAGGTTACGACACCAACACCAGCGCGGGCGCGAGGTCAAACGTCAGGAGTTCCTAAATTAAGCACATGTCCGCGTGGAGGCGATCTACTACCTGTCATGATGATAGCCGTGATGGCCATGAGGCGGTGGCAGTCGATGGCGGCGTCGAAGGGGACGTAGCGGTTGAGGAAGGTCTCGCGGCACAGCGTGATGAGGTTGCGGCACACGGTCAGCAGCATGTAGGGGTACAGGAAGGAGATGGCCGCCGCCGAGCCGCGGGACACCGTGATGCCCACCACCGACGTCTCCGGCACGCCGGTGGAGTCCGCCTGCAGAGTGTAGTCTGAACAACGCAGCCAACTTAAGGATGAACTTAAGGACAACTTAAGTTCACTTAACGTTAAGAACGGGGCTATGGTCGAGCACTACGGGGGCCACAGTCCCGTGCTAACACTATATATGCACTGGTGGTGCATATATGGAGGCACCACCAAATGGCACAAACTGTATCTATATATATTTATCAAATATTTTTTAATTAACACAAGGAGAAAGAAAAGGTCCGCTCACGGTAGCATCTCTCAATAATCACGCCGGCCATGATGCCGTAGATGACGAGGAAGCAGACGATGTGCCGACGGTAGTTCTCCACGAAGCGCTTGAACTCCTGGATCTTCTGCCGGATCGGGTTTCGTTTGTATTGATCGCGCCTGGGTTTCACGTAGACCTTAGGGGACTGGAGCCCAGGCCTGACAGCACCATCGGTGTGGGCTCTTATTAACCGTCCCGTCACTTTAGCATGACGTGTAGTCAATGTGAGACCTTAAACACCCTGCAGCATCTATTCAAATCAATGACTGGTGGTATTGACTGGCTCTGAAAACCCATTACTGAAACAATACATACTTTTTCTTCTGCCGTCGGCGCAGCTCCTGTCCATCCGCCAGGGTGGTGCTGTGAAAAAATATGTGGACAACATTTCAGAGAGACAAACTCAGTACCAGGGGATAGTCCCGATTCCTTTGCTCATTACTATTTTTAGTCATCCCTGACAGTTATGACCTTATTCATTTGGATGCAAAACATGGTGTCTGTGTGTGTGTGTGTGTGAGTACTCTTTGCACCGGTTGCTAACAGCTAAACACATACACACAAGTGTGGGTTTGTGCGTGTGTGTGTGTGTGTGTATGTGTATGTGCAATCCATGCTCTTGACTTTGCTTTACCCTTTTACCTGTTTGCCGGGCAGATGAAGGAGACGCGTTGGTCTCGACTTATTCGCTTCTTGCCCTGCTTCTCCATTCCTACTCCACACACACAACACACACAACACACACAACACACACAACACGCACAACACACACAACACGCACAACACGCACAACACACACAACACGCACAACACGCACAACACACACAACACACACAACACACACAACACGCACAACACACACAACACACACAACACGCACAACACACACAACACGCACAACACACACAACACACACAACACGCACAACACACACAACACACACAACACGCACAACACACACAACACACACAACACACACAACACACACAACACACACAACACACACAACACACACAACACACACAACACGCACAACACACACAACACGCACAACACACACAACACACACAACACGCACAACACACACAACACGCACAACACACACAACACACACAACACGCACAACACGCACAACACACACAACACACACAACACACACAACACACACAACACGCACAACACACACAACACACACAACACGCACAACACGCACAACACACACAACACACACAACACACACAACACACCATACACGGCATGTGTCAAATCTCTGAAAAAGGATCGATGTGATCTTACTGCACGCTGCACTATACTTTACACCAAGAATGTGAACAAAATAACTTGGTAGTTCAATGGGTTTTCCTTCCGGAACCTTTGACGTTGAGCTTGGAGAACTGCAGCTCTTTCTCGTGGTCCCGCAGGAGGAAATGAAAGTCCTCCCAGGTGATTTGCTCCTTGTGCTCAAAGCCAGCGGCCTTCAGCATGGCCTGTATCCCATCGTCTGCCTGGCTCTTAGACAGAGCACCGTTGGAGATTTCAATGAATGACCTGCAGTGTTGTACACACACACAAAGAGAGAGAGAGAGAGAGAGAGAGAGAGAGAGAGAGAGAGAGAGAGAGAGAGAGAGAGAGAGAGAGAGAGAGAGAGAGAGAGAGAGAGAGAGAGAGAGAGAGAGACAAGGATCTTACAAGTTGTAGGCACATTGGTACTGCACAGGCTGGTCTGTTAGTACTACAGCTACAACGACAACAGCAGCAGCAGTAACAACAACAACGGGACAAAGACCTGAGCATCCGGGTGAAGTCCTCCTGGGACAAGAATCCACTTCCACCAATGTCATGCATTGAGAACATCAGCCTTGACTTTTCCTCAGAGGATCCTACACAGACACACATTAGTCACACGCCACGACCAACAACCACGTTTCATGAACACGTATAGCACTCATGTGTTTCTGTTCATTTTTACCCTTCATGAAGATAACAATGACATCCAGGAACTCTCGGAAGGACAGATAGCCGTTGCCGTCCTTGTCGGCCAGCGTGAACATGGAGTCCACAAACAGGCAGTCGGGCTTGAGGCCCAGGGCGTCGGCGAACTCGGAGGCGGCGAGCTCACACTGGAGCACCTGCCTGGTCTTCTTGCGGCCCACGCCGCTCATGTCCCCCGCGTCACGCTTCTCTATCTCCAGCACCTGAAACCAGCCAAGCCACGGCAGGGATTACATGACATATCACCGCGGTGTCATTAGCAAGCTTGCGGACGTCAGCCGGGGGTTTTCCCTTGGCGAAACCCGGGTGAGGTCGACCGGTCGAGGCCACCAATCTGTTCTTTCGGCTTGAGGGCTGACCTCAAAAGACACGCTGACGCCGCTCCGCGACCGCGACCAAAGCTTGTACCCGTACCAATGGCTACATCAGAACAGTTAAAACGAGGGTGGACCTCTGTTGTCACCTCAGAAAACGCATGTCGGATGAACGTCTCCACAATGTGAGCCCGCTGCTCTCTGGTCAGCGCCTCCCTGAGAAGGTCCTTCTCGCTCAGCTGCCTCATTCTGATCTGCTGGCCCCTTTCCCCTGTCTCGGGACACAGCTGTTTCACCAACTCTGTACGCTTGCTCTCGTCTTCGAAGAACAACACCTGGTGTATAAGGAGAATGTGACAGGCTTATAATTGTCTGACGGGGAGGATATGGAACTTGCCAATAATTAATCAATCTGGTGAAATTTGAAAAAAGCCCCTGCAAAGCATGCAATGCAATGCACCTTCACTTTGAAAAAAAATGTACATAAAGATTTTTATTTTATTATATTCTGACGCAGCTGGCAACGATACCATCTCAATGCGTTTGACTCACCAGATCGTATTCTTTGGGTACTTTGAGCAGGAGAACTTTATGTTGACGGTCATTAGAGAGAAGAATATGCAGGTGGGTTTGATTGCCCAGGTTGAGGCGGCGGCTGGCAGACCCGGCGTGGTCGGACACCTGCACCATCCTCTTCTCGGTGACTTCCACGCTGACCGACTGCAGGGGCTTTTTAGGGCCCAGCCACTCATAGGCTGCAAGCGGAGGAAGAGAGAGAGAGAGAGAGAGAGAGAGAGAGAGAGAGAGAGAGAGAGAGAGAGAGGAGGTGAAGTGCAGTACAGGTACAGACCAGTTCATCAGGTAATGGAGCAAAAGGAAGGAGAAAGAAGGAATGGGAAAGTGTAGAGCATTGGTTTCCAACCTTTTTTGGCCCGTGACCTAATTTCTAGCTCTGAAAATGTTTGCGACCTTTTACTTTGCCGCATCTGCTTCCACACAAATTGTTTTTACCCAATCATCTGCCGGTAATATCAATGTCCCGGTAGATGCGTTTGTATCGCTCTACTACACGCTAATAATTAGTAGTAGTTAGCCCTAGGCTATGAATCATCAGGCAGTGAGTTTGTATATACAGGACGTCTATGAGACCTTTAAAAATGCTAAAATGGATCATAAAATAACTATAGGCTATTTCAACAATCTCTTGCTAGTCCATTTGCATATCAGGCGACCCCAAGTGGGCTCCTGACCCCACTAATGGGAACCACTGGTGTAGTGGTTAGGGTGTTTAAACCCATAACCCAGCACAAAAGGTTATGGGTTCAAACCCCTAATACTGCCAAAACCACAATCTGTGGGTGTACTTCAGCTGACTTAAGACAGCTAACCGCTAACCTACCCATAAATGACATATATGTACTGTACATATCAAAAATATCACTGTAACACAGATATGGGACCGGAATGAAAGTAATCGAGAACAGACGAGGAAGGCTAGAAAATAAATAAAACAACCAAGAAAGACAGAAAGACAGCGAGAAATGAAGAAATATAGAAGGGGGAGTCTTTAAAGTAACCAACGCTTCGTACCCATGATTCCAGAGGCAGGCTCTTCTGTCCTCTTGACCGCCATTCTTCTTTTTTGAAACTTTTGAAACCTGGACTTACGGAAATATGCCACCATACAAGCCACAAGAAAGCTCCCTGTAGGGGTTGGAGTCCAAATAATCAACAAACAACAACAACAACAACACAGCTAAATGGCAGGTAAAAGGGCGATACTGACCGAGAGGGAACAGGAACAAGCAAACCACGAAAATGCCGAAGCCGGCTTTGCTCCCGTCAAAATAGTCAAGTGTGGTAAGGTTGGTGCACGGATGAAGCGCTGATGCGTTCACTTGTGCCGGCTGAGGACATGGGTCACCTGGAGGGGGGGGGTTAACAGGGTTAACACACATTCTCCACTCCATTTTCAATGATACGCCTTTAGAGTATTGCATTATAACATGCGAGTACGCCAACGTTTTATTTACCATCATTCCAGAGGAATGCGCGTTGCTGCACGTCGCCGGCCTCCACTCCGGTGACTGCGACCAGGACATCGTGATATGTCACGTCACGGATCGCCCGGATCTCACTGTCTGTGAACAAACTGGAGACAGACAGAGAAGTTAAAGGACTTAAATCCAGGGACCTATTGGCTATTTGTTTCCAGCAAACAGGCTTTGGTTTACGGCGGATTCTTTTTACCCGTTCTGCCTGTTCTCAAACCAGAAGCGGTCTCCGTTTCGGATGCGCTCAAACTGGTCCAGGACAACGCTGGAGAACACTGGCCCGGGGCCATCGAGAGCTTCCAGCAAGCCTCCGGGGAAGAGTTCCAGTTTGGAGACGTCTCCCCCGTACAGCTCCGCAACGTCCCGGAACAACTGCAACAACAGCACATCCTCATCTACTGTGAGCACAAGGTGGGGACCAGACGCTGCTAAGCTACACATCTCTGCAGATCAGCATTTGTTTAAGACAGTGTGAATGTAGCAGTGTTTCCCAGGCAATGACATCCTATAATAATGAAAATAATAATAATAATAATAATAATAATAATAGGACTAATAACAGGAAAGTACCTTCAGGACCAACCATACTACACTGTTCAACACAGGAATCAATGTGTGATGCTTTCTGGCCTACCTGCGGGTGGCTGCTGCTCAGCTCCGGGTTAATCTCTTGGAAGGTCTTCACGGGAGGCAGGTCCAGGGCCCGTCTCACCTCGTTATAGGTGGGGAGGCCGTAGTCCCGTCCCCTCTGGACGGTCAGAGCCACCAGGTCCGAGCGGGTGAACCTAAGGGGACCGTACATGTAGTCTGGCAGGGCGGGAGATCAGATTAGAATCTGTGTTACCACTGTTCCGCGGATTAAGGCAGGTGTTGATACGTGATGAAACGTGAATTAATGTATAAACAAGGGTTTTATTAATACACCTCTGAGGTCCTCCACGACCACATGGTCCATCTTCTCTGCTATCTGGGAGGCCATGCCCATGATGAGGTCATCGATGTCCCCGCCGGTCTTGATGTTGACACTCTGGTATAGGGAAATCGGCAGGAACAATAAGCAATGTACGACCTTCCCTCTACATAATGTCAATGAGCTATATATTATAAAGGCTTTCAAAATAACGACATGTGTATGTTGTGTAGGTTTATACACATAGGTCATAATAACAATCATTTGTATCCCATAATATGGGCAAGGTTTATTATGCCTCTACCCTTATTACGGGATAAGAATTGTATGCATAAAAGAAAGCTGGCTGGATAAACGTACCTCACGTTTCCAGAAGCTGTTACAGAGACGGAGGGCAGGGGAGACACTCCCATCTATGTTCACTATCTCCCGAAAATGGCAGGTTTTGTTTCTGAAATGGAACCAGATTTTAGGTTTTGTTCCTCAAGGCGAGGCACTTTTTGAACAACATGAGGTACGACAGTACACGACCAGTACCTCATGTAAACACCAGGTGGGACCGTGGTGATGCCAAGACGTATGGCAGCCACTTCAAACTCGGGGGAGATCCCTGGGTCAATAAACTTCTGATACCCTGTGTACAGACATAAGATAAAAGCACACCTTGTAGCACAGGAATCATGTGAATACCGAGCAAATATATTCGCCGATCTCCACCACGTCCTAATTATGTAAAACTGCCCCGATGCGATGTGCAAGTCTTTCAAATCAAAGTAGGGTAGGTTCCATATATATCCATATATACATACAGTATATGCGAATGTAATCTGATATAGAGACAATATGTGAAATCTGGCCCTGGTCCACTTAGCCTACATCTCCTGCTGCCTTACTCAGCAGAAGCTGCACCCGAGCCTGCCTGGCTGCTGACAAGGCACATATTTGTACAACACCACCAGAGGTAGCTGAGCTAACAGAGGCGCTTGTGGTCAGCAGTCTATCGCCCGCTCCTCCTCCTCCTCTTCCTCCTCCTCCTCCCCCCTTCGTACCGACTCAAATCTTTTTATTTTTTCCCCTTTTCCGCTCACCTGGATACGGTGGAAGAGTCCCGTTGCCGAGGTACACGGGAAGCCACTCGTACAGGGCGATGTTCTGTGGAGAACAGCAGCAGCGGCGATCACAAACACACAGCTGTTCAGACTGAAGCTACCCACTGCAAATGTCTGTTGTATACAGTCCACATCTCCGCATCTTTTATTCATTCTATGTCTTTTCCGTCGCAATGCAGGTCCTGGCTGTGTCTATAAGTGTTATATTTATGATGTCATTTTATTTCATATCATGTATTTTAATGTGCGACCTGGCCAGGGCCTGCATGATGAAAACAAAGCCTTCCCAGCTAACTCTGACACATTTATAGACATGTTTTTAATGTGTGCTGTCCCTGTGGAATCAAGCAATCAGGTTGTTATGTGTAAGTGATTCATGTAGGGCTGGACGCAATCAATATAACGATTATCATCAAGTATTTTCGGGACGGCAGTAGCTCAGTCTGTTAGGCCTTGGCTTGGGAACCCTGAGTCCCCGAAACACCTTGGCACTGCCGAGGTGACCTTGAGCAAGGCACCAGACCCCTACACTGCTCCCTGGGCGCTGTATATAAAATAGCTTCCCACTGCTCCTAATAGTAGGATGGGTTAAATGCAGAGAAACAAATTTCCCTTTGTGTACATGTATGTGACCAATAAAGAGGATTCAATCCTCCAGATTTAGATTTAATCAAAGATTTTTCCGATTGCTATCACGATATGACCAAAGGATGTGTTACATCATCAAAATAATGAAAACATCTAGCGCATTGACCTGCATATTATGTGTGATGTCTAACACAGCTATGACATTCTAAAATAATAGTGAAAATAAATGTGTACCTAATTCTGACAGTTTTTTAACCAAATGTGATTGTTTTTTAATCCAGCCCTAGGCTCATGATCTCTTAAACTGAAGCATGGCTGCAATCCTTCAAGACTGTTGTGATGCCTCATCGCTGCACCGACGGTGTGCGTTGAAACCGCGAGGCTGTTTAAAGTGGGAGGATCAGGGTTGACTGCGTTGCTGTCGTACCTGGAACGTGGCCACCACAGTCTTCCTGGCGTGTTGGAACAGCTTCTCATCTGACCAGCCGGGGTGTACCTCCTGCAGCCGGGAGGCCAGGTGATTGTGGTAGCGGAACCAGACAATCGCCTCGGCTGCCGTAAACACGTTCTCGTTGGCCCAGGCGTTGCCCAACTCTGGACATGGGTGGAGGAGGAAGAGGAGGAGGAGGGGATGAAGGATGAGGGGGTGCACACACCATGGGGGGGAATTCTCCAATTTAAATCGACGCGATAACGTGGCACTGCAGTACAACACACACACACAAACAAAGAGATATACTCATGATATTACATACACACACGTGTGTCAATGTTGACACTATGATGCAATGTTGATGTAATGTTGCAGATAGTGTACATTTCATTGTTATGGTATGTGCCACGTCCTGCCGCTGGTATGAGAGAGGCCTGCTCCGAACCACTAATTGAACGATAATGGGGGGGGCCTGACAACGGTTACAACATGAGGAGATTCCACAGCACCACCACCACCGCCCAGGCCCAGGATAATAACAAGATGCGCATGCACACACACACACACACACTCTCACACACACACACACACACACACACACACACACACACACAACGCATTAGTAACAAAACACGGGTTTCGGCGCAGCTGCCCCTGCGTCCTCTTCGGCCGGAGCGCAGAGGATTTGCTGCGGTGAGGCTAACGATCCGTTTACACAACAGGAGAGTCACGGCGCACGTCAGACACACAGAGACACGCATCATTGTAGGCTTGGAGCCTTCAATGATGCTGGATCAAGTGACTTTATTGTCATCGCCGCTTTATCATCAACCCCCCGGATGACAAAGACGCTTCAAACCGAACCACAAAAGCGCCACACACACACACACACACACACACACAATATAAATGCTTTCCTTTTTTGGTGTTGTGTTAGGGATGGAAGAATTGGACCACACGTCTCACCGTAGAGACCGGCGGGGCCGTGGCGGCCTGTGGAGGGGTCCGGGGCGCTCCACATGAGGAAGCGGCCCCCGTTCTGCTTGGGCATGTTCCACTGGGGGCCCGAGGCCAGGCGGCCCCCAGAGAAGCTCCTCAGGGTGTCAGACCAGGACGAGGAGGGGCCGTAGATGGAGCTACCGTCGATCCAGGCGGTCGCCAGGTTCACCTGCACAGCATCGGTCAGGGACGGGTTACAACCCAACACTCACTACGGTCAAAGTTTTCATCCACTCGGGTTCCTCATTTTTTAGTCTGTTCTGAGCATAACGTCAGTCTCTTTTGGACACAAAATGGTGCTGTATGTGCATTTTTTGTTTTTGAGCATTTTTCATATTGTGTACACTTTAATGGGCTGAGATGTTAACACAACAGTCCTAACTTAAAATGACAACAATCACTTCTGTAAAAACAAAAAGAAATAGGCTACTCTGTAAAACCCTCTCTTTCCTATTATCGAGCCGGATTTGTCAAGATTGAATGTCGACGGAATGGTTTTGAATCGGTTTTGTGATTATGACAATGTGTAGAACGTGCAAGAGCTGTTTGGTTTACATGACATGTGGAACTTGCACTTCTCCCGTGTTCACATACAAAAATTAATCTCAATGAATGGCAAGTATTTAAAGGGCCCCTATTATACCACCAGGTGTGATTGTCACATGACAAAACATTTGATTAACATAGTGACATGACACAGTGGGAGTGTTCACCAAGATGCACGATGGATAGCAGCAGCGTCATCATACCCACCATCTTACCTCAACTCCGTCATTAACTCTGTCAAATGACGAAGTTGGGGTACGATTTTTGATCTGTGCTGAGCTGCGCCCCGGAGACACAGAGAGCAAAAAGTGCAGGCATTTCTCCCACTATATCCCTCATGTGGATATATATCCTTTAGGTTCAATATATGGTATACATCAAGAAAAATGCATGCATAATCGATATATAAGCAATGTACAGTTAATCACCAAAAGTATTAAACATATAATCAGTGTTAAGTTTTAAGAATGTTTTCCCATGTAAGTATTAAACATATAATCAAGAAGTGTTAAGAATGTTTCCCATGTACCCCACCCTTTAGATGAACAGTGTGTGAAGCTTTAATGTATCTACTCGGCAGCATAAAGAAGTGTGTGTTCCGAGGTTGAAGATTGTGTCAGAATGTGCCGTGCCTAGGCAGTGTAACGGGAGGGACAGGATAAATTCAGGAGGCCGGAGGGTGCCAAGAAAGAAGAAGATGGCAGGTTGTTTCGGCCCAAACAGTTTCCCATTCACATGGACCTTGAGAGACAGATAACAGCCAATTACGGGACCAACCCGAAACAGTCTCCCCCTCACACGGACCTTGAACATGGAGACGCCAGCCCCGGTGAGAATGTATCGGACAAGATGACCAGGCGGAGTTGTTAACCGCATAAATATGTGTTTGTGTCGGAAAAGGGGCAGATCTTGGGTAGACTACTGTCAGGCAGTTAACTGGTTATCCGGTCTGTTGGGGGGATTACCTGGACTCTCTGTTCTCAAGAACATTCTTTTGTATTGTATCGCAGCAGCTATTTCATTAAATCAACTTTTTACTTATTAATTTTTTTTGTTGTTATGATAGGATCTTCTTAATTTTCCTAGTTGGAACACCTTTAATGTGTTCTGAGTTCTGAACACAACAATATAGATAGATATCCTTTATGTTTTGTTTGATCTGTACTCATACAAATCCGAAAATGATGTTACCACTTATGACCAATGTAATGCAATATTACAACATATCGCTCAACATGTTTTATGTCGGCCTACATTTATATTTAGTTATGATGCATTGTCTAGGAGTTCGCAACTCAAGATAGAGGTACAATGCCTGCATCTTATTTTTGTGTGGCACAGTTTGTGTGTCCAAATACCTGTGTACGGGGATTATTCGGACTCTGGCTAGAGTCCTTTTCCCACGGTCCCCTCTGGAAGGGAAGCTGGACGTCGCCAGTGCTGGAGGGGTCAAACACGGGGTCTCCCTTGGGAATGTCAATATTCATAAACTCGGGGGGGCATCCGGGCAGCCTCGAATCAAAAATCTCGAACGTCAAGTGGTAGCCTGGGGAAATTGAAACAAACGAATCAATAAATATATCGGCCTGCAAATGTAGCCTATGGGCCTAATAAAATAGAATGTGGCCACAGGTGCATATGAGGTGCCGTTGAAGCAAACATTTACCGAAAAACACCGAAAGCACAGTTTGGTTGTGCGTCGAGGGCAGACCGGATGGCCCACTTGTAAGAGAGCGGCTGAGTCTCCGAGGGTTTGGGTGGTCTTTTATGGGCTGATAAACGCCGTCGGAATAATGCGCTGGCAGAAGTCTCATGAGGTGTGAACCTGGAAGCGGACACAGCAGTGAGTAGGACTACAGACAGGAGGTCTGCAGCAGCAGCACGTACAGACAGCTCTATGTCACTCACCGACCGCTCCGCGTTTAGGATATCCTAAATTGTTGTACCAGCCGTCACATCTTGGGACTTCCCAATCGGTCTTAGACTGGCAAACTGATCAAATAATGAAATAAATAAATCAATGAATGATTAAAAAAAAAAATTAAAAAAAAGATTTGACCTGTGGTAACCACTGCTAAGTTAAAAACACGTCGTCCACTTACTTTGAATCACAAGTAGGCCTAACAAAACGACCACGACCGAGAACCAGGCGCTTTTACGCAGATCCATTGATGCGAGCGATGCACTTCACCGCAGTCCAGTTGCAGTCAAGAGCTGTTGAGAGCTGTCTTAAGATGAACCGGTAACTGCGGGTGCCAGGCTATGGTTATATAATTTTTATTTAGCAGTTTAGTGTTAAAACAATTAGGTAATTAGACGCTTTACTCTAATGTCTCCTGTTTTTTTGTTAACTTTGTTGAATAAACATCTTAGCTATACAATCTGCACGAAACCGTGTAACCGTGTAACATATCAGATAAAAAAAAAAGTCTAAAATGGAGTTTCTTACCCAAAGGAGTGGATGGAAAGTATGTTTGCGCGCAAGGGCGTTGCAGCAGCAGCATCACGCGAGTGGTGCAACACTAAACAAACTGGCGTTTATCACAAACTTCAGGTGACCTGTTGCCCATAATGGAATGAGCCTTATCTGTGGCTCGCACCTCCTTCCCAGAGGATTGCCCTACCACTGCATCCTCCTCCCCAGTGACAGTATATAAGACGCGTGCCCATATGTCCCAGCACCATTACCTCTGGCTTTCGCTCTGATCCACACATATCTCCACTCTCAGGTGAGCAGACGTCTGTTGTCCTGTTACTATTACATTTTTGATGTGATTTGTCGATTTTGTTGGTGTACTGGTTTTAGATTTGTACATTAAGGTATTAATGTAAGTATTTCAGAAGGTGTGTGTGTGTGTGTGTGTGTGCATGTAAGTGCTTTAGTGCCTGTGTACAATCATTTGTATGTGCATGTTTTGCAATGCTTACTGTATATAACAAAATTGTACTTCGCATTAACTATACATTACTATGCAATGAATGCATGACGTCACATTTAACGTCTTATCAGTTGAGCTGCAGAGATCTGTATGTTAACACAGTACCACAAGAAAAGGTTGATGAGGTTTTGACTGGTTTAACCTTAACCTATGGGTCTTGATGGGCCTTGATCAAGGACCCATAAACCACTTCTTTTGTGGGTCATCCCGAGGACACAGGGTGATGAGGAAACACTTTATTTCAGAGTTTGATGTTGTACGGTGACCAGAGCAGATAGTACATGCTAGCGCTTCTCCTCGAGTGTGTGTGGCGGTGGGCTGGTTTAGCCTGTGGGCCTTGATTACCAAGGACAGAGCTATAGGTGTGCAGCCTCACCCTGCAGCCCCAGCCTCTAAGCAGTCTGACTCGGGCCAGGTGAGGCTGCTTAAACCGGCCACAAACCACACACACTGCACAGTCCTGTTGCATCATGTCCCAGTGATGTGATTTATTTTGCTCTTCGACGGGTAAGAAAGTATACCACCATCCCTGCAAGAAACAAGATGCCTCTATGTGATTCTAGAGGTGTAACTGAGAGCCCCGCCACTAACACTGTCCTCACTGTTAACGCCGTCTTTCAGCCGCACTGCTCCTTAAGAACCCAGCCGGGAAGATGACTTTCTACGATGACATTTACCCATTCTACCCGCTACAAAGAACCTCCTTCATCTTCAGCGGCCGCCTGCTCACTATTATCCTGGTGTTTCTGGTGCTCACGCTCAGTTTACTCATCATACTGCCCGGGATCCGGGGCAAGGCGGTAAGTTAAAGTAGAGTTTGCACACCATTAAATATTATCACACATAGACACACATTTGGATGTTTTTTCTGACGCTCTGACCATACACTACACAACGGGTGATGCCAAGGTGAAGCTCTCTGCCGGACAGGACGCCTCCCCATTGTGTTGTTATTTATGAAACGCGTTATCCGCTCCCCCCCCCCCCCCCCCCCCCGCAGCGCTTCCTGTGGATGATTCGTATCCTCCTCAGCCTGTTCATCGGCGCGGTGATAGTGGGTGAGTTTGGATCCCGGGAACCCCCCCCCCCCCCCTGTGTATCAGTCGTGTCTTGTCGGCGTCAAGGGCGAAAGCCTCACTGTTCTTTTGTGGTCCTCTTCTTTCTGTCAGCGCTGAACTACACAAGCAACTGGGCCGAGGGGCGCACGACCACAAACGCGACCTATAAGGCGTTCAGTGACGCGGTCGTCGATGCTGAGATTGGCCTGCATGTCGGACTTTATGGCATCAACGTTACACTCCGAGGTGAGTCATTTTTTTCCCCCCTGCTAAGCTCTTTGAGGTTTTAAAGGGATTTCTGCTGTTTTGCACCATACACCTATACATTGTGTGACTAAGACGACCTTCCTTCAGGAAGGTCGTCATGGCCACGAACTGCGTTAAGGTGTCATCGTGTCACTATGGTCCTAGCCTGGTTACTGTTGGTTTGCTGATCCTATCAGTGTTTCAAACCAAACGCTATTGTCCCTGTGTTTGTTGATCATTGTTTTATACACTGCTCATGTATCCTACGGTATCAATGGTTTATGGGTTTGTTTGTTTGTTTGTTTTTACGGGACAGGAAACCCTGTGATACAATTAAACGAAACCATCGACTACAACGAGATGTTCAGCTGGGAGGACTCCATCGAGGAGGAGTACAAGGAGGCCCTGGAGAGGGGCCTGCCCAACCCCATCCTGTACGTGGCTGAGAAGTTCACACTGAACAGTCCCTGTGGGCTCATCTTCCAGTACAGATACTCTGGGCGCTACGCCTCCGCCACTCTCTGGTAAAAAACAAAACAACCAACTTGTATAGCATCAAAATGTAGCACATTGTTTTTCTTGGATCCAGATTTCAATATAATTTATTGTTGCTCTCTGTGTCTCTGTCTGTCTGTCTCTGTCTGTCTGTCTCTGTCTCTCTCTCTATCGCTCTCTCTATACAGGACGGCATTTTGTTGCTGGATGCTAGCCAACATCCTCCTCTCCATGCCGGTCATTCTGTACGCAGGCTACCTAATGCTGGCCACCGCCGCCTTCATCTTCTTCTCCATGGCCTCCTTCTCCACCATTATGAACATGCCACAGTGTGCGTTCTCCATAGGCACCGGCTCTTTCGTCACAGAGTACAGCCATTCCTTCTGGTTAGCGTTAGCCACGGGTAAGTGACTCAGACAACAAACACATTTACTTTCCCCTTTGCATAGAGGCAAGGTTTTGTTGTTTGGTTGTGGTGGTGGTGGTGGTGGTGATGAACAGTTGAATGCTCTCCAGGTGTGCTGTGTGCGGTCATTGGCGTGGCGGTGGTGTTGTTTGACTGTTTGTTACCGGAGAAAATGAAAGAGGCCTTCAGTGTAGCCGTGGAAAGCGACGAAGAGGAGGACTCGTTTTCGGGGAAGGCTTACCTGAACTCCGTCTTCCTGGAGGGAGTTGCCACGCCACCTTCGAAATCTGCGATCACTATAGTAAGAGGCTAACTAAAGAAGATAACATCTCGCAATTAGCTTGAACATGATTCACGCTACTTGTACATTTCACCAGTCTGAGTAAAAAAAAAGCCAATCTGACTTAAATTGTTGCAGAAATGATGATGAACGATTATCCTTTTGCAGTCATGAAATCGTCAGTAATATTTAATTACCTAATTATGTCCTTGTTTTTCTGTGTTTCAGGCTAATGTATGAAGTTATCCCATTGTCCACTCAACTTTACCAGCCAATACTTGAAATTATTATTTGAATGAATGTTTGGACTAGTTAATGTCTATTTAACACTGTAAGTGCCGGGTAATTTATATGTGTCGTTTGCCATTGTTTTGTACCTATACATGTTATAATGTGTAAACAGTATAGCACAATGCAATGTTTTATCTGTTTTATGGATAATATCTGTAAATAAACTCTGAAGATATACCAAACCCATTTTGTGATGTTGTGTGATGTCGTCAACCAGGATCTAGAATGAAGACTCACAGTACAACTCAAGGCGCTCAAAATATTTCCGTTTTCCGATGAACTGATTTGACCTCATGCTGTATATTTAGAAATTCTTGCAGAAACTTTATGTAAATATGTCCCCTGTGCATGAGCTTTGCTTCCGATCAGTTTTTGCAGGCTGAACTCTTGGGGTCTTCTCTCATTTCCACTTTGTAAACTCTCTCCAAACTATGAAAGTTTTAATGAGGGGGTTTCAAACTATTCTGCTTGCTAATCAAAGAGTCATACACAAAGGCAGGCATCGTATGACTTGCCAACTCTACCTCCATTCCACCTCTCCTCAATTAATTTTCACAACAACAAAAAACCAGAGCAACTGTTATAAGCTGTGACTTTTTTTTTTATTGTCTAATACATTCATATAGTTACATATAGTTTGATACATTCTGGTACGCTATGGTAAATATGCTGAACAATATGTTTTTCCAAGTATAGTGGTTTTCTTTGGCCTCACCATTTCGCCATTGTTTCAATACTTAAAGAGCGGTTTTGTTTTGTTTTTTACAACATTACAGTATGTTCCTCTGAAACTTTATACAGAGAATATTGAGACGGTTCTAAGATGAACGCCTGTGCCGTGTTGTCTTGTAGGTTTCAGTTGAAGTAGAGGTCACATGCATCTAGGAATACACAAAGCCTTTCCCGCGGTACCTATTGTAAATCAAACTATGTACAGTAGAATTACACTTTACACCTCGTAATATTGTTAAAAAAAAAACGATGAAATGAAAAATAAATGTACTATTTCGTCACTTCATAAGAAAATAATCATGGCCCGGTTATTTAACCGTCTCCCATACCCTACGCACACACTGCAGACGGCTTATCCACACTGCACACGACTCCATATGACAATGCGATTCAAGAAGGGAAACCAACTTAAACTGAACAGTGAGAACTGGATGTTCTTTCCCAGCGCTTGCAAACAGCCCTAAATAAAATGATAGAAAAATATTTTTTTCTTCTTTCCTTATTTTTTCTTTCTTCTTTTTTGTTTTTGTTTAAACCTCCCCGTCTATCTCGTTCAACTCGCTAGCCATGCAGAACTAAAGTGGGGCACTTCATGCAGACACAACTCCCCCCCCCCCCCCCTACCCCTACCCGCTCTCCCCACCCACCCCCCCCACCCGCTCTCCCTCCCCCTTTCAAACACACAGCGCAAGAGGGATAACACTGTAAACGGATCCGCTCGTCTCTTGTCAAAAGTGGGCACTGTCCCCGTCCGCCCTGAACAGCAACGGAGGGTCTTCTTCTCACCACACATTTAAAAAAAAAAAAAAACGTAAAAGGGAGTATTTACACGGTGGGTTGAGCACAGCGGACCACGTAAGGCAGCAGACACAGTTAGCGACGAGAGTTAAGCAGCGTTGGCGTTTTGTTTTCTTCACACAAAGCAGCTCAGCCCGGTTTATGTTGACCATGGTTTTCTGGTTGTTGTTGTTGTTGTTGTAGTATAATTCGTATTTCTTTTGTTGTTGTTGCTTTTTTTGGTGTTTCTTGGTTTGTTGTTTCATAGCTTGATTTGTTTTCAAGTTGACCAAGTGGAGCGTTTTCTTTCTCCAGGAGTTGTTAGTATATGCATGCCGAAGGGGGGGGGGGGGGGTCTTGTGCCGAAAGTCGAGAAATGATCTCTCTCTCTCTCTCTCTCATGTGCTCTCTCTCTCTCTCTCTCTCTCTCTCTCTCTCTCTCTCTCTCTCTCTCTCTCTCTCTCTCTCTCTCTCTCTCTCTCTCTCTCTCTCTCTCTCTCTCTCTCTCTCTCTCTCTCTCTCTCTCTCTCTCTCTCTCTCTCTCTCTCTCTCTCTCTATATGTAGATGGGTGTCTCTTGTCCCGTCAGCAGTCTGAACATCACTGCAGGCATTGTCTTCATATTGATCTGGTAAGGGAGGGAGAAATGTGCAGGGGGGGGGGGGGGGGACAGAGAAAGCTGCTGATGACTACATTGCAATCTAGAAGGGAAAATTCCCCCCAGCCACAGTAACAACAAAGTGACTTGGATCGATGCCCCGTCAGACACTTCTGACCAATCGCTGACCAATACGCAATGAGGCGCGAGGCTTCGCACGTCACAAGGGTATAATAAGATATTTCAAAGAATTGGCCCCAAATAGGGGGAAATACACTGGGTCAATACACAGGGGAAAATGGTTATGAATAAAGATACATCAATACGTATCTTTTAACCATGGGAGAGGGAGGTCTCCAAATTATGACCTTTGCATTTTGCAAATTATTATTTTATTTTTTTTGTCGTCTAGCTCCTATAGCAACATCATGAACTACTCTGGATCGGCCCTCAAAGTGACTCCATGGTCAAACATAAAGAACACGGTGAAGGGTGCTCATTGAGACCCTGCAGCGTGGATCGGCTTACCTCGCCCACTGAGACGGACAGGGTTTGAACGATCTTCTCGTGTGCCATGGCTACCACACTTTGTCCATTTATTTCAATGATTCTGTGGCCGACCCGAACACCGCCGCGCTCCGCTATCCCGCCCCGCATAAGACTGCAAATCTGAAACACAAGAGTCATCAGAAAAGTGACTTTATAGGGTTTGGAGCAGTAGACGCTGCCACCAGCCATTAAAAATGGCTACTTCTGGCTCCTCCCGAAGACAAGGACACAGGGTGATGAGGAATCCGGTTTATTGAGTTTTGAATCGTGTGTTTTGAATTGTGAACAGAGCAGATGGTACATTCTAGAGCTCTCCCTCAAGTGTGTGTGGTGAAGGCTGTTTTAACCTGTGGACCTTGATTAACAATGACCGACAGGTGTGCAGTCTCACCAGCCAATCAGTCTAACTCCGGCTAGTTAGTCTAAATCAGTCTAACTCAGGCTAGTTTTTTAGATTTTGTGTTTCACATTCCTGTGTAGTCGGATACCTTTGTACACACTTTTTTTGTTTTACACACACGTGAGAAGGGAGGGCCTGCTCTGAACTAGTTCTGTGCCATTACCTGCAGTTAGTATTGTAAAGTAGTTTTGGTGTTTTGGTTATCTACACACACTGTTTAGATAAGCCTAAAAGATACAGGCACGTGTTTATGGGTGGATAAAGGCATGCAATTTAATATCTAAAAATCAAACAACACACTGATCTGGAGAAGGCGTGTGGCCAATGCGGGATACCGCGTTGCGGGATACCGCATACAAGGACATGAGTTTCCTCCACAAGGTAGCCCCACGAGCCCTACTCACTGTCCATGATAGAGTGAGGAGCTGGGGGATCTGGGAGGAGGACCTCGACACAGACCCACTGCTCCTCCGTGTGGAGAGGAGAGGGGCCAGCTAAGGGGTCCCCCGGGCACCTCCCATTGGAGGTGTTCCAGGTGAGACCCACCCACTGGGAGGAAATCCCCGGGGGCTGATACAGGACACGCCGGGGGCAGGAGATCTCTCAGTCGGCCTGGGAATGTCTAGGGATCCCACCAGATGAGCTGGTGGAAGTCCCCCTGGGGTAAGAGGCCTCAGAGCTGCCCTTGTCCTATATTACATTACCCCCCAGAAAACTGGATGGATGGATGGACTTTGACATGCTTGGACACGTCTTACTCACAATGCCATTCTGAACACTGAAGCCCAGCTGGAACTTGAGGTCTGGTCTTTTGATGAGCACGGTGGTGACGGGAGGGCAGCTCACGATGCTCAGCTTCACCTTCACCAAATTCTTTAAACCCTAAAGTAAAAATAAAAACACAAAAATATATTTGATGTGCGTGTGTGTTCCTTCATGTCAATACATGAACATACATTATGCTTTTGGTAACCGTGTGGGACTAAATAACAAGTCTAATAGGAAAAAAGTTAGCTTGGCCTCTCGGCCAAATATATTAATTAACATTTGTATATGTCAATGAAAATTGAAACACGGAAACCGGTACCCTAATATGAACGGTGCTCGGTGGATGCGGTACCTTAATGATGCCCTGGCAGGTGGCCAGCGGCAACCCCACCAGGCTGGTGTCGTTTATGGACATGATCTGGTCGCCCACGCTGAGCTTCCCGGAGCGGGCGGCCGGCCCGCTGTTCAGCATGTTGGCCAGGATGACGGTGGGCAAGATGGAGCCCCAGCCGGACTCCACTATCACCACGCCGAGGATCTCTCCCTTATGCTTCTCCACGTACAGCTGCAGGGACAGATCAAAGCACAACCGTCCCGTGGGGGGGACGATGACATTGTCATCGTATCGCGTTTGTTGTTTAACAGGAGCTGGAGATATTTGTTAGGGTGCATCAACGTGTTATAAATATAATTTGTTTGTCTTGCAGTGTACTAGATACATTTTATGAGGGGGTGGGGGGGAGGTGTTTGTACCTCTTTACAGTTGTCCGAATTTGAGAAATGAATGAGGTCATCGTTGTACATCTCCTGGGAGTTGATGATGTCACTGTATTGTTTCTGACTCAGGTCCTTGGGGTTGATGCCATTGGCTCGGAGGAATTCCCTGTAGGCCACGCTGAAGGCCTGACCAATGGACTGTGCAATCAGCTGAGCCTAAAGAAAAAATGGGGAGGGGCTTAGGGCACAGCATTACTCAGCATTAGAGAGAGGGGGTAAGAGAACATTATTTAACACGATAATCGGATAATAAACCATATTTTGAACCAGAACAGGACCTTAGATTAGGGGGCCACAACACTCACGTCCTCCGACTCGAACACGTAGCAGATCATCCGGTACTGGTTCTTCCCGTCGGCGGAGGAGAGGGAGGCCTCCGTGTCGTCCTGGAGATTTCCCTGGGACATGCGTCTGCGGGCCATGAGCACCACAATGCTACCGATATCTGCAATGTACGAGATGGTACGCAGGGCACTGTCCATCATCGTTTCCTGTGAGGAGCGTGAGAGGGAACATCAAATGTACAATATCAAAGTCTGATAATGACCGAAGAATAAACTAGTATTTATACGCATTGGTGGAATTAATATATTGTTATATGTATGTTTGTTAAAAAAAATAATTGGATTCTTTTTTTTAAAACTAGTTGAAGTGACTAACCTGTGTGTCAGCATTCAGCACCTTGACGGCTTTTGTTGAGATAAAGAGGTCAACCTCTGTGACCATTTGAGAGTCCTCATCTTGACTCTGTGTGGGTTTAAAGGATTGCACAAAATAAGGAAAGAAACATAGTTACATGGCCTGAATGTAATATTTGATGTACAATTCTAAACGTTTGGGTTTAATTGTCCTAACACCTTGTCTAAATACAAAACGGTGATGTTTTATATAGCCTCACACTGAACATTACGTGGTGAGCAATTGGACAGTTGAGAGGTGTAATGGCACCATCGTGTGGCACAACGGGGTATAACACAGGCAGCGGTGTTACCCCATCTGGAACGAGTCTTTAGTATTATTAATCTCAAGTGCTTTATTCGCTGACAGAGGTCCCTCTTAGTGAAAACACGGTTACCTTGATGTGGCTGACAGCCTCCTGGGCCTGTGTCATGCGGATGGTTTTAGACGGATTCTTGTCGGACAACACCTGCGTGCAGCCTAGGTAGTTGGCGGCGAATATGATCCCATCGATGAGGTCCTCGGGCTCGCAGGGTCCTGGGACTGAACCCACAACAGCAGAAGACATGCAACCCACTCTTGTAGTGACACATGGACTACAAAGCTAATGTCAATGAAGCTCTACATTTTTGCCATTTACATGTAAGACTGTTACCGTCCACAAAGCTGGGGAATGCGGCAGTTTCCTGCGTTTTCTGCAAGAGGTTTATACGTTTGTTAGTATTGTATAGCATTATAAATACAATCATAGTATTCCTTTTGGCTTTAGTTGTTAGTCACTTTCATGTGATTAAGGCCATCACACGGCATCATTTGATCACACATCAGCATCACCATCACAGTTGCACCCATAAACCCGAAGACAAATATTTCCCACATAGAATTAGTCTGGATTTCAACTGTTGTGTGTAACATCTAATAGAGCAGATCCCGCAACGTAATGTGTGGATGTTAACCAAACATGAACCAATGACTGAACAACCTACTTCCCTAAATTCCCTCCTGGGGTGCCCTCATATTTAATAGTCAGGGTGACGGGGGATAATCACATACCTTGACTGAAGCGAACGACCTCACCTGGGGACTGCTGCTGTTCTCCTCTGGTGAGAGGGGCTCCTGTGGGCACGGAGGCCTGATTGGTTGCTCTGGGACATCCTCAGCCATTGGTGTTGTCTGTGTCCTCTCACCCTGCTGTATACATTGAAGAGGACACAAAGAAGACATATATACAATATAATTAAACATTGATGTATTATTCCCCAAAAACTGATTTTGGCATTCATGGAAATGCTTCAAAAATAGAATGGAATTTGTATATTATTAATATGGACTGATTTAACCCCACACACACACCACATTACCTGTGGGTGTTTTTCTGGCTGTCTTGGTCTGTCTGGGAGAGAATCCTTGTGCTGTGCTGGGTTATCAACAGGCTCTGGGGTCTGTTTGGTGGCTCTGGGGTGGCTCTCTGGTTGGTGCGGAGCCCCGGTGTGTTGCGGTGTCGGCGCCGGTACGGGGGTTTCCCTGGGCCCCGGGGCCTGTTTGGCAGGGGGGATATGCCTTGGGGGCTGGGGTTGCCGCGGCGGCGGCTGAGGTCGGCTTTTGCCGCCGTCAGATCTGGTTTTGGTCCGTGTGACGGCCTTCCTGCCGTCCTTTGGCGCCATCTTTGGGTGCGGTTCGCCTCCTCCGGCCCCTACGCCTCCTTTGGCGCCCGCGGCTCTATTCTCAGTCTCCCCCGCCACCCCCCTCCTCCCTCTCCCTTTACCCTGTCGCTCTTTCTCCCTGGAACCCCTGGCCTCACACGCTAGCCTCTTGCCGGCCTCCAGCGGAGGCTCCGAGCTTCTGGGGGCGACAGCGCGGTCTTCCCTGAACCTGTCCTCGCTCCTCTTACTGGCACTGCGCTGTGCGTCGCCGCACTGATAAAAAGCGGGGGCGGCCTCCGGGACCGAGTCGCAGTCCTCCTCCAAGTCCTCCACAAACCTTACCCCGTCTAGCACCTCCTCTATCTCGTCCGAGTCGTCCACGAAGTACCCCAGTCTCCGGATGGCGTCCGCTTCCCCTCCACCGTGGCCGTTGCTGTTGCGGTCGCTGGCAGGCGGGGGAGGAGCAGGAGCAGGAGGGGGAGCGGAGGGGCGGTGACAGAAGCGCGGGTCGGACGGCCGGAGGGGCGGCTCGGCTGCTTCGCACGCCGCCTCCTGTCGATGCAGCGGGGGAGAGGGGGGAGGGGAAGGGGGGCCGGACACCACGTCCCCCACCAGGGTGTGTTCGGCGTAGCTGCCTTCCTCCGAGGAGTACTGGCTGTAGTAGCTCATGTTCACGTGGCCTCCTCCTCCACCTCCTCCACCTCCTCCACCTCCTCCTCCTCCTCCTCCTCCTCCTCCTCCGCCTCCTCCCACTCTGTTGACATGCAGGACGTCGTCGTAGTCCTGCTCCACGTCAGAGCCCACGTTGTCGTACTCGGAGCACGTCTCCGCCTCCTCCATGTTCTCGGACTTCAGGAAGTAGTGGCCGGAGGGGACGGGTGGGGGCGGCTGGCCATGGTCTCTGTGCGTTCTCCTGGGGTGTGCTGGATCCGACGCCTCCCTCGCTAAGCCCCTCTGCTCTTCTTCTTGGTGCTCATTTTTCACCCTGCGCGTGGCCGGGCAGGGCGGGGAGCCGGGGACCAGGATTCTGTTAATTGTGTCTGGCCTTTTTCCATGTGCCATATCTGGCCCAGTAACACCACTACGCTAAGCCCTGGGGGGAGATCACACAGAGAAACAAATTCGATTATCGGCAACATGGTTTGAACAGAAATAGACATTGCTGACTTCCATGTTGATTCTATAATGCATTATGTATAACAACGAGCCACTGTATTGTCTGAGAAGGTTACATTTGACATTGTAATCTAATCATCAAAGTGATGACACCACGCCCAGCGCAGACACGTGAGCAGTGACACCCTCACCAAAACAAGAACGTGCCAAAGTGGCATTGGACTGTTGGCTTTGTTTGTTTTATCATTTGAATCAACGGGAAATATCTACCCTAATTATTGTATCCTATGAAGGTTACAAACCTGAAAAGGAGCCTATATGTTTACAATCAATCATGGACATATAATGATTGAGAGCTAGAGTCGGAACAATAACAACGTCCCTGTATTTCCTTCCCAAGACAACCCTATTGGCGACACAAAAATGTAGGCTAACAAATCACGCCAAATCGTGAGCTCTCCATGGTGCTGAACCGGCTCCGTAGCCCGTATCGTCATCACAGACTCCAGCCTTCGGCGATGTTCCTAAACATGAGGACGATGTTTTTTTCCCCCTTTCCATTACGCCAAACTTTTGCCGCAACTGCAGGGGTTTGAGGTCCACCTGGTTATGCTACCAAAGTGGACGCCGCGTTTACAAAAACACAAGCTGGGCATCACAAGATCTGTAGAGATTTCTACACTCTCGTTTTTTGTGGTTTTACCACATCTATATTTTATTACCAGTGGTCGTACTATGTGCCCTTCCCCTTAAAACGGGATGATTAACGCAGCGGTAAGAAATCACATCGACCTTGATTTTAAATATCGAGAGATTGCACCATGCTGGCATCGTACTCACGGGGGCTGGTGGGTCTACCATAGGTGCATAGCCAGCACTATTGTCTTTACCAGGACTAGCGCAAGCATCACGGGCCTACATAGGTTATTTCACTCCCCCGCCCCCGTCATTATATAATTTAATGTAGCACTTACACACATCGATCTTGACGGCGATCCTCCTTTCTTTTAAGAGGCCTGCATCTTGATCTGTCTGGAATGGGTGGTGGAATAAATGGTACGCCCTGGAATCTGTGTAGAAAATACACCCCCCCCCCTCTTCTGTGTTTGCTTCTTCGCTTGAATCTTGCTCCGGTCCACTGATGGAATGAAGACAATTATTTGATCATTTTAAAAAATACAAATAAAAGTGCTATTTAGTTATAAGGAGTAAAAAAACGAACCATCTAAAATGTTTATTTATCATTAAATGTTTTCAAGTTTTCTAAATAATGAATGTTGTATTGTTAGTATAAGTATTATTAAACAGCGGTTTAACAAACTGTTTCTGTAACAATGTGTCTGAATGCGTCTATGAGAATTAACGGACCTCAAACGTATATTAAAACTGACCCTTTTAGCAAAACAAAACATTTATTTGGAGTATTTTAGACGCGATTTGGTAGTTTATCTGTTTTGCGATCCATTACTAAGGTCTAGCCGCGTTCTGTGCTCTACTAGCTTAGTCTACGGAGCGGGACATTGCATCGTGAACTAGCGTTTATTGTTGACATGATGGTCGGCGTTTAGTGCAGTCTTATACAGTCCAAATGTACAGTCTATGTCTAACATTTCAGCATTTTAATCTTGCCAAAGATGTACATGATTTTACCATACGTACAGCCTAACATATCGGTTATTTTAAACATATGTTTCCAGCTGACAGCTAACAACGCAGTGAATCTACTTGACATCCTTCCGACATCATGAGTGAAAGAAAGAAACCCAAAAACCGTTTATCGATGTCTAAGGCGAAGAAGAAAGGAAACCCGTCTGCCGGTGTGACAACTCCAATCACCTCATTCTTCCAGAGCACCCCTCCACCTAAACTGGCGTGTCCCCTGTGTGGCCAGCTGGTGCCCAGATACAGCATCAACGACCATATTGACCTGGAGTGCAAGAAGTTCGAGAGAGGAGACGATTCTGCCCCGGCAAGTAATGGTCTAGTACCTAGTAAAGAACTGTCACCCCCCAAAAATGTAGTTAAATCCCCAGACCCCCTAGACTCGTCTTCCGCTCAATCGGAAGAGACCGTGGTGACAAAAACAAGTCCTTATTTTAAGAAGCACTGTACTCGACAGAGGACGCGAGAGAAGAGCCATGTGTCAGTGGTGAGAAAAATCGACCTTGGTGGGCTCTCCTCCAAGATGTCTAGAATACATGAAAATCGTGACAGCAGAAAGACCCCGGATACACTGCGTTTACTTGTAGACAAGGGAAATACCTCCAAGCTGAATGGTTCACAGAAAGAAAATCTGCGTGATAGTGTAGAAGACAATGAAGACTGCTCAATCGTCACTGACCCGACACCACAGGTCAGCCCAAGGGAGAAGAACTGTACCTTAATAACAAAGCCTCTGTGTTTAGCAGATGAACATATCATGGGAGTTAACCAGGACACGTCTGAAGTAGAGACCATCCATCCAATGTTTTCTGAGAGGCTGCCATCTCCCTCGAAACAAACAAAGAGAAAAGCAAAGGAACATACAGGGACTGCCATGGACACAATGTCTGCTTCTAGCAAAAAAGCTAAATGTAAAGGGATCGGTATTGAGTCAGCTTCTCCATCAGCTTCCACCATTAACACTCAGAAAGTCCATGAGAAGGCGGATATAAGTTCAGACTGTGCCAAACTGTCTGAACATAGTGCTGTGGAACCCAGCACAAACTCAGAAAGTATCAATTGCTCCAGATTACCATACTACCTCCGTAACTTCCAGACGGTTCTCGAGGCAGTACTGGAGAACAAGGACGACCGAGAGCTTTTCAACCATGAAGACCTGTCGTCTTTACACGCCTTTGAAAAACTCTCAGGTATTCCGAAATACAATGTCTCTTATTATGTCTTTATTGTTTACCCTAACCTGTTAACTTCACTCAATCATATTTTTCCTTTAAAAAGTCATGGGGCAGAAGCTGTACGTGAGACTGTTTCAAAGGAAATTGAAATGGCTCCAAGTGAATAAACTGGATTATGAAGAAATATCCGATGACCTGGGACCTGTTGCTCAAGAGCTGGTGGATTGTGGCTTCCTAGAGACAGGTGAATGAAATGACCACCATTAATATATAACATATTACATTACATTCATTCATTTAGACGCTTTTTTCCAATACAACTTAAAATAAGTGCATTCAACATAGGTAGGCAAGAGAACTACTAGTCACCAGAAAACATTTCCTTCCTAACAAGCCTCCAAGAGCAGAACCAGGGCTCAGGTTAAAGTATAATCAGTTGGCTCCTCAGATTTTACACAATAAGTACATGAAACATTGGCAATTTCAAATAGTGAAGCCAATAGACACAAGGTAATGAGCAAAAGCTAATGAACAAGCGCTGGCAAACAAAGCATGGAGCTAATAATAAGCAAGTGCTAAGAGGATAATAATTAACATTATAAATAAATGTTGGTTTATCTGGACCACTCCTTGTTTCAGAGAATGTCTTGCAGGATCTGGGTGAAGTTCTGGACCTCCTCCTGGCTCCAGATCTCAAAAGCCTGGCAAAGACCTTCCACTTGAGCACCTCAATAACTCAGAAACAGCAGCTGGTTGATGGGCTTCTGCGTCTGAGTCGTCAGAAGTCCCTCTTCACCCTGGCCGCCGGTCAAAATAATATTGGGATCGTCATTATTAAGAGGTCTAACCAAAAGAACATCTAGAACTCATTCCCATGAATCAAATCAAATATTATCACACCCTTAAAACAGGTGTGGTATCCTTGTCTTTGTATCATCAGGGCCAAGCAGCTTGCAGGTTCCTGTGTTCGTCTGCATCGTGGCCCACGGGCCGTGTTCTCCAGAGTGCTGTTGCTGTTCTCTCTGACAGACACCGTGGAGGAGGAGGAGATGGCCTCTGGTGGCCAACTGTACACCATCCTGCTGGTCAACTCTGGACGCCTGGCCTTCCCTGATTACACTGTGGAGCGCAGCGCCAGGGTCTTCCAAGACCGAGATGACCTTATAAGGTGGGAGGGCTGCTACAAAATGTGTTAATATAATGATTGTGTACTATTTTCTCTCTCTAGATAGACAGACAGACAGACAGACAGATAGATATTATATTTAAATATATATAATCTATCTGTTGACATGGGACTTGATTTTGTAACTTTTGGATTTAATAATTTATTTTGTTCTGGTTAAATGGTGCTTTAGTGTAAAAGTATTGCATTTTAAATGGTGTTCTCACCATGTTCACGTTACCAATAATAGTTTCCCCTGTTAAATACATTAAAAAATATATATATACCAATATATATGTTCAATTTGTACTACATATTTGACCAAAGTATCAAAATTAAGTATATATTAATACTTACATGTACTTAAAATATTAATACATATAAAATAATAAGCGTAAGTAAGTACATATACCTCAGTGTAAAATATCACCCACCACCAATGTTTAATTATTTTATTAAAACCCTTTACAGTTCATGTATTCTTATAATGACATTACATGCATATTAATTAATTGTATGTAATTAATTTGAATTGGTGATGGCAGGTTTGAGGCAGCCATGCAGGCCCTACAGGAGGTGATCACCGCCATGCAGGGAGGCCAGTGGGAGGAGGCCTTTGACTTTTATACCACAGCTAAAAGTGCCTGGCAGGAACTGAGAAACACTCACGACCTCAGGTACATAAACCATGCCGTCTCATCCTCATCCACATCAGGCAGGATGAATAATCGAGTGCATATGGTGTGCTCCCAGCTGAAACATTCTGGGTTTGAACCCCAATGTTCAACAACCCCTACCTTAACTGAGTGTACCTCAAAATAATTAAGGGCAACGTGTGTTCTGATCAAATGTGTGCGAAGTTACTTAATGGTTTAATTGTAATACAAAGGGTACACACAGTGTACCGGTGGTAAAAAAAACCTCTTCATTGTGGTTCACCAGCCACCAGGAGCAGCTACCTGTGTTCCTGCGCTGCTTCACCACTGGTTGGGCCTACACTCGCATTCTCTCACGGGGGGTGGAGATCCTGCAGAGGCAGCGCTGCTATAAGGTTCGGCCATAGTTTATTTTTATTTTTTTATCCGAACCAAAAAAACGCATAACATAGTGCTAAATTGTCTTTACTAGTTGTTTTGATTAAGTTTAGAATTTCCTCTTCCATCGAAGATAGGAGGAGGCTATGTTTTTGCCCCAGTTTTTTATGTTTGTTTGTTTGACTGTTGGCAAGATCACACAGAAAATGATGTACGGAATTGGACAAAACTTGGTGGTTGGATTACTTATGGACCAAGGAAAAGATTCTTGATTTACATTTTGGCGCTGATCCGGATCCAGGGGACATTTTGATATGTGCGCATACATTTAGGTATGCGCTCTACTGAGTGCCCTCTAGTTAGGCATACTTTCATGCGGCACTGTGGTACTGTGGTGTGTTGTAGGAAGCAGTAGAGGAGCTGCGGTCCCTACTGGCTCAGATGGTGTACTGTCCTGACAGCCGGGGGCGATGGTGGGACAGACTGGCACTGAACCTCCATCAGCACCTCAAGCAACCTGAACAGGTGAGCAGCAATGTGTTCTATGGTTTATAACTGACCTGTTAAGTAGCCTCAGTATAGCATCCTTTAAGGGAATCTTCAAGGAAGATGCACTGCAGGCAGTGTTGATCTACTGTTATAGCACTATGAATACGCTATGAATATTGACAAACGCTGATTGATTAGGTGCCTCCACCTAACACAATATTGTATTCTCACAAGGGTTCCAATCAATTAGATTGAATAAAGGCAAGAGTTAGGATGTTTAGTACAACTCAATTAACATGGATTAGGGGATAATATATTAGGAGATCCCCGAAAACCAAATAAAAGGGGCCTGTATAGATTAAGAAAAGGTTTATGGCCCTCATGAGTGTAGAGAAGCAGTTTGGGTACTGGAAAACTGGTCAACAGTAGCCTATCCTTTGGCTAGCTTGGTCACAGTTCATCAATTAGGTTAAACGTCTCAACATAAGACATGTACAAAAACTCAAAACGAGTCATGGTCATCCAACTGGATAATTGATATGAGAGAATATTAAATATATGTATTTGTCTTCCCTTCCAAATTTATACAGGCAATTTGTGCCATCAAGGATGGGTTGTCAGACCCTCTTGTGAGGACCGGTCCTCAGTTGTCCCTTCACCAGAGAGCGGTTAGGATGAAGGAGTCTCCTAGCATGAAGAAACACATTCTGAAGCTCAGAGACCTGCCTACTATTGATGTCCAGGATGTCACACACGTACGTTTGCATGCAATATCACTACTGGGTCCTCTTCGTTAGATGTTTCTTTAGCCTGCTTGTCATTGTTTGACACCATTTATAACCCAACCACTAAGTTTCTAAAGAATAAAACACCCCCTCATTGTTTAGTTAACCCAGGGAGTTTTTTTTCTCTCTGAATCTATTTGGTCTGGGGGTGGATTTTGGAAAACATATATTTAAATTAACCTTAAAAAAACAACTTTACATCCTGCCGATTTGAATATGAATTGACATACCTGTGGCTCTCACTGGTTTTGTACACTGGTCTTCAGGTGACTATCCGAGGTCAGCTGTTTCCACATGAGGGCGGCACAGGGAAGTCTGTTTTCCTCATGCCTGCAGGTGGCCAGGGAGAAGAGCAAGGCAACGACACCATCATGTGCTCCGTGGAAGAGCTGTCGCTGGCACACTACCGCAAGCAAGGATTTGACCAAGGTATGCTCCTCTGCTTCCCCCTGTCCATCCAGTAAAGCCTTATACTTGATGACATTAAGTAAGTATTGGTTTCTATAATGGCAATTATAGGAATCCACGGGGAGGGCTCCACTTTCTCCACGCTGTTTGGCCTTCTATTATGGGATGTCATCTTCATGGAGGGCATCCCAGATGTTTTCCGAAATCCCTACCAGGTATGTGTGATAAGACGTTGTTTAATCTATTTTTTAAAAGCACAACACAAAACATATTCACCTGTTCACATCTCCTCTCGCAGACCTGTCCGTTAGACCTTTTCACAGATTGTTTCTATGGGAACCGGAGAGAGCCTATTGAGACACGCGTGCAGTTGCTTCGCGAGGCTTCCGTGGACGTGCTGCATAGCATGTTGGAGGACGTGTGGACGTGTCACATGGGCAAAGAATGTTCACTGGTCAACTGGGAGCGCTTCACTAGCCTGCATCAGGCACAGGTATTAATAAACCCTCATGAAGATGTGATATCTTACACTATACTCGTATATGTTAAGTGCCCCCCCCCCACACCTGGGGATAAAAATGATCTTAAAGATGTTGTATACATCATAACATAGTGAGTTTTCACCTTCATGCTTCTTATTAATACAAGTATTAATACAAAGTATCAAATTACAATTTCATGAGCAGATCTAATGAAAGATCGGATGATTTCTAAACTGTCATTGGTCATGAATCACCTGTCAAACTCTTCTAATTGCCGTGGTGATGTCCGTGGTCCTCTGATAACAGTTGGAGATAGAAGTGGCTACAGAGAGTCTTTAATAACCTAATTGTTGATGTGTATTGTCTTGGCAGAGTCTGGTCTCATGTCTGGGCGGAGCGTTTTTGGCGGGAATGATCACACGCATGGCAAAGGATTACAGGCATTGCCGTGCAGGTCTGCCAGACCTAGTGGTGTGGAGCACGTCTGCCAACAGCTACAAAGTGAGATGACATTGAAGTTCAACTCTTGTCAAGCTTTCGGTTTTGTTTCTAGCATCAACGTTCCAGTTTAACTGCTTGTTTTCATAAGCCCAGTGGGCTCCATGGCCCATGACCCGCGACCTTGATGTGAATACATTTTTTGTTTATGTGATTGTAGTTGGTGGAGGTGAAAGGGCCGAGCGACCGGCTGTCCCCGAAACAGCAGATCTGGCTGGATGAGCTGCAGAAACTAGGGGCTGTCGTGGAGGTGTGTCATGTGACTGCCATTGGAGCTAGAGGATTCAGTGCAGAATGAAAATATTGCCATGGCATTTTATTGTATTGTACATTTAAACTGGGCTGAATATTTGTGTGCTATTAAGGACAATATATTGCCTTAAATAGCAAAAGACTGTTATATTATAATGTAAAAATAATTGTTATATGATTGTTTATTAATGAGCTGTAATTCAAATGCAACAATTGTAGATAATATTATTTTCTATTTAACTGCATGATAATTGCTTCAAAATGATCTTAGCTTATTTTACATGTAGAAAAATAAAATGAAACTACACAATCTTGTCTTTTGTCCTCTATTTAATTTAACAAAACAACTGGTTAAAGCCTTAAGTATGTTATCAAGATGTTTGTAAGTTGCGCTTTTGTTAACATATTCAGTGCCAGCTATGTTGTTGTTGTTCTTTTATCGCAAAATAAATGTGTTCTCATTATCTGTAAAGCAAAACAAAATGTTCTTTTCGGTCTCTCAATGATAAAAAAGGAGGATCAACTGGACATTCATTAATAATTGTTTTCAGGACAGGTGAAGAACAAGCCACTGTGCTGATGCTTGACCGGTATCATCAATGGATACCATTAAACAGCGTCATATGTTTTGCACCTTTCTACCTAATATGGCCACTCGGAGAGTGGCTTACACTCCCAAATGCAACCAGTATTGAGTGAAGTGTTTTGCACAATTCAAGGATCACTTCAACATCCAGCAGGGAGCTTGACAAACGGCCCAGTCAACCCTCTGAGAAACTGTTGCCACTTAAATACTTGAAAAACGCTGCGGCTTTCATACTGTACAAAGCTACTTCTGTACCAAAAACACGTACTGTGCCGTGAGGCAGTTGAAATTATTTAAAAAAAACATTAATGTGCATAATACAAGCGCTACGGCAATGGATAATACATATCTAAATGTGTGACGAGTTCCACTACGTCCTACGTAACACCGCTACGTCTGAGGTAACACAGCTACGTCCAACGTACGTAAAGGCGTTTGAGAGAGAGGGAGGCGATGAGAGGAAGCCGCAATAAACACAGGGCGTCTGCGCCTATCTAAGTAGGACGAAAAGTGATAACGGTATCAATGCTCTAACGATGGATTTAGCAGATATGCTCCTCTTTAAAATATTCTTCTTTGTATGTCTACTGCGTAACGCTCAAGGTAAGCGAGGCGAAGGCGGTGAATGCGATTTTAAGTGGCGTTCAACGGGCGAATTAAGTAAAGATGAGCCGAAAGATAGCGCAAGCTAGGAAAGGCTAGGCTAGAGCTACCGCTAGCACTAGCAGCGGACCGGGGCCTGCTTGTTATGTGCAACACTGCATCCTTTTTTGTGATGTGGGTCTCGGTAACAATTAACCGTTAAACGTACGGGATCTCCCGGCGCGTGCAACACCTTCAACTCTGCATATTTCGCCTATTTTATTTGAGAATGCCGTCACTTCTTTTGTGTTATTGTTGGGGTTGTGTTCCGTTTTGTTTTGGTGCAAACAGCCATTGTTATGGGTGAGGATACGGAGGTGTCCGTCGCTAGGTTAACGTTAACGCTAGCCCCAAGCCAACGGGAACGGTGCCCTATAGCCCAGTGGAATTGACATATCGCTTGATATTATTATATTTTCAGTTTGTTGGGTCATTCCATATATTGGCGTTTGTCACCAGAGATACGCTGTCACGGGGTACTCTGTGTTACTTGTGATGTGTGACGATTTAGACAATTCTACATGATTTGTATTTGATCATCTACTGCCTTATTGTGTTTTAATTATCGGTGTCGCAGAGAGATTCAGAGAGATGTATTATTGTATGACAATGTTAACTTGGGTTATTGTCAGTCCTATCTGTGCAATGCAGCAACCGATCAGGCAATATGTTGTTCTTCCTAATGTTTATGGTCGTTGCATAAAGTGGTTCATTTGATCTGGTATATATTTTGTTATATGTTGTTCTTCCTAATGTTTATTGTCGTTGCATAAATGGGTTAATTCTATCTGGTATGTCTGTCTGTTAGTGCTATGAGAACTGAAGCCACAGTGTTCGTTCCATGATTCAGTCAATTCTTTCCCATCATCGATATTTCAAGCTGTTTTTGACAGGCTGTTGTCTTGATGGCGAAAAAGAATTCACCCCCTACAATTCACGACTTTTCTTAATCTTAACGTGAATTAATGTTGTATATTTGCTGTTCAATCCCATAACACAACACAATCAATATATATTTTTTGGTGTACTTTCCCATATTTGTCATGCATTGATTAGAGCCTTTTTATATCTATCTATCTCTCTATATATCTATCTATCTATCTATCTTATCTATTTATCTATAGATAGATAGATAGATATATATATATATATGTGTGTGTGTGTGTGTGTGTGTGTGTGTGTGTGTGTGTGTGTGTGTGTGTGTGTGTGTGTGTGTGTGTGTGTGTGTGTGTGTGTGTGTGTGTGTGTGTGTGTGTGTGTGTGTGTGTGTGTGTGTGTGTGTGTGTGTGTGTGTGTGTGTGTGTGTGTGTGTGTGTGTGTGTGTCAAATGCAGTCTATACAGGATATTACAAATATCTGAGGAAAAAAATGGTGTTACCCCAAGATCATCCTTAACTGTCATGTTTTGTCAAACGTGTTCCAGTTTCAATTAAATAGCCGAGCATGACATTAGAACGTAAATATGAAAATATTTGACACTAACTATTCAACTATTCTCTTTGTCAAATCCTGATCGTCTTAATAAGTATTTTTTTGACTGCTGTGGTATGCCAAAAATAATTATTTAGTTATAACGTGATAGTATATTGAGACAAGCATAATCAATTATGCTTCATGTCAAGTTCTAGTAATAAATATAACGCAAAAGCATCTACTAAAAGAAAATGTTTCGTCCTATTAGTAGCTGGGCTAATATTAATACTACACCTAAATCGGTGTTGTCATTGAATTTGCTTTGGTTTTTTGTCTGAACCACACAGGACACTATGGGAACCCACTAAACAAATACATCCGCCACTATGAGGGTCTGTCCTACGACACGGACCCAGTGGAGGACACGCATCAGAGAGTCAAGAGGGCCCTGTCCCAAGAGGACAAGTTCCTCCACTTAGATTTCCACGCACATGGAAGGTATGTGATGGTTCTATACATTTTTTTTTTTCTCCTCCGGTCAAGTCACCATAATCACCCACCACACATTTTCCACTGCTTATGCAACGCGCCGTGTGTAATTAGTGACACATGCTCTGGAAGAGCACATTGGAAAATAGTTTGTTTTTATTTTTTATTTTTGGAGTAGTAGTGCTAGTTATATTTAGTAGCTATAATTTCCGTTATTTCTTTTTGGTGGAGTCACGCAGCTTTAATGAAGTGACTACTGTGGAGAAGGGTGCTGTGGTGGTTTATCTGCGAGAACGGGTCCATACTCAGTGGGTTGATGAAGCGGGTACAGACCATCTGGCTGTGAGCTTGGCGTACATTGCGCTCGTCTTCCTGCCTGTAGCAGGGTCTGCCGTGCCAAAGATAGATGGATAGATTCTCTTCAACAGGGAAGGAAATGAAAAGGAAGAAGGAACAACGCAGATAGGGTTTAGAATGTGTCGGCTCCTTTGAAGTTTGGTGTTTTAATTAGTTTTTTTTGTATTTGATGATTATTTGTATTTGGTGATTTAAATTGGAAGTATAGTATTGGAATTTTTCTTGCGTCACACCCTTTATATATGCGTGGCAGAGTTCTGGTATTAACAGCTATGATTATTGTACACTATTAATACCTCATCATCCTGAGAACGGCTGATGAGATTTGTAAAGCCTAAATTAGCGGTTCACACGGCGTCACCATTTGTACAGCACGGCATGTTTTCTTTAATGTAAATGAGCAGATCTTGCATTTGCAAATTGCTTGCGTAACTGGAAGTGAACTGTGTTGCATTCCATTATCACGCACGCACGCACGCACGCGGTCTCTGAATTCCCCTATGTACCTGCACTTCTCTAATCTGTTCATATCCTCTGTGTGGTCCTGTATACAATGTCTCCCCTTCGCCAACAACAACAATGGTCTCAGTATGTCTTCAATTGGCTGCTGTTCCATAATTCAACAGAAAACCATTGAAGTTATTTTTGTGCCATTTGTAGTCTGTTTGTGGATTAGCCTTTTCCTCACCCAGGGAGTCTCAGTGACACAGTGGGTCTGTATTAGGGTGTCTTTTTAAACATCTAATGAAGTGCGTTCGCCACGGCAGACAATTTAACCTGCGGATGAAGAGGGACACCACCGTCTTCTCCCAAGACCTAAAGGTGGACGTCTCGGGCACTGAGATATCATACGATACCTCCCATATATACACGGGGGAAATCTACGGTGAGCCCCCCCCCCTGTGTGTGTGTGTGTGTGTGTGGTGTGTGTGTGTGTGTGTGTGTGTGTGTGTGTGTGTGTGTGTGTGTGTGTGTGTGTGTGTGTGTGTGTGTGTGTGTGTGTGTGTGTGTGTGTGTGTGTGTGTGTGTGTGTGTGTGTGTGTGTGTGTGTGTGTGTGTGTGTGTGTGTGTGTGTGTGTGTGTGTGTGTGTGCACTCAAAATGCATTGTGTTATTTCAAACAGAACATTAGTTATTACATAGTATTCCCATGTTACTTGTGTGTGTTAAATCTAAATGTGGTATAGTGAAAGGCTAGTGGGTTTTTCCCCTTTTGTGAATACTCGGTAACTCCTCCCTTGTGGGTCTCCGCAGGGGAGAAAGGAACTCTGAGCCACGGCTCTGTGGTGGAGGGCAAGTTCGAGGGCTTCATCCAGACCTACCAGGGCACGTACTACGTGGAGCCGGCCGAAAGATACCTAAATGACAAGGATGTTCCCTTCCACTCGGTCATCTACCACGAGGATGATATCAGTGGGTCACACACACACACACACTGGTGTTTGTTTTGTAGTTTGTTTGCCTACCCATAGCTGGGACAGACTGTGTTTTATGTACCGCCCCCTCATACCCCCTTCCTCCAGGAGCCAGCACACCCAGGCTGCTCATTAGCTGACTAACGCGTCAGTTCTCCTCAGGGCTACACGGCTCAATTAAGCCGTCTTCACACTGTTGTCACCACCAGTGTGCACAAACACACGCCCTCCACGACACCCTCCACAGCACTGAGCCCTGTGGGTGTCCCGTCATCTCTATAGACGCATAGGATCTGGCAGAGGGGTTAGAGAGAAGGACATGGGTGGGAGGGAGAGATTGATGGTCAGAAAATGCGAGCGAGGAGAGGCTCAGTGCACCTTGTACCGCGACACGTAAGTCTGCGTGTTATCTGGCCTAGAGGCCGGTGCCTGAAATAGAGTGACTGACTCACAGGGTTAAGTAGCTAACATTGTCCTCTGTAATTGAACTTGTGTGGTTGGTCCGTCTCCCTCACTGTCTCTTTATATCTCTCTCTTGCTCTCGCTCTATATTCACTTTTTTACGTTGTTCGTAATTTCGTTCGTAATGTGCTTTTCACACTGTGATGCGGCTGACAGTCATACCGGGGCAGGTACAGGTGAGGCATCTTGCGAAGAAGGATGGCTACCCTGACCTCGTCTTGAGACTGTCCAGCCCGCATTTATCAGTAGACTGCGGACACTGAGTCTCTCTCTTTCTCTTTCCCTCTCTCTCTCTCTTTTAGACTACCCCCACAAGTATGGCCCAGAAGGTGGCTGTGCTGACCACTCTGTATTTGACAGGATGAAGAAGTATCAGGCCTCCGCTGTAGTGGAGCCAACGGTAAATCGACATCACAGTACACTGAATGAGTATTGATAATATATTATATTAATATTTATGTTTCTATCCGTTTGTGATGTGTGTACAGAAAATCTACATGGAAGGTTATGGATGAATCATATCATGGAGCACTTGCCTATAAATAGCCAACATCATTTATTTAACCTGCCTTCGTCCTGAAATTTGTAATGTTTTATTCAATGGTCTGTTTAACCACTTCTCCTTCCGCCTGACGCTCCTTCCCTGGCAGGAGGAAGACTCTCTGGACCCCATGCTGCTGAGAAGGAAGAGGATGGCCCAGGCAGAGAAGAACACCTGCCAGCTCTTCATTCAGACCGACCACCTCTTCTATAAGTACTACAAAACCAGGGAGGCCGTCATCGCCCAGGTGAGACTTCCATCTGGCTCGCACAAGCAGGCTAGTCTAGGCTCTCAGGGTTAGGGTGCATCACTCCCAGCAGAAAGGTTCTGGGTTTGAACCCCAATGTTCGCAGTCTACCTGTTCGGCTCATTAGTGACAACAACTAAAATCAATAACTCTGTACACTGTAGCTTTGTATGAGCATCTGCTAAATTGCTAAATAGTCCCCCCTTAGGAAAGGCCGGGCATAGCCCATATGTAGTACAATTACATTTCGATCCCAGCCCTAAGGAACGTTTTTTTTGTCCTGTCCTCAGATCTCCAGCCATGTCAAGGCCATCGATGCTATCTATCAGGGCACTGACTTCATGGGCATTCGCAACATCAGCTTCATGGTGAAAAGGATCCGGGTACGTTTTGGAGCTGTAGAAACGGCTTAAAGCTTGTTTGGTCTTTCTGAAATGGATTTGGCCCTTAAACCTCCATTCCACCGCCTCTGAACTGCAGATCAACACGACCAGCGACGAGAGGGACCGGCTGAACCCGTTCCGCTTTGCCAACATTGGTGTGGAGAAGTTCCTGGAGCTGAACTCTGAGCAGAACCATGACGACTACTGCCTGGCTTACGTCTTCACCGACAGGGACTTTGATGATGGCGTCCTGGGTTTGGCCTGGGTCGGAGCCCCTGCAGGTACGGAGAAAAGCAAAACCAGACATAGATTAAAGGCAGGGCTCCGGATGATGACTAAATTGGTTGCATATGCAACCTGCTTAGTGATTGCGCAATGGCACTGGTATTTTGTTCATTGACTGATTTCTAGCCTTGTAAGACATTCAGATATTAAAGTTTGCAATTGACATAGAATATCAGTCTGGCCTTGGCTGGACAGTAATTTATTTCCAAATGTGACCGCGGCCTTGGTTGTTCGAAAAACAGCCAATCAGAGTAACACTTTCTTCGCTCTTGCCGAAGCCAGTTGAAAGTCAAGCAGAAAAGCCTTTTTTAAAGTTATTCAGTCTATTTCGGATAGAAAATGCTTTGATTGTTCCATAGATTGCTACGCTTTCCTTGGGCACCACCACATTATTATTTTTGAATTGGACCAGACTGCAGCGCTCCTTTGTCATGAACCTCCCCTGAGCACTGATTTGTCCTATAATTTTTCAATGATAGGATGAAAAGGCTTTCAATGGGAGACACATAATGTGAACTTGCAATATCAGGATGGTATGACGAGGCTAGTCCACTTGCCTGAATTCGCTATGGTTCTCCGTCAGGGGTCGTATCAAGGGGTGTATCAGGGGGCGTATCGATAGATAGCTGTGGCATAAAGGGTGTTATCAACAGCAGTGTCACAACCACACAGCTGTGGCTTTGCAACTCACTGACAGAACCCACAGAGGTGGTTTCCCATAGGGAGCAGAGGCGGTGAAAGCAACAGCGGTCATGCTGGTGAACTGTGTCTGCCGTGATCTCAAATGGGTCATTCTGTGATGTTACATCGCCGGTTTCGTTTTCCCCTCTCCGCAGGGAGCTCGGGGGGAATCTGTGAAAAGAGCAAGTTGTATTCGGATGGTAAGAAGAAGTCTTTGAACACTGGCATCATCACAGTGCAGAACTACGCCTCACACGTCCCCCCCAAAGTTTCCCACATCACTTTCGCGCACGAAGTTGGCCACAACTTTGGCTCCCCGGTGAGTCAGAAACATCCACCGCTGCTTTTAAAAGATATTTCTTTATTTTTGTTTAGTTTTTTCGCTGTTTTAAAAAAAAATGTATTTATGTATTTATTCCCCCCCCTCTCGCAGCATGACTCCGGAACGGAGTGCACGCCGGGGGAGTCCAAGAGCCAAGACAAGAAGGAGAAGGGGAACTACATCATGTACGCCCGGGCCACGTCGGGCGACAAGCTCAACAACAACAAGTTCTCCATCTGCAGCGTGCGCAACATCAGCCAGGTGCTGGAGAAGAAGAGGGGCAACTGTTTTGTCGGTACGTGCTCTACGCTGCCTCACCTCTAGGTTTCGAAACGGTGGTGTGTGTGTGTGTGTGTGTGTGTGTGTGTGTGTGTGTGTGTGTGTGTGTGTGTGTGTGTGTGTGTGTGTGTGTGTGTGTGTGTGTGTGTGTGTGTGTGTGTGTGTGTGTGTGTGTGTGTGTGTGTGTGTGTGTGTGTGTGTGTGTGTGTGTGTGTGTGTGTGTGTGTGTGTGTGTGTGTGTGCAAATTTTGCACACACATAGTAAACTGTATATGTACTTTACCTTTTTACCTTCTTTTTTTAAGTTATGAGGCATGACACTTATTTTGTGCGTGCAAAATTTGTATATAAATATCAATCTTTTTAAAGTTTGGAGGCACGAGACCTATATCGTTAATTTCTGCTGTGTGTGTGATCTTTGCTTTGGCCCGGGCAGAGTCTGGCCAGCCCATCTGCGGTAACGGCCTGGTAGAGCCCGGGGAAGAGTGCGACTGCGGCTACAGCGATCAGTGCCGCGACCAGTGCTGCTACGACGCCAATCAGCCAGACAACAAGAAATGCAAGCTGAAGCCAAACAAAGTCTGCAGGTATGTTTTTACCAACAAAAAAAAGAACCTTCCGGGGGGCACTCTGCAATAGCTCCCTTTTTAATGCAATGGATTAGTTGGGGTTATCCGGTGGTGGTTAAGTCCCCCGGCTGGTCTTGAAGCAGCAGTGCAACGTTTAAGCCAGTAGCTCCGTGTTCACATAATAATCACTTCATCAGGGCTGACGAGTTCAGCTTGCATACAATTACTGAATGGATTCATTTTAATGACTTGATAAAAGAGCAACCCCATCTGGTCTCTTGAGCAGGAAGATATCACTACAAATGTAATATAAACCATGTATAATTCAGTATTGTTATTTAGCCCCTTTTTATTCATGTGGTATTTGGTGTATTGTGGTTCTTGTTGTCTAATAACTGGCCACCTGTTTAAACACTTCCTCTAGTCCCAGCCAGGGCCCGTGCTGCACACCCGAGTGCTCCTACAAGGGCAGCAACGAGAAGTGCCGGGAGGAGTCTGAGTGCGCGCACCAGGGCATGTGTAATGGAGTTACCGCCCAGTGTCCCACCTCGGAGCCCAAGGCCAACTTTACCGCCTGCCACGGCGACACGCAAGTCTGCCTCAACGGGGTGAGTAGCGGCAGAGGCGAGACCCAGCCGCACGGCCTCGTCATTTGGAGATGAGGCCGATGATGCGATGGTGCTTTATTCATCCCCGGGCCGGAGATTCGGGACGATGGAAAAGGCTCTTCTGTCCTAGCCGTAATGTGCACAGAACCCGGAGTTTAACGTAATGTTGTTGCAAATAATTATGTTCTACTACGCTTGGCTGAGGTGGAAGTGTAGGGGTTTTTGTTTTTTATGATGCCGTACTGCGGACGACTCGGTACATTAGCCTCATGTTATGTAATACTGGATATTGGATCCCGCTGTTCACTTCGGGGCACCACGGGTGTACGGCCAGCTACAGCTGCTGTTGGCTTGCGCTGACACCTCCGTCAAATTACCCAAGTACATGTCTTGCTGAGGATCTTGCTGAGCCCTGTGCACTTCACATTAACCCCAGTGGAAGGGAGGTTCCTTTTTCCCTTGACTTTGTGCGCTTAAAATAACTTTGCTGTAGCCATCGATTAATCTCTCTCTCTCTGCTCTCTGCTGTCCCCCTCTGTCTGCCTTCCCCTTCCCTTGCCGCAGGGCTGCTCGGGCTCCATCTGCGAGAAGTACGGTCTGGAGGTGTGCACCTGCGCCAGCCTGGACGGCAAGGACGAGACAGAGCTCTGCCACGTGTGCTGCATGGAGAAGAGTAAGCGTTACAAGGCTGAGAAAGGCAGTCAAAGCAATGCGATCCAAAAATTCACAAGTTTGCAAGCGGGTCGCTTGAACCTTGATGCTGTGCTGTTTCACCATCCGGTTCTCCTCCTCCAGTGAACCCCAACACGTGCAGCAGCACGGGCTCGGAGCACCTGGCGCGCTTCTTCAACAAGAAGGTGACCACGCTGCCGGCGGGTTCGCCCTGCAACGACTTCAAGGGCTACTGCGACGTGTTCATGAAGTGCCGGCTGGTGGACGCTGATGGGCCACTGGCCCGGCTGAAGAAGGCCATCTTCAACCCGGAACTCTACGAGAACATTGCAGAGTGGATCGTGGTACGTGACTCCCTCGCGTACTGGCCGCCCCCAGCACAAGCCCTGGTCTTTTGCTTTCCATTGTTTTTTTGGGTTTTCCGTATTAGTGCATTGATTGGAGGGCATCTTGTTCTCTCGTCTCTCTCTCTTGGCATTCTCTCTTACGTTCTCCTCCAGGCCCATTGGTGGGCGGTGCTGCTGATGGGCATCGCCCTGATCATGCTGATGGCGGGCTTCATCAAGATCTGCAGTGTGCACACACCCAGCAGTAACCCCAAGCTGCCTCCGCCCAAGCCCCTGCCCGGTGAGTGTGGCTCTGGCCCGTATGGGTCTCTCGGCACCGGTGTGATTTTGAAACGTCTTGGTATCATCACGTCGTAATGGAGTCATGACACACACAGCAGGACTCCTCCAGTGACTCCAGTAGTCATTATCGCTCTTTAGTGGCTGAACACTGAATGTCTTTAATTAACTTTGATTATCCCGCTCAACTCGACGGTGTGGATACCTGCTTGAACCGCTGAGACGTGAACCTCTGAAGTGACGGACATCTTGTGCGCCCCCCCCCCCCCCCCCCCCCCAGGTACTCTGAAGAGGCGACGGGCCCAGCAGCAGGCCGCCTCTCAGGTGCAGCAGCAGTCCCAGCACCCCCACTCCCAGCACCCGGCCCACGGGGCCCACGGCGGCCAGCGCCAGCCCCAGAGGCAGGCCCAGAGGCAGGCCCAGCCCCGGCGGGACCACCGCCAGACCAGGGAGAACTATCAGATGGGCCAGATGAGACGCTGAGGTTCCACCTCCACTCCCACCCCCACGGTGACACAACCCCCGGGGCCACCTCCAACTACCCACACCGCAACCTAGCCCTCCTCACGCTCTCCCTCCCTCTCTCTCTCTCCCTCACCACCCCTGATCCTCAACCCTACACAGACACAGACACACACACACACTTTCCCTCAATGCCTTGGCCTCCTCCTCGTGCCTACAGTGGGAAAGATACAACACTCCTCCATCCAAAGAAAACACGCCGAACGCTTCGTCAGTCACCGTTGACATCCTCCACACACACACACACACACACACACACACACACACACACACACACACACACACACACACACACACACACACACACACACACACACACACACACACACACACACACACACACACACACACACACACACACACACACACACACACACACACACACACACACACACACACACACACCGCGCCAGGGGAACCTCGTGGGAGGAAAAGGGAGAAGCCAAACCAACGGGAACCACTTTTGCAGTGCGTGGAGGCGCCGGCCGGCTCTCCCGTGGAGGGGACTCCGCGGTGGGCCGTTTTGCGGAGTGTGACCCGGCGTCTTTGTAACACCTTTTTCTTTGTCTCTCATTCGTTTTCAAAAGGAGTGCCAAGAAGTTAAGGGAACATGTGTAGATTTAGTACATCATGTGGTGTGTGTGTGTGTGTGTGTTTGTTCTTTTCTCTTTAGTTTTTTTCAGCCCATGGCTGCCGGTGAATTGTCACATGCATTTTCTGGTCGCCACTCTCTTCCCAGGAAATGGGAGACCCTCCTTGGTGTGTGTGTGCGTGTGTGTGTGTGTGTGTGTGTGTGTGTGTGTGTGTGTGAGGGCGTGGGGGGTGGAGGAAGAAATCCACAGCACTTTTTGGTTTGTTGTGATTTTTAAACATGTTTCAAAACGGCAAAGAATCACAGGCTCTGGTCTCCGGGGCAGACAAACTCCTCTGCATGTGACTGTACAGATGATGTGTATCATACCTGAAGAACAGACTCTTTTCTTCTACTGTAAATGTAACACTTTACTTTTTAAAAGGTTTTCGGGCTGTTTTTTTGTTTTGTTTTCTTTCAAATTTTTCGGTTAGTGCTCTCAGGACTCTTTAACCCATGTGAAGGTCTAATGCGTTGTGATTGAGTTCTGGTGGGGAACTGATGCTGTTCAAGTTCCCCTTATATATATATATATACACACACACACACACACACACACACACACACACACACACACACACACACACACACACACACACGGGCCAATCGCATGGACCTATTGCAATTGTCTGTTACTAGTTTTGGAAGAACGAGACTACGAACGAGACTACAAAGGACTACATTTCCTACCTTTTTTGTTTTTTGACCATCGTAGATGACGGGTCATTTTCTTTTAGTGTTTTATTATTTTCTTGTTAACATCTCGTGTTTTGATGGCTTTAGCTGGTTTATGTGTAGCGTTGTGGGAAAGGGAGGGACACTAGTTTGATGAAAAACATAACCATTTTTTAAAACTTGTTTTTCCGTTCTAGCTATTGAGGAATGAATAACCACTAACCTGAATGAAGGGATAGATCATCTCACCCGGTCAAATATGAAACAAAGGAAACTCATGAGGCTCTTAAGCGTGACAAGCAAGCAGAACCGGTTGTTTTCCTCTCATCAGAAGGGGCTCCAAGGTTCTCTCCATAAGTGCATCTCGCCACTGTCGCCGCGGTAACCAACGTGATGGATGGGACGGGTTTTTTAGCGCTCCGATTGGGCAACAACTCATTACTCTGCCGCACAGGTGTGCGTGTGCGCGTGGATTTGTGCGTGTGCACTCCTGTGATGTCGATGCATCACATTCTTTGAGATCGCTCGTCAGGAGGAGGGACCCGGCATGTCGCCTGGACGACCAGGCGGGCTGTTGTCGTGGTAATGCCCCCATTTAAACCAGCATCATTCGTCACGGACTTACAATAGATGGGTGTATGCATAATCAATTTAAAAGGGACTCTAGTAGGGAGGGGGGGGTGTACAAAACTATGTGGGATTACATCATTCTTCAGATAAATTTAGTCTTGAGATCAATCGTTTTCTTTTTTTTTAAAGGAATTTATTCAATGTGGGCATGCAGACACATTTCTTAAATGTGATAAATAATTGACAAAGGTCTGTAATATTTATGTCACAATTAATCACTCTTTGCTTCCTTAGCTGATATATTCAACAACGAGGAACAGTGTGAGGAGGAATGTTATTCCGTTGTGTTGTCACACTATACACAAAGAAATCCTGTAGTGTTTTGAAGTGAGTGATCCAAGTGGATCAAAGTGGCATTTTTTTTATTTCATTTTTTGGGGAAGTACACTTACCTCTTAGCCAACGAAGGCATCTGTGGGAGCCCATTTTCTCCATTGACATAAAAAGGATAGTTTTGTGTTTTGTTGTTCTTTTTTTAACCCGGTCCTTGTTGAAATGTTTACTGTCATTTTATAGTCGTGCTCTGTGGATACGGCTCCTATGGATGGCTTTGATCTCACGGGACTCGAGACGCCAGGCCTTCGGAAACCATGGTGCAGGTTCTCCTCGCAAAACCGGTACACTCACACCATGTTTTTGTGTGATTTTCATTTTTACCCGTAGCATGCTTTTGAATAGCTGTAATATTTAATTTGGACCTTTTTTGCAGTGTGCGCCAGCGATTTCTAAAGTCTACTTTTAAACCTGACCATCATAAGAAAACAGTGTTTTTGGTGCTATTCTTGTAAGTTAGTTGGGTGCATATGTCTAAAACTAAATGTATTATTTGGAGGATTGGGCCTTTAACAACTGAGCTCAAAGCGAAAAACACCACTTTTTAAATGGCAGCCGGACAGTGATTACAGTGGTGAATATACCGTGTCTGACTGCATCATGGTTTCAGAAGTCTGGGTTGGACAAACCGCAAACCTATCCTTTCATTCCATCCACAAACTCAACATTTCAAGTCAGTTTGTGTGCCATAGACTTTAAGCAGCAGCCGGATAGAAACCCTCGAAGGATTCTAGGGCCACTGAATTGAGCCCATTTTTCAACCATTTGACCTCAGTTTGTAAGAATTTGTTTTTGTTTTATTTTCTCTTATGTGTATTGGCACGAGAGTCAAAATGCTAAATTGAATTACTGAAGAAAATGGATATGCGCACACCGTATGCAAATGGTTATTTGTTAGTCTTATTGCACCAATAGGAAAGTTCCACACACCAACTGCCGTTGTACGGAGCGTTTTATTTGCTGATGGGGCAGCCTGGTGTCTGCCTCACGGGTATGTCGTGTCCTCCTAATATTTTTATTTTGGTCCGAAAGACTTATTTTCTGAATTCTAATTGTATCTGTTCTCATGTCTTATCACGCGTCTAGCAGTGGTCTAAATAGGAGCATTTGGACTCCTGTGCGTGTCCCTGTTGGCCATTGGTTTGACACCACAGGGTTTAAAAAAAAGGTTGAAATGGTTCTGGAACTCCTCATCGACGTGGTCTGTACAAAAGGCATCTTTTTTGACTCCACCGTCGAGGCTACGTCCCTACAGTTGGCCTCGGCTCTATGAATATATACTTGTACAGTACTTAGAGAATTTGCATTTCATTTGAATATGAAAATTACATTTTGATACGTCTTGTTTTTTTTTTTTGTAATCTAATTCCGGAGTAAAATGTTCAAAGATATTCATGTGTGATAAAACCTCTCTTATAAGTTATTCATGTTCCTATGTGTGCTAGTTCAAATGAGATTTGATTATAATACCTTTCCTCCACCCATCATCAATGGAAAAAAAATAGAAGGAAAAAAAAACAAAATTCAGTGTAATAGACTTATTGTTGCATTTTTAATTTTGTCTGATCCTGTGGCATGGGTGTGGAGAGAAGGAAAGAAATGCCTGTAAATTTTACTTTCCATTTTTATTTTCTAGTCTTGATTCTAGTTTTTAGAATAAACGTGCACTGAAATGTCCAAATTGAGTTGAAATGTCGTAGGTGATGTAGGCCGAAAGAACACGAGTTAAAAAGTAAAAACTACTGTCTGATTTTAATGTTCACTGTGTTTTATACAGTATCTGAATTTTTTTTTTTTGTTCACTTTGAACATTTTTACTAAAAAAATAAAAATAAGAAAAAAATTGTATTGTGCAAAGGGATGTAATTTTTTTTGGAGTACTTGAAATGCATTAATTAAAAGACTCGATCAAAATAAACTAGACCCCTGTTTAATGTCTCACGTGACATCTCTGGTTTGGTTTTTGGACCATTCTGCGTACTATTAAACACTTCTAAGGTGTATTATTTCCTGTCAGTTAATTTCAATACTTTTGATGTTTCCATTTCAAGTTTTACACTGGTGTGCTCATCAACATGAATCAACAATAAAGAAATTACGCAAGAGCATAAACGAATTCCTTTTGACGACGAATTATATGAAAAGGTAACTTTCTTCTTAGTTATGTTGTACTTACTGTCGTATCCGAGTAGGTGTCCATGGTTGCTTCTCAAACGGAAGTAAAAAAAAAAGGCAATATAACATTTGCACACGAAGTCATGGCAGTTGCTCCATTGTTTTTCTTGTCGGAGCAGTGGAGCAGGCGCATTGAAAATCCCGACCAACGAAGGATGCGTCGATGCTGCCTAGTCGGGAGACTTGTTGCCTCCACTGCCTCCCAATGAAGCATTTTAGCCGTTTGAGACGGTGTAACGGAGGCCTGGACTGCCTTTCCTTTGAGACACAGCCCCCAGTCTTAGTTTTTCGTTTCCCTTCCTTCTGAATAGCCCTTGCAGTAGCGGCATATGAACAGCAGAGGGAGCAACACAAGCTTAATGGAGACTTAAACGAATCTACTACTAACTAACTACTACTACTAATACTATTACTGCCATATGTTCGTTCCTGACAGCATAACAGCGTTATGCAGAAACGCCAAAAATAAACCATACTTGCAAAGAAGTAAAACATTTCTTCTGCTCATATGTGAATAAGCATTCAAGTTTTCCCTCTTACGAATTTGATGTGCTCTTCATTTTTTACATCAATGTCGTCTCGTATTTTTCAGAAGAGGTAGGCCTACATGGACAAATTGGACCTCAATTGACACTCAAGCAGTGACGTGCGGTCAGGAAATGTAAAAAAACAAATCATGATTAAAAACAAAAATAAATGTGTCCACTGATCTGTGATAGAAATGTAATTTTTGTATGATTCCAATAATTGTTATAGTCAATATCGCTGAATTTGTGTATTTTCCTGTTCAAATCCGGGGGAAAGACGCGAAGGGAGGCAGCGACGAGCTGAGCCTCTCTCGGATCGATCAATCCCTCACAAACTGGGCTGAGCGCATTGATCTCTCTGTATGTCACCAATGTAATGGCTGTACACACTTTTATTATATATCCTCACGTTCCATAGTAGGTCATGTATTTCACCTATGTGTAACATATTAGTCTTGCTGATCTGACATAACGCCGCAGTGAAAAAGCAGGAAGGGAGGCAGCCAGTACCTCTGCCTCCCTGGGGGGCGTGTTACAGACAAGTGCATCGCATCAGTCCGTTTATATCTGACTGGAAAAATTGAACATTATATATATAAGCTAAAACATTTCTCACAACTTGACTTTCAATCAAAACTGGAAGTGATAAATAATGGAAGACCAATGCCGGTCTTCCATTATTTTTCTTATCTTGTCCATTATTTTTATATCTTGTATATAAAATAAGATAAGAACATTTTTTATTTAATTATTTTAGTTATTACATTTTTTTTAACTACATTTGTCTTTTTGTTGCACACTGTATATACTTTCATTTGTATTGAATGAGTATGAATTGTGATGGCAAATTAAGAACACACGGAGGGTGCAGAGCAAATGCGCTCTCTGAGCCGCTATAAAGTAACGTTCTTCTTTGGCCAAATCTGTACCTTGCCTACTGTATGTGTGTGTAAAGAATGCTGACATGGGATATGAAACACAACCAGTAGTCAATGTGCAAGCAGCCAGTGGAATGGTGAATTTATGCTACGCTGTTGAATTCATATATTTGTAAATCTGACTAAGAAAGAGTCAGTGCTTCCCCAGCCACGAACCTTCACCGCACGTCACTGCACTCAAGGAGTGTAGTTGGTGGTGTGACAAGGATAGGAAATGGTCGGCCTTTATGCAATCATTAGGCCTGTACGGTGGAAACAACACGTAAACGCAATGGAATGTGACAGCATATCGATTTTCAGTGTGGAGCTTTCCGTCTAAAGTCACTGGGTGTGACCCATATGGATGTGTCAGGAGTTCAATCGGCCTATGTTGGAGCGGGCAGTGGTATAAGCAGTGACCGTCACAGTCCATGTGTCGTTCACAATGTAACCACTTTCCACTCACAGTTCTCACAAAATTCTCCCCCCCCCCCCCCCTTTGTCCAAGACAATGTACCCATCAAGAGACATTCAATGATGCCACACTATTAGTGGTTCAGTGGATGATGTCATGGTGAACAAACAAAGCCTCTAGTTGTTGATGTTGTAAATGTCACCCTCTTTCCAGTGTCTCCCAGATATAGTAGACAACAGCTTGTCTAATTCATGGCCAACGGGGCTAAATACATCTAAAACACAGTATAACATAAAGATATATTGTACTTTGTAGGATTGTGCAGTCATTATCATGCAAATAAATATATCAGTTAGTTATAGCCCTAACTCGAGGGTAATTGTGGAAGTTTATTACACCTACATACATTCAGCCAAACCAAGATGAACGTCAGCATTTGTTTAATAACGTATTAATAATGTAATGTAATTTAAGGGTTATGCCATGGTGCCACATTATTTGACCTATGACATCTTTTAAATTAATATATTATTCAAAGCCATTTTTTTAATTATTATGGCGAGACGCAACTTCAGAAATGTTAACAATGGTACTCATCAAGGCCAAATCAATTATTTACTATGAATCGAAACATTAAAAAGGCATGCAAGTAAACAGAGCAGTACAGTCCTAAAGCATCACATATGAATATGATAAGCATAATGGTAACAAGAGAAAATTATTGCATGCTAGTGCAGGGTATTTCAAATAGCACTCATATTTACAACACAGTATTTACAACCTATATATATATATATATATATATATATATATATATATATATATATATATATATATATATATTCTTTAAATAATAGAAGTCTGAATAGAGCAAAACTTGTGTTGGAACATGTTCTCGTTCAAAACGCCAGTCATTTAACCCAGCATGTTTTATAGTCTATCCTGCTAAAAACAAACCCAGACCAACTGATTCGGAAAGCACATTTTAACAGCAGTGTCCATGGTTATGTAAGTGGGATGGGTCGTATTATGTTATAATGTTGTTTTGTTGCTTATGCTATAGCCACACCATGTACTTCATGGCGATAATCTCGGTAATGTTATAATGTTATGTTATGATGTTATGTTATAGCCATGTTGTTTAGCTATTGGCGCTCATCTTGGTTATGTTATAATGTTATGTTATGATGTATGATGTTATGTTATAACAAGACAGTTCCGCTCAAGGCGCTCATCTCGGTTATATTATAATGTTATGTTATGATGTTATGCCATAGCCACACCATTTAGCTCATGGCGATCATCTCATATTTGTCCTTTAGACTGCTGTCGTCCTCCACCTCATCCTCCTCTTCCTCCTCCTCCTCCTCTTCCTCGTCCCCGCAGGGCTTCTCCAGCTCGTCGTGGAGCTGCTGGGGGTGGTGGAGCTCGACCAGGAGGTAGTAGAGGACAGCCCCCACCACGCCCCCTACCATGGGACCCGCCACGGGGATCCACCACCAGTAGTTTGCGATGCTGTGGACGGAAACAAGGAGAACTCAGGGAACGTGTTGTGGTGGTGGCTAGGGTGTTTGACTAAAGGTTTCTTGGTTTTCGAAACCCACTCGATGTTTGCCGCATACTCGTGTGAGAAGCCTTGAGCAAGCTGCCAAACCCCGACCTTAAAGCCTAGAATCTTTTGACTCCCACCTCAAAAGCCACTTACAGGGAATTAATATACAATATATGCTTTATAATATACGCTTTCAGAGTTGGAATCGAAAGGTTCTCGTTTCAAAACCCTTAAGTCTACCTTATCTATAATGGAATTCCCCCCCCCCGCCCCCTACCAAATGACGTGCATCTAAAATTCACTTTAAGTCACTCTGGATAAAAGCGTCTGCTAAATGACTGAATGCAGAAGGCAGTATACAGGAATAAAGGCCAAGGGATGGTAGGAAGTGCTGGCAGATCCTGGGCCTCCCAAGCATCCCCTGCAGGCCACACGTGACCTTATATAACACACAGGCCTGGATCTATGAGTCAGGGTTACTTACAATCCTTTGTTGTGGGGGAAATCAATTGGGCTAATAGGATCCATCGTGACATAATTCAAACCATGGCAAGCGGCGTTTAGTTTTTTTGTATCTTTTTCATCGTTTAACATTTAGAAAGAAGGTTGTATCGTAAAACAAGAAAATCCAGCGATATTGCAATGGAAACTGCGTTGTCTTTAATACGCACGTCTCAACAATGACAGGTGAAGTCAATTACACTAATAAGGAGGATCCATTTGAAATAATTAGAGCCAGGCAGGCTGGGGGTTTGAAAAAAACAGATCAGGCTTCATACGCGTGTTGTGATGTTGTGAAGACATCTTTTTTGCATTTTGCACAACACGCAAATGAAGCAGTCCCCGCCCCTCTTAAACCCACGTCTGCACATCAACAGGCGGCCTACCTGAAGACTTCCATGCCCCATCCGGCCACGGCGGTGAACAGCCGAGGCCCCAGGTCCCGGGCCGGGTTCAGCGGGTAGCCGCAGTTGAGGCCCATGGACACCCCAATGGCCATGACGATCAGGCCGATGGCCAGAGGCTGGACTCCCTTGGGCGCTCCCATGTTTCCTTCGTCCAGAATGGCCAAGATGCACAGCACCAGCATGCCAGTCCCTACCACCTGGAGCGAATGAAGGAGTCGCCGTGTTTAACCTCCGCAACATGTGAGGAAATGTACGTCACGGAGACTTGTTGTTTCTGTATTTTTTTCCCCACATACAGTATGTTTCACATATATTTGGAATTGACCCCACATGGCGCAGACCAGTGGTGTATACAACCGATACATATGGTGGCTTGTTTTAGTAGTTTTGTACATTTATTTTACTCATTTTATTGTCATTTACTAGACATAGTTTCCACTATACATATTATTTCTGGATGACTGCTCCACCTAAAGGGAAAATGGTCCTTTCTTATAGATCTGACCCATTAATGATTGCTAGGAAATGGGTTTAATTTGACCCAAAAGCAAAGCAAAGTAAGGGGTGCTCTCAGACAAAGTAGAACAATCAATTTGCATTTGACACATTTTCTTATATAATAAAATAACAAACAAACACAGTTTGACTGAACAGAGTTAGACTAAACTACAGTTAGGCTTAACTCGAGTGAGACTATAGAGTTAGACAAAACTAGAGTTAGACAAAACTAGACTTAGACTGAATAGAGTTAGACTAAACTTCAGTGAGACTATAGAGAGTCGTAGTTGTGACTACGGTCATCACCTGATCGACGAAGCCGCCTAGGATTGACAGGTGGTTCGCAGGGAAGGAAGCAAAGATGTGACCGGTGGCGTTGATGCCCGTCACAGACAGAGTCCCACTGGTGAAGCTCATGAAGGCATCTGGAAACACAACCATGTCAAAACGAGAGAGGAGTAGGATACACACAGGTCCACTGAGTGCGCCTATTGCAGCGGCGGTGGAGGCCAAGTTATATGCCTCTAGGTTTCTATGGCGTTTATGGACATTTAACATGCAGATGAACACTTGTATGAACAACTCATTTGTGCACTATATTTTATGAATCATGTCGTCTGGGGTGGTTGGTTTTAACCATCGCACATGGGTTGATTGAGAAAATGGAAACGAATGGAAATGTGCGTGGGTGTTACAACGACGCACAAGCCATAATTACCGTAGTATAAACCAAACACTGCGGCGGCGCCAGTGAAAGCACCGAGCATTTGTGCAAGGACGTATACGGGGAACTTCCAGATCTTCAGTTTGCCGAGGATCACCATGGCCAGTGATACGGCCGGGTTCACATGTCCCCCTGGAGACACGGTGCAACAAAGCAGAGGGCTGGAGAGAGGGGATGCTTGGGGGGGTGGTAGTGGTTGAGGGGGGGGTCGAGGGGCGTCGATAGCCACTCCATCATTAGCCTGGCTTGTTGATTTAAATACTTCTTTTATTTTTTTACGACGGAAGAAGAGCAGAAGGGGAGCAGATCCCCAGGGGGGGGGGGGCAGAGTTCTGTCACAGATGTGCCCTCTCCCCTCTTAACTCAACACAGACAACTGCAACAATGGGGATTGCATTATAATGTCATTGTCAACCTATAAGCAAACGCCACAGCGAACACCGCCGCTCTGCAGTAGAACGCATTCGGATATATTGTATTTATTTATACACATGTCTTTATTTGTCTTTTTCCATTTTCCATAAAATGGAAAACCTTGTTTGATCTTTCTGAGTAAAGCCACTTCAGTAATAGAGAAATTAAAGCAGCCTAATCCATGATCAATGGTGTTTGCAGTACATGCAGCGCCCAGGGCGGTGCGTGACCTCAATGGAGCCGAGTGTCGGCCCCAGTGAGGTCGTACACCACCCAAAACAACAGGCAATAATCAATGGCCAGTTGCCTGTTTCGGTGACTCTGGACTGGAGCTGGCACGGTCCCCCCCTGACACGAGAGACCCCTGGATGACAGAGGGCTTACCCAGGAGCACGGGTTGATCTGTTTATAAAGGCTGCACTATATTACTATATTACTATATTACATAGGTTGCTATCATAACTGTTATTGCTAATAATGTAGTATAGCCAAAATGACATTTTTACATTACATTACAGTCATTTAGCAGACACTTTTATCCAAAGCGACTTACAATAGTGTGTTTCAACAAAGCTAGGTAAAAGAACAACTCCCCAGAAGTCAAAAATGCAATTAATTCCAAACACGTCTCCAAGAACTGAGCCAGTGCTCAGGTAAAAGTACAATAAGTTCAGGTAAAAGTACAATAAGGTAAAAGTACAATAAGTTGGCAAACAATAGAAAAATATCTACCTACCTACATTTATTACATACATATGGCTCAAACATCCCTACAATTTAGACCGTTCTTAACAGCATTCTGCATCCTGCTATGCCTGTTTTGCTTTAGTGGACACCATCAGTTCAGTTGCGGTACCATCGCCATGAATCACATAGATAATGTTGTTTGTCATTGATACTCTCTTATTATGGATATACTTTCTTTATGTCAATGGATATATATATAGAGAGAGAGAGAGAGAGAGAGAGAGAGAGCTTTACCTGAGACTCCCCCGGCCACGTAGGTAGCCATGGTGAGGCCCACCGAGAAGCCGATGTGCATAGTGAGGGGCTCCCCCAGGGTGTCCCTGCTGAGGACCGTCTGGGCCACGGACCCGCAGCCAAACAACTGGAGGAGACAGGGAAGCAAAGGTTTACCTCTGCTATTATCATGCTGTTCTCATTGACATTCTGCGTCTATATTTATATTTTGTTTCTATTACCCATATTATGTATTTAGAAATATTTTTTGGTTCATTCTCTTGTAGTTTTTTTTTATTCATTCTTTTATTCATCATTTTTTTATTTTTATGTATTTGATTATTCAATTATTACACTGTCCTGTAGGTTAATTCTGCTGCTGTGACACCCACATTTCCCATCTGGGATTAATAACATTAATAATAATTGATCTTGTCTGATCTCATCCATATTTTATATGAATTGCCATGGTAATGTTTTAGGTTTTTCTGTTTACGTTAGATGATTTATGATCAATGGATAAGTTCTTTCCCGTGGGAAATAAAGTAAAGTTAGCTGTGGTGGTTTTAAGAACAAGCAGAACACGAGCATGAAGAATGAGCCTTTTCGGCACTCACCACCAAGACGAAGGTCCCCAGGAACTCGGCCAGGAACTCCTTGAGTATTCCATGTTTGAGAACACAGTGTCGCCTCATGCTTGTCTCCTGCTTGGATCCCCTACACCACTGTACCAACCGCTGTCCTAACTGACAGTTATGCCCCCAGTGTGCCCCCCCCCCCCCCCCCACACACACACACACACACCTTCCAACCCCCCTCCAACCATTCAACATAGATAATTGATCAATGAATCCAGCCCAGCTCAGTCCTCTGTACCGCCCGAAAACGGATCAGGGTTGAGTGTAAGACTGCAACTTCAGGCTGTTTTTGTACTGCATATTAATTGTAATTAATTCAATGCTAAGTTTCCTATTTTTTGGCAAGCAAAGAAAGCTGAGTTGGATAAAAAGGATGGCTCATGAAATATGATATATTAGTTTAATTATTTTTTTTTGAAACATGTACTATTTCACCTCAGACATTAATATAATAATTTAGTATGTATATATATATATAAAAAAACATTTAAGTATGTGAGAGTCAATACAACGATACAAATAGCATGCCACTGTTTTTTAAAAACAAGGCAGTGAGTCATTACTCAGTGCTTGACAGGCCGTAGTTACAGATGCTGCCACTAGGGGCCAGTATTGGTAAGATACCGCCTCAAACATAAACGTCACACATGATTTAATGTAACATAATAATGCATAATGATTAAGGTTGTGTCAGTTCAGTGTCTCTTAGTAGGCCCGACGTTTGTTCAGATCTCATTCAGACGCCAAGTCATCCACATCGTCGCCATCGTCATCCACTACCGAGAGCTGAGAGGATATCTTCTTATGCCTAAAAAAACAAAACAAATAGCAGCAACATAGAATTATGATAACAACACACTCATCATAGTGTTAATACACTTTGAACTAATGTAAAATGGGCATGCATACATCTATGTCCAGTCACACACACATATGCACCAAATACAAGCGGCACAGATGTGTGTGTGTGTGTGTGTGTGTGTGTGTGTGTGTGTGTGTGTGTGTGTGTGTGTGTGTGTGTGTGTGTGTGTGTGTGTGTGTGTGTGTGTGTGTGTGTGTGTGTGTGTGTGTGTGTGTGTGTGTGTGTGTGTGTGTGTGTGTGTGTGTGTGTGTGTGTGTGTGTGTGTGTGTGTACCTCAGTGTGCTGAGGTGTCCGTGGAGCTGCTCGTTGGCCTCCATCTGCTCATCCAGGTCTCTCTGCAGCTTCTTCTTAGCGTTCTCCAGTCGCTCTATCTCCTCCTCCGCCTCGTCCATCTGCCTCTTGGCTGTCTTCAGCCTCTGGGTGAGCTGCAGAGAGAAGAGTGTCATTGTGGGAGTGTGTATGTGCGGTTGGTGGCTGGTCTAAGCAGCCTCACCTGGTACGAGTCAGACTGATTTAGAGTCTGGGGCTGCTGGGTGAGGCTACACACCTGTGGGTCCTTGGTAATCAAGGCCCACTGGTTAAACCAGCCACCCCCATACACTCGAGGGGAGGAGCGCTAAGCATGGACCATCTGCTCTGTTTGCTTCGGCTAACTACAAACTTCACAATTAACATATTGACATTCACAAAACATGGTTAGGGATACATTATTTTATAACATTGTTCGTTGACGTTAACACCTACCTGGTCTCGCTGGTTCTGCAGGGAGGCGTTTTCTTCATCCACCTGCATTTTCATCTCCCTCATCTTGCGCTCCAGTTTGCGGTTTGATTGTTGCAGGTTGTTATTGTCTCTGAGAACACACACACACACACACACACAACATGGAGGGCATCAAATATGGCAAAGTTTCATGGTAGGTCTCAACATAATGTTAAAGGCTGCATTACGTCCATTATGTCCCATAAAGTGTGTGTGTGCGTGTGTGTGTGTGTGTGTGTGTGTGTGTGTGTGTGTGTGTGTGTGTGTGTGTGTGTGTGTGTGTGTGTGTGTGTGTGTGTGTGTGTGTGTGTGTGTGTGTGTGTGTGTGTGTGTGTGTGTGTGTGTGTGTGTGTGTGTGTGTGTGTGTGTGTGTGTGTGTGTGTGTGTGTGTGTGTGTGTGTGTGTGTGTGTGTGTGTGTGTGTGTGTGTGTGTGTGTGCCTACCTCTTCTCTCCCTGTAGCCTGTCCTCCAGGTCCTGGATCCGGCTGGTGAGCCTGGAGACCACAGAGTCCTGCTGGTTCACCCCCCTGACCCCCTCCAGGTGGCTCACCCTGCTCTTCAGGTCCTTGTTCTGGATGAGGGGACACAGACATCTCTCTGTGTTTTATTCACGTCTAGCAGGTGTGTTTTCCATTTACATACAGACGAGCGATGCACCAATATGACATTTCAGTCTTCATAAGCAACTGTAATGCCGATAGCGATTGCAATGTCATTGCATCATGATGCAATGACATTACAGTTGCAACACATTACAGTTGCAACGTTATAAACAGTGGTATTACACAGACGTGTTGGGATGAACATATTGTAACTTTGTTGTGACCTTATTATGTATTTGTAGCAGTTAACCCTTGCTACACGCCACCCGAGTGGCTTTTATAGGGCCCCGACGACTAGGACACAGGTAGTTGCCGTAAACCAGTTTATTGGAGTGTTGCCAACATGTTATAACTAGAGCGGATGCTACATGTTGACATGTCAGACCCCCCCCCCCCCCCCACTGAGTGTGTGTGGTGATGGCTGGCTTAACCTGGTGTGAACCCAGCAGTCAAGACTCTAATCAGGCTCTACAGGGCTGCTCTAAGTCTGTCTCAGGCCAGGTGAGGCTGCTTAAACCAGCCACCAACCACACACACACACTCCACAGTATTGACCACGGTGACTGAGACATGAGGCTGATATGTTATAATATATATAACATTCTGGTCAACATACCTCACTCCCCACACCAAATATTATTATAATTTTTTTACAAAGACCCCGAGACCACGGGCTGGTCTCCGGTTCGGGCAGAGACTCAAACCTCTAATTCAGGTTGAAGTGAAACAGTGCTGGGTTAGTAGTACCTGTCTCTCCAGGCTAATCTTGTCACACTCCAGGTCTTGTCGGACGGCCCGCTCCTGCTGGACTTCTGCTCTCACTTGGTCCATCTGTTTAACATAACCACTATTTAGCATATACCATTTAACATAACGTTTTATAAGCGCTCTGGTAAGCCCTCCTTTTAAAGCTAAATCTAAAGGGTTTTCATACAGAAGGAACCCATACTCGTGCAGGAAATTGTGTCTGGTTACGGCGCGCCCACATCAGACATTGAGAGATTGGAGATCTTTCTTTTCTCATAGCGTGAGGAGGCCCCGGCGAAGGAAAGATGACGAGCTCCCAAGAGCGGCTCGTTTGTTCACCCAAAACCCAAAACACTGCGTCCTGCATTCATTCTGCACCACTCCGCCTGCTCTTGCGAAACACAGTGTCCCAGTAAAAACCTGCTGGTTTTTATCACAACACTTATGAGTAAAGATTTGGCACTGACTAAGTGCTGACTGAACGCTGCCCAGAAAAATACTAATAAATAAATATCTATTTAAAAAAAATGGATATTACTCCGTTGTTTTTGGTGGCGTATACGACCATAATATAGTAAATGTGTATATATATATATATATATATATATATATATATATATATATATATATATATATACACACAGTATATATATATACACATTTATTTTTTATATATAGATATTATTTATTTGTATGTATATATATATTTATATATACTATATAAATATATAGAAACATATATATATACACTATATATGTGTATATATATATATATATATGTGTGTTTTACTATCTGCCATGGATGAGCCAGTTCAGAAGGCCTGTGGGCGTGCGCACGAGTCTAATATTACACTGAATATTTACACTGAAACAAAAGAACCAATTTCGACCAGCCATGTGTGTGTGATGCTATAAGGCGGGTGGAGCAGCTGAACTGGCCTGCTCTTTGCTGTTCTCCACCCGGTCCATGAGGCGGTCCGCACTGCTGCGCTCCTCCGTCAGGTCCTCTTCCAGCTGGCCGATACGTCTCTGAGAGGGCGGAGTTATGATGATGTCAAATGTGACTTCATGTTCATGTTTCATGCTTGAAATATGCATTTACATTGAAAAGGGACAGGATAAAGGGGTGCATATGATGAAGATTATAAGACATAAGAGATAAAAAACGATTATAGTTGAACAGTGCTGAATGGCATATTAATTGTATTTAATTGAATTGTATTTATTTAATTATTATATTATTAGTATATTATTACATTTGTATTTAATTGTATTTAATTGTATTACATTTTATTTTAGTTTAGTTTAGTTATCATATATTATTTCCCCCAGGAACCATTAAAGTACTTGTGAGGAGAGACAGGTCTGATGACTTTCTAACAGTAAACACAGAGCTCAACCCAATGTCAACAGTGAGCACTGACAGCTCTGTGTTGTGTCATCAGCAAGTCAAACAGGTGGTGAGATGCATGTTTTTGCAGCCATGGCTGTTTTAGATAACCACACACACATGAGCCAGGTGACTGCAAACACAGTGCAAATAAACACTACCAGGAGGCATTGCTTTACCCACACCTACATCATGACAATCTATGTGTACAACTTAGCTTACAGTATTTACTTGTATTTGCTTGTAAATACAGTGTGAAGCTGAATCGTGTGAATTGTGAACAGGGGCTTCAGAATGTAGGGTTATGAAGAGTAGGCAGAGAATAGGCCTAGTGAATTATTATATGCTAAATGTTTTCCCATTTTCCCAATCACAAGATTACCCCCTGTTTAATTATAAGTGTGTGTGTGTGTGTGTGTGTGTGTGTGTGTGTGTGTGTGTGTGTGTGTGTGTGTGTGTGTGTGTGTGTGTGTGTGTGTGTGTGGTGTGTGTGTGTGTGTGTGTGTGTGTGTGTGTGTGTGTGTGTGTGTGTGTGTGTGCCACAGACATTACCTCCATGAGTGTGACCTGTTGCTCGTGGTTGTCCAGCGTGGCCAGGTCTCTCTTCTCCAGCTCCTCCACCTTCTGCTCCAGCTGCCGGCTCCTCACATGGGACTCCTGCTGCTCCCTGCGGCACACCTGCATGTCCCTCTCCAGAGACAGCAGCTTGGGCCCAAAAGCACACCAGAAGACACACGTTTCAATGCAATTCAGTTGAGGTAGGAAAGGTTAAAAATATAATATATTTTATAAATATACTTTATTTTTAAACAAATATGAACTTTTTTGTTTCATACTTAGTCATCCTATTTTTCCTACTTCCTATGTTTGTCTAGCTTTGGGAATACTATTTCATCCACTCCACTCCACATCTTGGCAATTTTCCATGCTATTATTCAGGGTGGCTTAAACCATGTATCCATCCCAGCTTCGGTATACAGTACATTCGACAGGAAGTGTGCATGGCTCCCTTCCTGCCGGCAGGGTTAACCCCCCTCCCCGGTGCACTGCGGTGACTCAGGGTGGAGGATTTGCAGGCCGCACCTCTTCCTGTAGTTTTTTGGCAGTGAGTCTGGATTTGTCCAGCTCCACTCCCTTCTCCTCCAGCTGCCTCCGCAGCTCTGCGAGCTCCCTCTGGCTCCTGTCCCGGGCCTCGTTCACCTGTTGCTGGAGCTTGTCCGTGGAGACCTCACAATCACCCATGATTGTGCTCATCTTTCCGGGGAAAGATCACAACGACAGGGCAGAAGATAACATTGTCATTGCCGATATAGGATTCATAAGTATGATGAGCTACCATCATTTTGACAAAGGGTCTAGCTTTCTACTAATGAGTCTACTGAGTCGGTCACTACTGGTAGCTCACACTGAGCGGCCATCTGAACAAGCGGCCACTCTCTCACCTTCTTCTGCAGCTGCTCCACTGTCCTGTCCTGCGTCTTCCTCTCCTCCTCCAGTTCCTGCCGTGTCCTCCACAGCTCCAGAACTTGACACTTCTCTTCCCTGAGCTTGTCCTTCAGCTCCCGGTGCTCATGATTGAGTTTGGTGAGCTCAATCTGCACACAAACAAAGCCCAAAGGTTAGCAAACAGTCACATAGAATTTCTGAAGGATTAAGCAGCAAAAGTTTGATATTTGTACGACCGACTTAAGCGATCCATTGTCAAAATTAGATTCATTGTCTATGGATCGATGAATCCATCAATTGACTAATCATTGCATCTCTCAGAATGTGGAGAACCAAGGTATCAGCCGGTTGTTGTTGAGACCGTGGCAGCCTCTACCTGCACGTCTTCCAGGCGAGTGATGAGGGACTGGTTGGACTGAGACATCTGATCCTCCTTCAGCCGCACTTCCATGAGTGTGCGTTCGACCTGCAGCTTCTCTTTCTGAACACAACAATATAAAACACACAGACGGCACACCTCAGCTTACCCAGCCAGACCCGCTCATCGGAAACAGAATAATGAAACAACGTGAGGTCTTAGTGACGTAATGTTGAAGCGCTTCCCATCGGTCCCATCTACCTCCAGCTGATTGGCCCGTTGCTCCAGCTGCTTCTCCGAGGCCTTGGCCTCCTTGACGGCAAGGTGAAGCTCGTCTACCTTGCTCTCCAGCCGCCGCACCTGCTCCTTCAGGTGTCCTCGCTCTTGGCTTATCGCTCTGAACTTGTCTTGGGTTGCTTCTCGTTCTTTCTCCACCTCTGCCTTGTTTTGGCCAAGCAGAGTATTGCTCTGACAACAGACACGAAAAAACGATGACCAATTTACCTTAACTTTTTGAGGTCACTTTTTTGATGAATGAATTCATGTGTGTGGGTTCGGACAAGCCATTTCAGTCACCTCTTTGGCCGTATCCACAGCTCGAAGAAGCTTCTGGAGCTTCTGTTGATGTTCTTCCTTCAACGCCGTCACGCTTCTCTCGTGGTTCTCCACCTCCTCTTTCAGAGCTGCCTTCAGGGCGGCCAGATCGCCCTCCCTCAGCTGGAGCATCTCCTCCTGCTCCTCCTGCACGTGGAGCAGCTCCTGGAAGCCGTCACGCAGCTGGGCCATATCCTGATGGCCAGCATGGACATTTATTTCCAGTCACTCAACTTCAGACACTTTTATCCAAAAAACGACTTACAAGGGAGGCTGAGGACAATCAAAGCATGCCATCGAAATTGGAGTAGCTACAAGCTACTTGTCCGAACAATAAACCAACTAAACTAAGCAGAGCGCAGACAGTGTTTATTAATTAATCATGATTTTTCATACCATTACCATTTGTGATCCTTCCATCACAAACTTAAAATCTTATTTTCAATTGGCATATCTACAGTATATGTCAAATCGTACTTTCAAAAGCACGTCCTTCTCCGTGTTTATCTCCTCCTTGTTCTTGGTGTGGTCCAGTTCGTCGTGCATCTCGGAGAGCTGATGCTGAAGGTCCTTCATCTCCGTCTTGGAGCGGTCTCGCTCGGCTTTCAGCTGGGCCAACCTGAGACACCACCACGGCACATAACACACTTGTGTTTTTGTCGGGTTTGGATGGATGGAGGAACGACAGTGCTTGTCGAATACAACGCCGTGTTCTCTACACACTTTAATGTGTTTTGGTTGACATGTCGAGCAATGTATTTTTTATTGTATTGGTTTTAATATGACAAAAAATAAGATCTTACTCCTTTTTGGTGGACTGAAGATCTGCCTCTACGTCAGCCAGTCTGTCCCTGAGTTTCGAGAGCTCAAACTCACTGTTGTTCAACTCTTCCGTGATGGTTTTCTTATCGTTTCTGGCCTTTTCACAGGCCTTGGCTAACATCTTTTCATTCTGCGAAACAAAAACAAATAACAGATGACCAACTTGACCAACTGCTCCTAAAACAAGGATGGATTAAATGCAGAGAAACAAATGTTACTGTGTGTGTGTGTACATGTATGTGATCAATAAAGAGGATTTAATACTCTCGATTTTGAACTTCACAAAGACACAAACAAATCCAGTAGAACACTATGCATGTATTTATTAAAGTTAAACTGTCATGATTTAAAACATGTTTTCTCCCCGTCATGGTCGGACTGCACTATACCTTCATCTCCACCGTCAGACGCTTCTTCAACTCATCGACCTCATATTCCAGTGCCGTGTGTCTCTCTTGCAGACCCTTCGCCTCAGCAGTATGGTCCTGGAGTACAGACAGTACAGAGTATCCAAGCTGTGAAACCCCTTATCACTTATACTAAGACCCCTGACTATAAGTTGGTGATAAACGGCTCGGAGCATACCCTCTCCTCCTTCTCCACAACCTCAGCTGTCTTCCATTTTAATGTGTTCATCCTGTCTAAGACCAGGTTCACTTTCTTCTCTGTGGTGGATTCCTTATCAGTTGTCCTGAAAGAAAAATATAAACATACTTTTATAAGGGTTAAATCACATTCTTTGCATTCTTCGTAGTTTCCCAGTCACTGTGATCGTTGATTGAAATTGAAAATGAATCGTGGAGAAAGTAGATGAACAGTATTGCGAAAAAGTGAGTTGTGTTGTTGTTAGAGCAGTCAATTTATTTTCAAATGTTTTTTTTCCATTATTCTCATTGTTGCGTTTATTAAGTCAGTACAGTGTTTGCTGAAACATCTTCAGAGTATTACATTCTGGCTGAGCGACGAAGACTCAAACCCATCCATCACCAAGAGTGTGGAAATCTGTTCGTAGTCAGAATTCCAATCCCATGTGTGTTGAGCACATACAGCTGTAACAGCACTTCCTTATCTGAGAGTATGAGATGACCACAACTTACACCCCAGCAGAAGGGGCACAGAGGGAGGCGAAACTCTCATATTCAGAACAAATGTCCCTCACCTTCAAGTCAAGTCAACTTTAGTTAACCATAGTTTCGGTCCTCAGCACCTCCCCCGCCCGCCCCTACAACCCTAACCCAAATGCCTTCAATGGGAAGGAGAGAAACATATGCTGTGGGAATAGGAAGAGACCTCCAGGAGGGATTGTAGAGCATGGATCCCCCTTCCAGGAATGCAAGGAGTGTGAGGAGGGTCTGGCGGGTGGGCCACCATAACATTGCATTGAAGCAGCATAATTAGGTGTGCAGCTTTAGCTACTATCTATCACAGTTATTATTAGGTGTGCAGCTTTAGCTGCAGAACCCCTATTATCTATCATACTTATTCTTTTTTATATTATTATTCACTCAACTCCTCCCTCACTCTTTGTGCTAGAACAATAATTCTAACGTTATACTACCTTGCTGTCGAAAACCTTTATGGAATGACTCTGGATAGAAAACCTTTATACTATTTAAACTATTCAACTCTTAAACTCCCACATAATACACACACATGGGATGTTTCCTGCCTCATCTAATCGAGTAAACACAGCAACTGTAGGACCATTATACAATAGGACCGGAATAAAGTGTTTATTAATAGACTAATTCATAGTTTATTAATAATAACACGTGTTAATTATTGTGCCGAGTCAACTCTAACTAATCAAACACATCTATAAATCTCTACACATCTATCCACCACATGAAGAGGCTAATTACATTACCCTAATCTGTGATCCATATCAGGTCATGACTAAATATGGATGTTGGGATACCCTAGCAACCACCCAGAAAACCCTAACAACCACCTACATCACCCTAGCAACTACATAGAACTCCATAGAAACCACCTACATAACCATAGCAACCACCCATAACTCCCTAACAACCACCTACATAACCCCAGCAACTACCTAGAACACAATAGAGACCACCTAGAACAACGTAGCAACCACCCAGAACACCCTAATAACCACCCAGAACACCCTAACAACCCTCTACATCACCCTAGCAACCACGCAGAACACTGCAGCAACTACATATAACACCCTAGCAGCCACCATAAAACTGCAACAGTATTTCACGTCACTGTACAAACTTACATTTTCAGCAAGCTGCACACCACAATTTCTTCTGAATTTCTTCTACTTGTAATGTCCTGTTCTTCATGTAATTAAAGTATAAGTAATTGCTGTTTTGTTCCACACACTCCTAAAACAGCCGTGCCAAGTAGGTCTACACAGTAAGCCCCAGTCCATCCAGCGGCTGTAGTTAGAGAGCTATAAAGAGATCTAGCTAAGATTCTACCCTTGGTCTGACGTTTGAAACACTCACCCATCTTTGAGGTAGAAGAACAGTATCTGTTTGGCTGTGTCTTCGTTTGAGTCCGCAGAAACCTCCTGCTGTCCTTTCAGAAGATCAGGAGTGACCTGTTTTAGAAACCACACCGCACGTGAGTGTTATACAGGACATACACGCATGTACCTCGTAGTGGAAACTCTTTACCTGTGCATCTCTCTCCTGGGTTTCATCAACGTGGTCTGGGGGCGCTAGGGATCGGGGCGGAGACACTCTTCCCACTCCGTTAAGCTCTGGTTTGGCGGACTGGGGAGGCGTTGTGGATGACTCCTTCCCACGGTTTGCTGGGAAGAGCTGCGTGGTGGACGAGCTCAGCTGCCTGCGGCCGGCCACCGGCGTGCCCCGTCCTCCGCCGGGGGGGAAACCGGTTCCCGGTTTCTCTGGAGGGCCAGCGTCGTCCCCGGTGCCACCTTCGTTCAGGGTCCCGTCCCGGGCACCCTTCAGAGAGGAGGCACGGCTGTAGGAGAAGGAGGTGGAGGAGCCGGTCGAGGAGGGTAAAGAGTCCGAGATCTGCCTGCCGTCCACGCTGCGAGACCTCTGCCGATCGTCCAGGTCCATCCTGTTCCTGGGCCCGAAGCGGCCCCTCTTCTGCTGGGTGCTGTTGTAGCGGTCGATCAGCTTGCCCACCGAAGAGATGGTGTCCGTTTCCACTGAGTTTGGGGACCTGACAGGGACTGCTTTACTTGCAGGTTCAGGTTCTTGAGGCTGATTCTCATTGTGGTCTGGAACCGGACCCCCAGCAGGCAACGGGATCCGGGCTTTCGTAGGCAAACTGACGACCTGGGTGGTCTGAGTGGCAGGAGGAGCCGGGTGAGGTTGAGCTGCTCGGGCATCTGGGGTGGTCTGTGATGGAATGAGGAGGTTGAGGTTGTTTTTCTCAGGGTCGTAAGGTTGGAGTAGCTCTGGGTGTCTCTGATAATGAAGCTCTTTGGAGCCGACAGATTGTCCCGAGTCTCTGGACTCAGAAGATGAAGATGAGTCTGAGAGCCGGCCTTGTCTACCGGCTGGTCCTTCATCCAATGTCCTGTCAAGAGAAGCTCCCCTTCTCTGCTCAAGGTTCTCCGGGTGTTGAGCTGGAAGACCACTGTGGCTCTCCTGGCCGTTGCTGTTCATTACCACATAGGAACGACCTTGTATTCCCTGAATTTGGACCCTCACCCCGAACAGGTTGTCAGGACTGCTCCTGGGGCGGCTGTGCGGCTGAACATAGCCTCTCTGGACCCTGATGTCTGGAGATCCATTCGTTCTGTGCGGATCCATCGGACCCCAGTGGCTTCACACGGGGATGACTTTGAGTAGATAGTATTAGGACTGCTAAAAAAAAAACACGGTTAGGCATATATCATGTGAAGACTCTCGTGAAATAGCCAGGGTAACTGTTTTCACAACAATTGGGCTGCGCCTGAGCGGAGGACAATTACTGACAGTTACTGACACAGCAGCCCAGCACAACTACACGCATCAGCTGTGGTGAAAGCATTACTCGATACGTATTAACAACACATTGCCACTGAAGAGAAATGAAACAGTCCATTCAGTGTACTCATGACAGAGCGGACTATTGTAACGCAGCCAAAGTTGAGGCAAAGCTGCATGACGACCACAATACGCGGCGCTGAATGTCGTCATGCACTTTTACAATAAGTGGACGCTTTTTTTATGAACAAACGTGTTACTGTAAGGGTGAACAGCCTGCGCGCTAACCTTGCTTTCGCACAGCAAACAATACACCTTTCTTGTAAAGAGCACGGTCCTCAGCCCTCCATTCATGCATCAATCCGTAAAATAACCACTTATGATCAAGTCAAGAAAAAAACGGTAAAACTGTTGTGAACTCATCGCTGTGATAGATTAATCAGGACAGCAAAGACGTCCACGGGCTATGTTTGCATTTTTAACTAACGCGAACCTAAATGTACTTCATATATATTTGATTGATAACGGACGGTAGGCTACTTTTGTCATCCGGCTCCTCAAGCTTCAAAGAAACTCTGGATCGCGCCTCGCCCTTTGTAATATTGACCTAAGTTAAAGCACAGTGTGAGGGGGAAAACTTAGTCAGAAAATAGCGATCACGAGTTAAGACACCAACCAAAGTCGTCGTACAAGTCTCAACTTACCAAGTTGTTATTCGGTGAAGAAGCGATGAGGACGAGGTGGCTACGAACTCTCTCTCTCTCTAACTATCGCACTGATCTGGGAGTTGCTCTTCAACCTCTCTCTTGTCTCCTCCGCCCGGCTGGTGATGAGGACACATCCTTGAGCGTCATATCACCACCACCACCCAACTCCTACAATATCAGGCCTAGGACCGAATCCCCAATCCCAATGAGACAATCGACATATTGAAAAAAGACGTTTATTGCTACATCCGTTTGACACATGCCTATGGGCTACTTTAAAAAATGTACACATATTGGCTTGGTTTTAATGTTTGCTCAGCGGATAACATGAGATGAGAAGATGAGTAGATACCAATGCAAGTCAATAAAGTAGGCAAGTGATATGCTTAAAGGGTAGGCTATAAACATAAAACATTGAACTACTGAAAAATGTATTCTTTTCACAAAGAGTGTATAAAAGATAACTTACATAACTTAGAAAATGGAAACAATGTAATAGAAAAAACAAACATGCAATAGCCACCGGGCAAAGACTAAATTGTAAGGACAATTTGAATTAAAACAATATGGGGGGGGGGCGGGGCGATTGGGGACTGCAAAGTGCTATGTCCTACCCATCAGTGTATCATTAGGTATAAACTTGCGTAGACCTTTAACACAATGTTGCAGCAAACACATGAAGAACATCACTTTTAAGATATACGATGCCTTTACGTTACAACGTTCTCAGGTGGAGATCTTGGTTCATTCACAGAATGGTAAAGCTCCAGCCATTATTTCGCATACACAACAAACACACACGTGTCCAGTGTCACGTTCCCGTGCACCGATCGACCGACGGGACCGATGGTAAATACCGTCCACTCGAAGAGGCGTCACTCCTCTGATCTTGTTGCTTGATCATATACTCATACATTGTAAACTCGTCTCTGTAACTTAAAACGGGCGTCCGTTTCCCCCCTCTACTCTCGTCTAAGTTATTGATACAAGAACATAATCAATAAATAGAAAATATGTACAAAAAACATCTTCAGTTTACAATGCATTCGTCTGTTACGAGTACGTGTAGGCACAAGTTATAAGTCCGCTTTGTACGAGACGATTGTTCAACTGCATCAAATGCGAACAGAGCTGCTTAAGAGGAGACAAGGGTTTGTGAGTTCTCCTTCACAGACCTCGCTTTTCTTAAGGACTCTGTAGGGAATCTGCATATTAGAGATATAACCATATCATCGTAATGTCAAAATAAGACATTTATATCAGTATACTCACACAAAGGTATCATTAATACATATGTTTAATGTAATGCTAAACTGTGATACTGTCATTTGGTGAAAAATATAACTAAATACCTAATTTCTGCTCAGTATGTCCTCCGACTAGTTTGGTTCATAATTAGTTACCTATAAGGACAATCGAATATCCAAGTACTGAATAAGGGGAGATGTTCTGTAGTGAATGAGTGATGTTCTGTAGTGTCGTGAATGAGTGATGTTCTGTAGGGAGTTAAGTGAATGAGTGATGTTCCGTAGGGAGTAAAGTGAATGACCGATGTTCTGTAGTGAATGAGTGATGTACTGTAATGAGTGTAGTGAATGAGTGATGTTCCATAGTAAGTATAGTGAATGACTGATGTTCTGTAGTCAGTGTAGTGAATGAGTGATGTTCTATAGTTAGTGTAGTGAATGAGTGATGGTCTGAAGTGAGTGTAGTGAATGAGTGATGTTCTGTAGTGAGTGTAGTGAATGATCGATGTTCTGTTGTGAATGAGTGATGTTCTGTATTGAGTGTAGTGCATGAGTGATGTTCTGTAGTGAATGAGTGATGTTCTAGTGAGTTTGGTGAATGACTGATCTGTTGTGTAGTGAATGAGTGATGTTGTGTAGTGAATGAGTGACGTGAATGAGTGATGTTCTATAGTTAGTGTTGTGAATGAGTTTTGTTTTGTAGTAAGTGAAGTGAATGAGTGATGTTCTGTAGTGAATGAGTGATGTTCTGTAGTGAATGAGTGATGTTCTGTAGTGAGTGTAGTGAACAAGTGAAGTTCCGTAGTGAGTGTAGTGAACAAGTGAAGTTCTGTAGTGAGTGTAGTGAACGAGTGATGTTCTGTAGTGAGTGTAGTGAACGAGTGATGTTCTGTAGTGAGTGTAGTGAACGAGTGATGTTCTGTAGTGAGTGTAGTGAACAAGTGAAGTTCTGTAGTGAGTGTAGTGAACGAGTGATGTTCTGTAGTGAGTGTAGTGAACGAGTGATGTTCTGTAGTGAGTGTAGTGAACAAGTGAAGTTCCGTAGTGAGTGTAGTGAATGAGTGATGTTCTGTAGTGAGTGTAGTGAACGCGTGGGGCCGCTCAGAGGCGTCCCATGGGGTGGCTGCTGTCTGACAGGCCGGCCGGGAACGCCAGGTGCACGGACTGTTGACCCGACATGCCTGCGGACGCCTTCTCCTCCTCCCTTCTGCGCAGACAGGCTGTCTTAGGGTTCAGGTTTCTCTCTGTGGGAGCAACACACATCAGCATGAGAATCAGTGCATGAGTTAGAAGAATAAAGTGTGAGTCATCAAATCACTCTCGTCTTGATGTCATATTTAATACCTTCCCAAGCCACTAGTGATCCTTACTTGTGAAAAGTTTTGAAACAAAAAACACAAACAAATATATGTTTTCATGCAAAGGCATGTATGTAAAAGCTAAGTAACTGTCAACCATCTATCTAACCATTCATTTCAGCATTTTCAGTATCCACCTCTCCAACTATCTATTAATCTATTTGTCAAGCAAACCATCCATCCAACTATCTCACCATCCATCCAGCTATCTCGCTGTCCATCCAGCTATTTCACCATCCATCCAGCTATCTAACCATCCACCTTTCTCTATCTAACAACTCTCCACCAGTAATTAATTCCTGGATTAATGAGGTACTTTGAATCTGAATTTGACTGCCCAGTCAGCATCTGCAAGGCAGTAGGGAGAAGGGGGAAGGGGGCCGTGAGACGTCGACTTGCGCTGACCTCTGACTTGTTGCTCCAGGCTCAGGATGACGGCCACGGCCTGGTGCAGCACCAGCAGCTTGGTCTGGGGCTTCTCGGTGTTCAGGTGCAGCTGGCACATGTGGCCCAGCTCCTTGAACGCCTCGTTGATGTCCCTGACACGCAGCCGCTCGCGAGCGTTGTTCGCCATTCGCCTCTCGCGCTCCCGCTCCGCCTTCTGCTCGGGGGTCAGGTCCTCGTCCTCGTGAATGCTGGAGGAAAGAAAAAGAAAAACACAAAAGGTATGAGGGTGAGGATGATGATGATGACGACGACGACGACGATGACGATGATGAATTTGTAAATGTCATCGATCTCAGCACTGGACCGATGGACTTGTCACTTGTCACTTCAATGTAACATTGTGAGTCTGGCCTGTTGTTGAGGTGATACTGTGGAGCTGTCTGCCCTCTGCTGGTTACTGTGGCAGGATACAGTATGTTGTCAATAGCTCTCTTAACGGCCATTTCATGTTCTAGATACTCTTGTGTTCTTTCTTCCTGTAGTGTGTCCTTTAAGTCCAGTTAGTCCAGCAAGTACAGTAAAAAGTAAAAACGTGTGATAATGCAGATTTAAACACATAAAGCCCTACCCTGTGCACAATTTAGTTTTAAGTAGATTAGCTGTTTAGTGAGGTCATACCATTTTCGCCTTTCAGACTACTAGTTTACTAGTAGACTAACTACTAGTTTGCATGTGCTTACCTGTTGGATGTGCTGTTGTCGTCGAGCAGCTTGTGTTCGCCCTCCTCGTCTGATCTCTGGCTGTCTGAGCTGTGATTGGTGTGCATCATCTCATCCCTGTCCCCACCTTCTGACTTCATGTCCTGGTGGCCTATTAACACAACACACACACACTTAGACTTAACTTAAACGTCCCCTAGACCCCAATGTTCGCAGTCTACTTGTAGACATCCTACAACAATGTTTCTAAAATCTCTGTGGATAAAAGCATCTGCTGTACACTGTAACCCTAGTGACCAACCTCTGCCACTGCAGCCTTGCATCGTCTGCAGCGCCAGCCGCTGTCTCGCGGGGTACGGGTGGCCATTCTGTGTGCGGCCTTGGAACGCTGGATGGTTGCTGTTCATCGATAGTGCTTCCGCCTGCGTTATGGTCCACAAACACAACAGGTGAGCATACAATTGATCTTAGCCTGCCTAAGAAGATCACACAAACAGCAAACCACTTCTTCTCCTTCTCCGTTGTCTTCTGTGCAGTATAATTTAAATTGATTTGATGTAATTAAACTGATTTCTGAATCCTTTTTTAACTATGACACATCACCCCACACTACTAGCTAATTTCCCTTGGAACGAATTACCTCTGACATATCATTTGACAGAAAAAAAAGGTGAATTAATTTAATATCCACCCCATCCGAGGATTAATATAAATACCCCTGTGTTCCCCTGTGTATACCACTCCCACTCCAGGCTAAAGCCTGAAAGTCTCAGTCTGAAATGCTGGACGCCAGCGCAGCTGACTCCATAGTGGAGGGAGGAACGTCCATACATGGGCTTTCCATACAAAGACAATGCGTCACAGCATTCCCCCATTGTGTCCCGTTTCCTATTCCAGGGACAGAATCCCTCCACCCCCCACATCCCACCGACCCCACCCCCCCACCCACCCCACCCCCACCCCCACCGACCCCACTCCCACCGCCCAGGGCTGGAAAACATGTGGAAATAACACATGTGGAAAAGAAATGTCCACTGCTAAACACATTACCGGAGAAATGAGTTCCCCTCATTCTCCTTCTCGCTCTCACTGTTTATCTGTCACACACACACACACACACACACACACACACACACACACACACACACACACACACACACACACACACACACACACACACACACACACACACACACACACACACACACACACACACACACACACCCTTTACAGCTTCACACATTCTTTCTTTCTATATATATATATATATATAAATCATTAGATTGCTATGTTTTCGCCCATGGACATAACGACAATGAGCTGTGTTCACCATGGAGGGCGTGTGGCCGGGGGGTGGCAGAGCGGTGGCAGGGCTGGGGCCGGCGTGGCTCAGCAGGCTGTGGATGTCACTTGGCAGCCCAGCCGTGGGGCCCACAGCATGGTTCCTCAGCACATGGATCACATCGTCCAGCCGGTCCAGACGGTCCTCCACCTGAGACTACACACACACACACACACACACACACACACACACACACACACAAAACACACATAAGGAAAGGGCTTGACTTTCTTCTTTTCTTTCATTCATTCATTCGGATGTGGTTATTTATTTATATTTAAAACATTTTGGGGGACTGGCAGGGTGCCACAACATGGGGAGATTGTGGAGTTGCCATGTTAAATCAAGGAACCAGGGCTGTACCATTGATATGAGAGAGGACTCGTAAGCGGGTGAGCCCGGGGCCTGAGCTGCATTCCGTTGCCAAATGTTGGGGCCTGGATGTGGGGGGGAACAAAAACAGAAAAAGTGTTTGTTTTTAGCGTTTAATCATACATGGACCGTGGCCATCTTGAAGACTGAAGCCAATAAGTGACTTAGACTGAAAAAAGATTGCTAAAAGCAATGAGGACATTTTGGATGTTGGCCATTTTGGATGTGTGTGTGCCTCTGTGTTATACAAGGTGAAACCACACCCATAAGTATAATTTCACCATCACAAAGTCTGAGTTAGACGTGTCTGATTTGTACCAGTGAATGGCAAACTATAACACATTTAACAGAGCTTATTTTGAGGTGTAAAGAATTGCCAGGGTTAGTGTTATGGTAGTTAAGTAAGCATGATAATAAATACAGAAATTAATACAGAAATAAATACAGAAATAAAAACATTATTTAATTAAATCAACTCAAATATAAATATTGAAAAAGTAAAATTAAATGAATACGAAAACTAAAATAAATAATTGCACAAATGAATACAATCGTTGTACGCTGTCGTTACGCTGCATGCCAGGGTCTGGTTAGCGTCTGGCTCGGGTCGGAGGTCATGGCTGTGTGGAGTGTTAGTTAGTACCTGAGGGTTCGGTGGGGGCTGGCAGTGGGGAGGGGGAGCGCACTGGCGTGGATTCGCTGGAGGGGAAGCTGCTGCTGGTGTGATCAGGAGAATATATCTAGTTGTGGGGGTGGTTATGAAGAGGATGGAGAAGGAGGAAGAGGATGGAGAAAGGGGGAAGAGGAAAGGGGGGAGTGGGGGGGAGGGTTAGCGAGCTACAGTGTCCAGCACATGGATCATTTTAAAAGCACAACTCATCATGTCTCTGTGTGGTTTTACAGCCGCCCGCCCCCAACCCCGGCTCATAATCCCAAACCAAACTCATCAATTGTGGCCATTTTACTATGACAGCGGGCCTATAAAACCTCCACCAGCCAGCATGACGATGAGCTTCAAACGCAGCGGCCGCCGGTAGCCACAAGCGCATAGGCAAGTTTTTACTTTTAATTCTTTTTTTTTTCCTTCTTCTTCTTCTTTTTATCCTTTGAATTGAGTCGAATAAAAGGGAAACAGGAAACCACCGCTGCAAGGGTTTAACGGGGGTCTCACTTGTGTGTACTTACAGATGCCAGAGCTTTGCCCAAAGCGTCCCCTGTCTGCGACCCTCTGGACAGACTGCCTTGGTTTCCTGTCGACAGAAGTGAGCGTTATTAATTCATAGTTCATTTTATTTTAAGCGCTTTTCGAGGTGCACATAAAGTCCCTTGACATAGATTTAACAAATTCAAAATAGAGGTAGGTAGGGTATTCAGTATATCTACACACACACACACACATGTTTTTTGTTGTTATCGTAGTTTTTAGTCCCTCAAGCTCACCTGAAGAATTCTCTGAGTTGCCGGCGGAGGAGGAGGAGGCGGTGCGTGAGGGGTTGGAGCGGTGAAAGGTGGACATCGGCGGGAGGCCTCTGTTCATATCCGCCACCGGGTGCGGCGAGTAGCCCTGAAACACGCCATGAAATCCATGAAGTCAAAGGTCAGCCCTTTTACCAGCCACACCAGGCTTGTTTATTATTATTTATTTTTTTATTGACTGTTTTTACCAGGTGATTGTGTGATGTCATGTTGTTGTAGTTGCCGTGCTCTGCGTGGTGGTGCGATGATGTGAGGCCCCCTCGCGGCCCCCCTTCGTAGCCTTGTTGGTTCAGCCCGTTCGTCGTGTTCCAGATGTCGGCCGAGTTGCTTGTGCCCTCTGAAATTAAGAATAGCCGTAGATTAGACATAGTTACACACATTGTGCTGCCATCTTGTGTGCCGCAGCAACGCTGAAGGGAATGGGAAGGGAATTAATCGTGGACACAGTGAAGAGTGCCATGCTCATTTTATCTATCTAAAATCCCAACAACCCGTCTGTATTTCCTTGTATGTTTTTTTACACACTATTAGGGAGACATATACAAATAAAAAATAAATATAAAAATAAATTATATTTATATTTTTTTCTAAACACAATTTTCCATACCCCTTTCTTTTCTGACTTGCTTGACCTGTGCAAGTGAACTAAAATAACAAAATAAAAGTTGGGACTGTAGCAAAAGTATACATGAAACTATTCCCCCCACTCTCTTTCTCCTGCTACATCTTGCTTTCCCCCTCTCTGGTATGTACGGTACAAGACACAGACCCTGTTTATTTCCATTAGGATACACTTTTGTTTTGTTTAAGCGCCGTGGAGAAATACCTCGGGGGGGGGGGGGGGGGGGGATGTTATTTTTCAAACAGCACACGGGGTAGAGCCTAATACGACCCAGCCACAGCCCGCTGGCACTCACCAAAGTACGTGCTGGAGAAGACGTTACCAGGGGTCTTGTTGGAGAGGTGTGAGGTGGTGGGGTTCTGGTTGATGTCCTCATTGTCAGGACATTGTCCGTACACCTAAAACAGGGAAAATTAAGAAAAAAGACAACTTGGTCGTAACAAAAACAAAGATTTGGGGAGCAGTGTTGCTCGCCACAACAAGGCCAGCGGAAACAAAGTAGCGTCAGAACCTCGTCTGGATAATCCATAAGCTGCAGATACATGCACCTCCTCATCCGGATTTAGGAAGCGTTCACCGGGAGAAATCCCGATCCCTAATCGCGGTAAGGTTTGTCTGTGTTCATGCGATGATTGGGATACGTTTTTTTTTTTGGTGGTACAACATCAACAGTATTTTGTATAATTTGGAGTAAAACTTCAAGAAGGATTGGGGTTGTTCAAACCCCCAATCCTTCCGCTAATGATGTGTTCTTTAGAGAAGGGGAAAAAAACGGATGCTAGAATACAGGCCTGCATTCTGCACAAAAGCATTTGAAAACACCAACACATGCTCACACGCACACACATGCACACACACACGCACGCTCATGCACGCAGACACACGCAGACGCACGCAGACGCACGCAGACACACACACACACACACACACACACACACACACACACACACACACACACACACACACACACACACACCAATAGGTCTGGCCTGCACCTGCACCTCCCTCAATTGCTTTGATGTGCCCCAGGAAATGAAAATAAACCTCTCTGCGCAACATCAATGGGGTGTCAGTTACCCGGACGACAAGTTCTGTAAAGCAGGCTATTAAAGGCTCTCTTGAGTACGCTCACACACACACACACACATATGCACGCACGTGCACACACACATGCACGCACGCGCACACACACACACACCTACAATGATGAAAATACACAAACATGGACACACATTCATGTTAGCACATACACAAACACACATATGCACACACACACACACACACACACACACACACACACACACACACACACACACACACACACACACACACAGCCGTGACCCTGGCTGGCACGAGTCCCATGGTGATTGTGAGCGAGGCCAACAGAGGAGCCCCTGCCGACACCGGGCCCGTCTGAGCCTTGGTGAGCAACATATGGCGAAGGATAAAGCCAATTGTCCTCCTTACCATCAGCGTGGCAGGCGACCCGTTAATAATGGCCACACCCCCGCCCCGCTACGCCCTCACCCCCCCCTCCCCCCCCGCCCACTCACCCCCTCTCTGGCCCCCCACTGGAACAGGACCCGTCACCATGGAGTCCTCCTTTAACAACACATTGATTTAGGAACCATCAATCATGACATCACAAATTATAAGGGACGCGCTCTGGAAATAAAGACCATCACTACGGATTTTAGACTTGCATAAACAGTCATCTTTTTTTATGTGTTTGTATGTTAGGATACGTTTAGGGTGTATTTATTCTCCGTTGCACACTGAATAAGTCCACTTTGCCACCGCAAACAGTTAACCATAGACTTAGTCAAAAGTATGAACTAAAATAAGTATAATTATAAGAACCCAATGTTATGGAGTGGCCCGGGACTATTCCATTATTAATGTTTGGTGAGTTATGGCACCAGATGAGGGGAATATCAACTTGCTTCTTCTCAGTCCTACACTTGCGGTTGTACCAGGGCCAACTCTAGCCACATGCAACCAATTTTCTGCTTCTGTGATCCGTGATGTCTGGATATGGTTAGTCTCACAGAGATCAAAGCTGCCTTTGATAATGGCTGCAGTGGTGTAGGGACCGCTCCAACCTAGCAGGCTTAAATCAAATAGAAATAGCGGCAATCTGCTTCATGTCAAAAAACCTCGCTGCCGGTGGACTTGACTGCGCAGCGCTTACAAAGTACAAAGTGTGATTTTGAACCAAATTAGTTGGTCCTGATGACTAGAGGGGTTCCGCATGGTCTTCTAAGAGCTAGATCAAACGAAAAGAGGTAGTGCTGGCTGGCAAACAAAACATATATTGTGTAGCCTACAGTGCTTACGCCACATGTTTTACCAATAGGCCTACTTAATGTATCTAACAAATACATTAAGCTATTCCATTAATACATATCATTTTACAACAATTGATGCAAATCCTTACTAATGCTGTAATATACTTTACCACACTTTGGAACTCTCTCTCTCTCTTTCTCTCTATGTCTGTATATGTCACCGCTATTATTGCTTATGTTGGTAACATAAGCAACTATTATTGTAAGAAAACATGTTATTTCCTCCAAAGAAAGCTCATAGTTCAAATAAACACAGTGTGATGCATACGAGTGGTGTTATGAAAAAAACTAAGATGGTATTCAGGAAAAACGCTGATAACTTATTTTACAGTGAATTAATACGCTATGTATACAAATGCAGTCCATATACTTTGTGTAACAATACAATTATAAGACGTGAATGTCGTGTCTCAGCAAAAGTATAGCATCCATATTCAACATTATCATCATACTTCAACACAAGACCTCGACACAAGAGGAGCGAGAGGTCTATAAGAAAAAAAGGGGGGGAAAAGGGGAATAAAGAGATACTTACTGGTTTCATATTGTAGCAGTACATCATCGGGTTGTTGCCTGTCCCGGGGACAGGGTAGGCGCAGTACATAACTAGTAGTCTTATTCGGCGGGGCACAACAACTCCAGAATCAAAGTCACCGTCGGGTCCACAGCACGGCTACCACCAACTCGTGTACTCGTGTGCGCGACGTACACACGCACTCCTTCTCTCGAGCCTGCCCTATCCCGCTGGTCAACGCAGCTACCCGCAGACAACTTATGCAAATGAGGACCGTACCAATTCATACACCCGGGGAGGGGTTGCCAACTGGTTCCAGGAATCGGTTGATGTCTCGGCAAACTAAGAACGGGACACTGAAAACAAAATATAAATATGATTATAAAATCGTCGACTTTAAAAGAACGTCCGAAAATAACAAACAAACTCACTGTGTGTGATATTTAATGGTAAATATCAAAGTATTAGACAAAGTATTCTATGCTGAAGAAATAGGCCTACATGAGTGAATTCCTTCCATATGACCAATCATCTCATTTTAACAAGGGCATCGGCTGTGGAAAGAGAGCATCATCGGAGTTGATTTTGCGCTGCTGTCATCCTTACACTGAAATCACACGAAGGGAATGATTGTCAACACACAACACAATGCACTTGTGACATCATGCAGATTACAAGATCCTGAGCAGGTAAACAGGGGATATTCTGCTATTTGTCTGACCCACATATATAAATAGAACGTGGTCTTAGTTTGTAGGCACGTCTGACTTCTGACTTTTTTCGACTGGGTTACAGATTATACTTGAATCTGTCTGGGTGATAGCACTTAGGGGCACAGCGTCTTCCCTGTGTGTGACCTACTAACCTGGTGTCGGCCTAAATACAAAAAGGTAAAAAGAAAACCAATTAATAATAGGTTAACTTGCTTTTTGTTATTCAAGGATACATTAACATGTGGAGTAATCCATTATTAATAATTACATATAGCTATTCAAATTTGTAAATGGGCCTATGTTTAAACACATTGAAATTAAACCAATGTTTGACTGACCCTAACTGAAAGAAAAGTAATAATTAGAGACATGGAAAGTTCTACAGTGTCCTTGCATGACATTTTCCTCGAGACAGTCCCCAGGAAAATCCAATCACGGAATTCTCTGGAAGCCAGCGGTGTGTATAGTCTTAGTCTAGGTCCTATTTGTTGATTTAGCAGACTGTTTATGCTAGAGCCACAAGAGGATTGCGGGTGGGATGCGGTCAAGCTAATTGAGGTGACAGAATTCTTTCCGACGGCCTCGGCCAAATTAACTTGACCGACATCAATTTTTTTAAATTGTAAAAAAACAACAGTGAAACAGCCGTACAGCCATAAGTACAGAATACCTGCCCGGCTCTCTAACATAGGCCTATACAAATTCCCTACCCCAGAACTATTATTAGTAATAAGGTGAGCAGGAAACAGCTTACTACATGCGTTAACCTGCTGATTTAAGATCCCCTCCAGCACAGCACCTTAGTGTTCACCTGCACGCCATTCTCCCGGCCTGTAGTCTAATCCAGTGCATCCACAAAAGCGGAAACTGGGTTAGGAGGTCAGCGTCTTTCTTTAAAAAGTAAAACAACCCAAAAAAACATGCCCTTGAATTGCAAAATATATACAAATATTTATTATTATATTGGTCAGCTAATAAACTGTAATAACGTATAACGTTATTAGGTGATTAAACGCACAAGCTGTTTTCCTAACAAACAACCAAAACGATAACAGGTGAATGACATGGCATTTTCCTCTGACATTCGTGATGGTTTTTAAGTTTCCTAATAATAAAGAGAGTAAGCGTCCTTGCCTAAGATAATGAGAATGCGTGCACATGCGCTAGGACCCAGAACAAATATATACAGTGGCCTAACCCTGAACTTTGCATCAATCTTACTTAATAGCAGTCTTGTCAGCAGCGTGATTATTCAAACAGGTAATGCAAATGTTAATGAGTTCAAATTAGCATATCTGTATTTTCCCTTTTGTTGAACTGTCATTGGTTATGATGCTCAACAATGAAGAATGTCACTGCTGATGCCCCTCCAGATATGTTGCTAGACGGCAAGACGCCATGAAAAAGAAAAGCTGGAGAACTGGAGAGAATTAAAGAGACATCAACATGAAGATACGAAAATACACTGTGTAACATTTAAACCACATGGCACACACAACAACACAACAACAAGTACGGCAAAGTCAATCAAACCACCATTTGACATGTGCACAGTAGGCCTATGTGTCAACACAACAGGGCCTTAAAGTGCAATTAAAAAGAAGTCACCCATCAATGAACAATGTACAATCTAATCTAAAAAAAGAAAAAAAAGACCTTAGACATTGTTTGACAAATCAAAGTCATCCTCTCGTGGCGCTGTAAACGATAGGCCCGGCACCTTCAGCGTCTGCGAGGCAGATCTCTCAAGAGTTGTTGACATATTGCTCAGCATCATGTGCCTGATTTGACATGGCTTAAATAACCATCTTCCTGCCAGGGACTGGCGGTCACACAAGAAAGACGGAGTGGGACGGGGGGGAGCAGATGGTGACATTCCACATGACCAAACTGATCAATCAGCATGCTGGGACGCAGGTGCAGCGCAGGCGGGCACCAACACACACCCTCTCATTTCTGCATCTACGGGGGCATGCAAACACACACACACACACACACACACACACACACACACACACACACACACACACACACACACACACACACATATACACACACACTGATGTATAAACACACACACACACACACACACACACCCTTGTGATACCCACACACACATGTACACACTTGCATATATGCACACTCACTCACACACACTTATGATACACACACACACACACACACTTGTGTATATGCACACTCACACACTCAAATATAAACACACACACAAACACACAAATATACACACGTATAAACACATACACATACTTATGATACAAACACTTATAACACACACACACACACACACACGAGTGCCAAATCATGCTAACCACCCGAGGCACCGCATGCTCCCGCGTCCCACTGTGCCAAGGTTGATGACATCACAGTTTCCCCATCCGCTTTTCCACGGGACACCGCCGTGCACACTGTAGTGAGAAGCAGCGTATGAATTCACTACAGTAACAGCCGGGCCCACGGTGGACGGAGAGACTGACGTCAAATCCAGGGACTCCCAGACACATAACCCGACCAGAAGAGGAGACGTGTATACGCATGTATTTACACACTGTACTGCAACCATTTGTCCATTTTGTGTTGATCTCTATAGTTAATGCCATACCATGAATATAATATGTTTACTAAAACGTTATATATCAGATGCTTTTATCAAAAAGCATGACTGGGAATTCAGATGCACGTCCTTAAGGAGCAGCTAGGGGGTTAGGCACCTTCCGTTAGGATGTATACAGGTAGTCTGTGGACAGTGAGGATCGGACACAGTAGCTCTTGGCTGGGAGCTGAACACCACACTACACTACACTACTGTCCTGCTCCAATACAATCTGGCTCTTATGTAGCAATAGGTGTTCATTTACCGAAATGTACACTAAATGCATTTAAATACAAATACATTTGTAAATGTGTAGATTATATAATTTGTATATGAAATTAACAAATTACATAATTCTTGAAACTGAAAGCAGTTGAAAACCGTTAACTGTACTTATTTTTTGCCAGTCACAGTTTTATTCAATGTATCTTTAACCCCCCCCCCCCCACACACACACACACACACACTCACAAGCGTCATACATAGAAATGCGAACACATCCCAGGAGCGAGTGAGCAGGAGCTGGTGTTTGATACCTGTTGTTGGCGTGCCTGTGGCGTGAGAAGCCGTCTCACATCTCAGGGATAAGACGGGAGGACAAAGAGGGCTGATCTGGGAGACGGATTGGAGAGCCAGAAGACGAGGGGGTTGTAAGAGGATTGGGGCGGCCATGGCCATAGCACATGTGAGGACTAGACAGACTGACCTCTGCACCCCGGTGACCAAAACTGGCCTACATTCGCTAAGACGTGCAATGAGAACGAAGAAGGTTTTTTTGTTGTCAGTACTATACTATATAGTATTTTACAAGTCATTTATAAGTTTAATCAAAGTGGCTACTGACTTCTACCATTTTATTGTTAAAGTACAATGTTCTGTTTTTAGTGCATTTGAGGGAATTTTATTAATTGAATATACATACCGTATTTCCAGCATCATTGTGCTTTGTGGATTGTATGACTTTTATATTGGCTGATTGTATTTATGTTTTATGTATATGCATTATTAAATGTTTGAATATCATGGACTCTTAAAGTAAAATCCCAATGAAATTCAAATAAAACCAAAAACATTTTGACTTGAGTACGGGTCCTGCATCTTGCTGATCTTGCTTAGCCTGCAGGTGAACTACAGACATTGGGGTTCGAACTCAGAACCTTTTCAGATGGGAGTTTTACACCTAATGCCCAACTCCTCAAACTAGGCAAATCTCAACATTGGGTTTTCCATCCAGACCATCACAGACCATTCCATCATCTACTCATGATGTTTATCCATGACAGCTGCACCATACAACATAGACAGAGACAATGAATTAGCTCTGTAATATATTGGGTTCATTGGGTTCACACACTCCGTACGTTGAATGCATTGTAATATCAAATGTCAAGGTAATCAACGTAATTGTTCTGTGTAAGACAGCTGACCATGGGGGCTACCGTTTACACAGCCGTGGTCACAGAGGCTAATGCATCCGCACCAACATAACATTAGAGTACCAAATAATAATTGAATTTAGTCTTTATTTCCATATGGGATCATACTGTAGGGGTTCATTATCTATAATTAGTAGGCTTGCCTTCTCTTGAGATTGGCTCTAATGAAATGTAATGATTGTTGGTTACAAGGTTGTTTTCAAGGAGGGACTATATATTATGTTTGATAAAACCCCATATGATAAGAGTAGATGGTGCAAATTTGAAGTCACACAGATCTGTAACGTCACAGCATGAGTGAGCCAATATACAGTACTTTATAAACAAGGTCAATGACGTTTGAAAGACTGTTTCGGTCTTAACGTTTTGGAAAGCAAGGACACTGAGGGCTGAGACGATCTCCTTCTCCACCACTCAAATCAGAAGTGACAGGAGATTGACAGTAAAACAAATCAATCCAGAATAGATGGGATCAGAGAGTCAAAAATAGAGGGACAAAACAATGACTTACAAGGGAACCTTTCTGGTGCTTTAGAGGAGGTGTCAGCAGTCCACACCTCCAGTGCTGTTAACAAGTCAGCCAATAACGCGGGTTGATAGATCTGTGTGATAGACGATGAAGGGGCTATATCGAGTGTTATCACCCAAGATGTTTTAAAACCGTCGCCTGTGAAACCTTCAATGGATAAAATATATATTTGCATGCATGTATTTAGGAATTTGGGTCATGTATACCCACATATAGAAATGGTATAGTTGCTAGATATACATTTTAAGTCGTAGGAATGAAAATATTTATTTAAATCATTTAGTATTTGTTCTTTTGGATTTGCTCCTTCAATTATATATTTTATTCAAATTGCCTGCATTCTGCCTGCTGGTTGTAATGTAGTAATTATTATTATTATTATTATTATTATTATTATTAATAAATATAAGGCTAAATACAGGCCTACAAAAACTCAGAAATATTGAATTGAATGTTATTCAAGGTTGAATTCCAAGTGTAATGCAAAACAAAAGCTACAATTACAATGGAAAATACATTTGAAACCGTGGCTATTTGTACATAAGACAGACTTTGCAGGTTGCAGTTTTAGATCACGTCCTTACCTGTTGTAACCAGTAGATGGCGGTATTGGATACTTATTGAGAATGTAGGTCTTGTTTTGACCCAGTGACTTGATCCTGATATATATCCTGATTATAATTGAACGCTTATGATTTACAGATGCGTTATCGTCCAATCGCATTTTAGACCTATCGATGTAAACAATTTCATCAATTTTGTAATCGACATAATGATGTTAGATGTTTTGCACGAATGGCCAAATAGTAATACTGCTACAGTAGTAACCCACACAAATGTACTTTAAACAAACATGTCTGGGTGGTGTTGCGACAAATATCCACATTCAAGGTTATCACAAATTCCTAAAACGAAGACCTGGGCGTCTTTGCATGAACATCGGCGTATGCAGATAGCCTAACAAGAGATATTTTTATATTGTCAAATATGTGATTGTACATGTTTACCCGTCAAAACCTATGGGTTGTCTCCCTGCGCCTGCGCCCCTGCCGCCTGGCAGCAGCACTACCCTCCGTAGCTGCTGCAGGCGTGCTATTTGCGGCAGTGGAGTCCCTTTTGCTTAGATGTCTTTTGTACGTGCGACTGTTTTTGTTTCTTTTTATATTTTTCCGCGGCGGGGGGAAACCGTAGTCTACGTCTAGCCATGTTCTGTTGTCGGTTCAGCGGCTTGACCTAGTCGGGATTTTTTATTCGGTCGCTGGCGAACGGTGGGGTCCTCCGGTGTAATGCACACACGGCCGGGCAGCAGCAGGAGGATGAGGCCTACTCGTTAAAGCTCCCCACCTACCCCCCGAGAACCACCGCCGCGATGGCTGATGATCCACAACAACCCGGTCAGAAGCCCGCAGCGTCGGGATTAGGCTCTCTTCCGACGCTTGTGCCAGGACTCCAGGGGCCTGAAGCCAATGCATTACAGTTCAAAATAAAAAATTCAATTTGGTAAGATATGGAGAATATCAATCATCCACCCAACACACACAGTGTCCTTTGCTAGCCGTATCCTATAATTAGCGTAGCATTGGAGTGGCCGAGAAGACAGTGTAGCACAAAGCGGAGCCATGTCTCGACCGACGATCGCTTATGACTAGATAATATCGTGTGTTCACGACATTACCTACTGGGTCGCTTTGTGGCCATAATGCGAGATTGGCCATTTCGGAGGTAGAGATACAGATGTAGCCACCATCGTTAGCAGCGAGCAGCAGAGGCCATGTCAAGGATGACACCAAATACACAGGCGATGCTGATGCTTACCGTGCATGACAGGTGTCACACTAGATGCTCCATAAAACCCCTTATTAAATACCCTGGCTTAGCTGGGAGGACGGCGCTCGGCCGCTTAGCACCAGCGACATGTTACGGTTACCACCAATAAAGCGACCGTCATTTTTCACATCAATGTGTGACAAGTCATCGTCGATTTAGCTTGAATGCATGGCACACACACATACACACTCGTATGTCGACCTGAAGATATTGATTGCATTGAAGGCACTCGTGAAAACGGTTAAACAATATATACATGAATGTTTTTAAATGATACGTGTACGTGTTGTTTTTGCTCTGTTCGTCGTTGTAGCAAATCTGTACAATCAAAAGTGGACAACATATTGGTGAGTAAATATTGTGCATGCTACACCTATTATCAGTTATACATAAGAGGCCTTTTTAATTGGCTCTTACCATGTTCATGTAATTCTGACTCTTATAACACAGTGGTACAATATGTGTCCCTGTGTCTTGTGCATCACATACACATGGCCTACATAAGGCCAATCCATGAGTGCCAATCCTAATGTAGGTATAAGCCTACCTGCTGCCAAGCTAAATCAATTTGGACAGCCCTAAAATATGACAAATGTACAAATTCTGCACATTTCTATTGATTATTACGAATGGGTGGATAACTGGACAATAATGGGATTAATTAGGTATCTGTTTAGAAACAGACCATTATATTCATCATCCATTCATTCATTGATTTATTCAGTGCTTGATGCTTGACGGTTTTACCCTCATGTATTCAAATATTGGTTCCCGTAGCAACAAAGAGACAAACGCATAAGGAAATGGTGAGATGAATGCCATCTTGGAAACCTCATTAAAAAATAGTACAGAAAAAAAATAAGGTGGAGCCATTAACACAAAAAGCAAGCATGAAATCTTCACTGAATGACTACTTTGGCATTTTATATTACATGAAGAGTAGCAGTGTAAAGGTGTGAATGTTGAGAGATAGAATGTGGGACAAATTGTTATATGCTGTCTACAGTTACAGCCATTTTACTTGTAATCATAACTAACGTTTGTATTTTTTTGCTCACCTCCCAACCAACCTGACTGCTGCTTAGCATTGTGTACATGGAGAACTAATGTTATTGGCATTTTTAAAGGATATTTTGTATTCATTCCAGACATTGTAAATGTTATGTTCCTGCAGAAAATGAATAGCATAGTATTGAATGAATAATGTATAATTCATTTAGAGTTTTTTAAGGAAGTGTCATTGTGGTGTCTCTTGATGACTTATTTTTTTGTTGCCCGGTTATGATACTTACTTATATGATTTTCCTATGTTTACTTATGAAATATGAATTTTGGCATATTAATCTTGAAATATTCAACCTGAAATATTCATCTGGAAATTTTCAACTTGAAATATGCATCTCTTCATTTACAGCAAGATGTTGAGAAGTTTACAGACATTGAAAAACTCTACCTCTACCTCAAGTTGCCTTCTGGTCCTGGCAATGGCAATGACAAAAGGTATTGTTTATTGTCTTTTGAGCACCCATATATAGTTCAGAATCCACATTGTTTATTGTTTATTGTTTTGAGTTGGGTCATACACGCCGGTATGTCACATACTGGCCATGTCCTCACCACATTTTTGAAAATGATTTTCTTTTCTGCCACGTCAGCAATAATTAGCTACTAAATGTACACTTCTAATGAGAGCGTGGAGGATTTGGGTTTTGTTTGCCTTCCTCCACTTGTCCAACAAGTTGACAACAACATGATCATTTGTTTTGGCCGGGTGACGAGAGGTCCAAGCGACTATTTCAGCAGCATGCTTGGTTCTTATGATGACTTGGTTCTTATGATGACGTATTACCTGCTATACCCAGTTGTTTTGTGCTTTTCGTTTGTTTCCCCTTGTCTATTCATCACCTTAACCCCACCCCTGCCTCCCCGCCCTCCCCAAATACTGTGCAGTAGGACTGAGAATCAGAGGGGGTGCTCCACTCCTGGATTATGGTACAGAAAGTTTCTCTTTTTAATAGGACAAGAAAATCACCCATACAAGTGTGTCTTGTTCCACTTATACATATATGTATCCCTCTCTCTCTCTCTCTCTCTCTCTCTCTCTCTCTCTCTCTCTCTCTCTCTCTCTCTCTCTCTCTCTCTCTCTCTCTCTCTCTCTCTCTCTCTCTCTCTCTCTCTCTCTCTCTCTCTCTCTCTCTCTCTCTCTCTCTCCCTCCCTCTCTGCCCATCCCTGCTTCACATTGCAGTGACCAGAATTCCATGTCGTCGAGCCGCACACAACAAATGTATGCGTTCAACTGGATACGGAATCACCTAGAAGAGCATCCTGAGACGTCTCTGCCAAAGCAAGAGGTGTACGACGAATACAAGTAAGTGTAATACACAGTATATACCAGGTACCATTATACTAGATGGTCCTAGAGCTGGGGGGGGGGGGACACGCCTTAGAGGCGTGTCATTTCAGGATCGGTTCTATATTCGTCATGGCTACTGTTCTCAAGTGAGCTTGTTGTTAAGCTTGTTATTGTGCTTAAGCTAATGTCAGCAACGTCGACTGAACTTGAGGTTTAAGTGAAGACTATTGGCCCAGGTACAATTTGTATGTCTGGTAATGAAACCCCAAAAAACAGTAAGAAAGTCATTTTAGCAAAAGAAAAAAGAAAAACTTTGCAGCATGAATGGCTATAAATGTCCACTTATTAGGTAGACTGATAGTTGTTAAAGCGTACAATGAAGTATAAGTATACAGTAGGTTAATCTAAATCTGTACTGTACTTGTGCTGTGCAATGACAATACATTTGAATGTAATCTAATTTAATCTAATATGTAAGTACACATATATGCGGCAACCTTTGCTAGAAAAAGGAATACTTTTGATTTCGTTAAAAAAGTGGACTTCATCTTCACCTACATGGCTACTTTATATATATATATAATATATATATATATATATATATATATATATATATATATCAAAGATACAGAGATATCATTTGTACAGTGTATAGTGGTTTATATGATGATGTAATTCCTATAATGCCTTCTGTCCTTTTATTGTTATTGCAGAAGTTATTGTGACAATCTTGGCTACAATCCACTGAGCGCAGCAGACTTTGGAAAGATCATGAAGAATGTCTTTCCAAACATGAAGGCACGTCGACTCGGCATGAGAGGAAAATCCAAATATCCTTTAATAGCGATGACCTGGCATGAACCCTTTTCACCTGGCATCTTTCTAAGCCTGTCCATCATAAGTGATTATTATTATTATTATTATTATTATTATTATTATTATTATTAGCACCTTTAACTAAGGCCTAATGTAAATGGGATGGTCTTAAGATGTTCTCAAAATGACTACTTAGCTTCAAAAAATATGACTGGAACCATACACATACAGTACACGCACACATATCAGTTAAAGTTGTACAGAAGTTGTTTACTTTTATATTGGCACCCATTATGCCATGTTCGGCTTGTATCGGATCCCTGTCAAGTGTGGAGCACGAGCAGAGATTGAGCATGACTGATGAGACTCTGGGAAAAGGGGTCTGGGAGAAAACCTGATCCGAAGCCATGTGGTGAACATTACCCACCGTCTCTGGTTGCACACGGAAAGAGTGTTAACCTTAACTCCTTCTCACATACTGTTACAGCGGGTTGAGGAAGAAAGCTTTTGTTCACATGCCGTCTCTACCGAATCTGGACCTGCAGAAATCCGGCGATGGGGTAAGTGTACCCCACAAATTAACCTTAAAACCCACAGAGCCGTAGAACAGATACAGTGGCTGAGATGTCAGGCTCTTCTGATCTAATGTTCTGATTGTTCCTTTGGGTGGCTTTTGTCCTTGGTCGTTCAGTGCGAGCTAATGGAGCCCATGGGTCAGTCTCCGAGCGCTGAGGACGAGATGCGATCGGCAGCCTGTGGGCTGGTGTGTGAGTGGGCCCAGAAGGTTCTAAACAGGCAGTTTGACCACGTGGAGGACCTGGCCCGCTTCCTGCTGAACAGCCACTACATCGGCACCAAGTCCATGGCGGCCCTCACTGTTATGACAGGAACGCCCACAGGTAAAGGATTCATTCTCAGTCCGTTCATGGTACATTCGTATATATCGTATTAGTATTATTTGTATTTGTAATTATACACATCTGAGATTAATGGTCAAGAGTTTCTTGTCCTTATTTCTATTGAGAAATAAAATGACATTAGAATGCCAACTGTGATAACCACACAATTACAACCCTGCCTTTAAAAAATGGAAAAATACTTTTCAAATGGACTTAATACTGCAGTTAAATAAAAATGTAACAAGTACACTTCTGTCTTCCCAGGTATGAAGACGCCGACTCCCTCGGCCTTTGTGCCTACAGCCGAGGCCAACTCTTTCCAGCCCCAGGTGAAGACCCTTCCCTCCCCCTCGGTGGATGCCAAGCAGCAGCTGCAGCGCAAGATCCAGAAGAAGCAGCAGGAGCAGAAGCTCCACTCGCCTCTGCCCAGCGACAACCAGATCAAGCGGACGGAGGTCAGCACCCCCGGCCCGACCATCCCCACCGGCAGCCCCGCCCTCCTCTCCTCTCAGCCCACCATCGGCATCGTGGTAGCAGCCGTCCCCAGTCCCATCACGGTACAGGGATTTGTAAGAACCGATATACCAGTCCCGCTTTCTTTCAAAATTTGTAGTAAAAGGTGCTGAGAAATCAGACTAATGTGTGATGTCCTCTCCTCACTAACCTCCCCTCCAGGTACAGAGAAACAGACAGCCCATGACCTCGCCCAGCCCTGTGGGCAGTGCCGACGGGAAGGTGTTGCCCGTTAATTTCCAAGTGGTCACGCAGTCCATCAAGCATTCTCCCAAAACCCAGCAGAGCATCTCGGCCAGCCCCGTGGGCGACCGTCTGGCGAGGCACCGGTATGCACAAATCCTCCCCAAACCCTCCGCCACCAGTGCCATCACGCTGCGCTCGCCGCCCACCTTGCTCATCACCAACAGCCCCATCAAGACTGTGATGCCCCAGCCTCATGTGAGCTCGGTCAACGTGGTCAAAATGACGACGATATCGCTGGCGCCCAGCAGCGGTGGTGGGGGCGGCAGCGCGACCCTTCGGCCCGCCTCCACCGGCGTGACTGTCGCTTCCATCTTGGAGGATCCCCACACGATCCGGTGCCCCACCCCGCTCACGCCCCACTCGCCTGCCATCCGACCCAGTGCCCTGATGCCCGCCCTAACCCTGCAGAGTGACACCAAAGCGGGGCTCGATGCCAGTGATCCAGGCTTCTCTGCCGGGGGCAGGACTGAGGACAGGGTGGCCAAGTTCAGAGCGGCCAGTGAACCCAGCTTCTTCGTCAAGTTCTCGCCCATACCGGACAAAGTGGCCAGGACCAAAAGCGACTCTCAGTCTCCTCCCGCCCCCGTAGCCATGGCCGGGACCCAGGACAGCAATATCAGTAACTGTCTTGACAGTACTGTGTACCTGACTGTTGATAAGCAGAACGCCAATGGCAGCTTGCCTCCCAATGGCTCCCCGGCGGTTGCCCCATCTCATAAGGAATCCTGCTCAGACGTCAAGGGCCCCAGGAAGCGCACAGGCCCCGGCGTAGATGCCCACATCATCCCTGTGAAGAGAGTGTTCATCTCGCAGCAGCCGCTAACCTTCATTGACAATCCCAAACCTGGATTCGGCAGGTCGGCGGTCAAGAGGATCCCCAGAGGGGGATCGGGGACGGCTGCCAGGCCAGAGAGCGCCCCCTGCAAAGTGACTGTGAAACAGACCTCCGTGGGCCCCACACAAGTCCTCGCACTCACCGACTTGCCCATCACACACGCCGAGGGCTCCCGGACTCACATCATTGTGAAACCCCAGGCCTTGCTGGTAAAACACGAGGATCGTGCCGTGTGTAACAACGCTAGTGCGACGGCGGTGGCAGCAGTACCGCCCAGGAACAGTTCTGTGGATCAGGTGCTGTTGCAGCAGATTGCTGCTGCAGACCCTCACCTCATACCCACCAACTCAGGAGCACACGAGGCCTCTGTCCTAGGTGACCTAAAGAGCACAATGTGGGAGGAGGGACAGCTGGAAGAGCTGCAGAAACAGGCATTTGCTCAGCAGACACCGACCGAACGCAACCAGGCCCAGGCCGACCAGCTCGCCATGATCGGCCAGGCTGGCGAGGCCTCCGGCCAGCTCACGCTCTCCCAGGAGATGGTGGATTTCACGGGCTCCCAGCCCAGCATGGACTACTTCTTCAACGACGACGACGACATGACCCAGGACAGCATTGTGGAGGAGCTGGTTCAGATGGAGGAGCAGATGAAGCTGAAGGGCCTGCAGCCTCTGTTCAGCACCTGTGTGGATATGTCGCTGCAGAGCCAGTCTGCTGCGGGCACTCCGGCCTCCGCCCTCAACGCCCATCCTACGGGCCCCGCCTTCTTCCACTCCGTGCACAGCAGCACCACACCCGTGCAGACCCCTACTCCCACACCCACTCCTACACCCACACCCACGCCCACACCGACCTCTGAAATGACTCTTGGGCACAGCATGACCAGGGAGAGCCCGTGCTCCCGCATGGCCGTCGTCACCCCGGTGGACGGAGCCATGGGTCGCCACACCCCCATCAGCACGCCGTTGTCCAACTGCAGCAGCGTCCCCCCAAGCCCCGTGGAGTGCCGTAACCCCTTCGCCTTCACTCCAATTAACTCCAGCATGACCGGCTACCATGACACCAGCGTGGTCTCCAGTAGCCCCGTCAAGCCCATGCAGAGGCCCATGGCCACTCATCCCGACAAGGCCAAGCTGGATTGGATCAACAACCGTTACAACAGCACCAGCGGCGGGCCTCTGTCCAGTCAAAGCGGCATCGGCATCCTGCCCAGCTACCAAGACCTGGTGGACGACCAGTTCCGTAAGCCTCACGCCTTCGCGATTCCCGGCCAGTCCTTTCAGGCCCAGTCGAGGCAGGACGCGCACTTTGGCCGCCTGACCCCCATCTCTCCGGTGCAGCAGCAACAGGTAACTAACATAACCACCCCGACCAAGCAGGAGAGCTTCGCCGTGCCCGCCCCGCTAGACAACAAGGCCATGACATCGTCCGGCTCCAGCACTTTCCGTTGTCGCAGTGTTAGCCCCGCGGTGCGCCAGAGGAACTTCAGCGGCAACACTGCGGCTGCAGCCAGCACCAGCACCATCACCATCACCACCGCCACCGCCACCACCCGTGCCGTCATCTCCCCGTTCAACGCCGCCATCACCTCGGAGATGCTCAGCATCCTGTCCAACAGCCAGGCGGTGGGCTCGATGCACAGCATGGTCCAGCGCAGCCAGTCGGTGCCTCTGAACATCATGATGCAGAGTGAGTTGCTGCCGTTGCAGGGCCAAAACAACAACACCAAGATCACCAGCGTGCTCCTGAGCAAGATGGACTCGGACGGGGACGACGCGGTACGCGGCCTGGGCATCAACAACCTCCCCTCCAACTACACGGCCCGCATGAACCTCACTCAGATCCTCGAGACCACTCCCGCCTTCTCCGGAGGAGCCGGCCATCAGGCCCAGCTGCCAGTCAGCTCCAGTCCCGCTGCCTTCGAGCTCCAGCACGGCTACCTCTCCAGCGGCCCCGCGGAGCAGGTGGGCTTCCTGGGTGACGAGGCCCAAGCACAACCGGGCACCAGCGAGCCGGACCAGCAGCAGCAGCAGCAGCTGCAGGAGGCCGCGGTGCACACGCAGGCCCAGCTCCTCCTCCACAGTGCTCAGCAGCAGGAAGTGGCGGTTGCAGCTGCTGCCGCTGCGGCAGCGGAGGAAGAGCAGCAACAACTGGACTTCAACAACACCGTCAAGGACCTGCTGGGTGACGACGGCCTGAATCCCAGCTCCCAGCTGGTGGGTCAGGTGGCCTCGGAGCTGAACGCTGTGGCGTCAGACTTCTCCAACGACATCAGACTGACCTCAGATCTGTCCAGTAGCATCACTGACCTGAACACCTTAGATACCAACCTGCTGTTTGACCCCAATCAGCCGCAGGAACAATATGAAGACTCGACACTGGAAGAGCTGAAGAACGACCCACTTTTTCAGCAGATATGCAGTGACCCTGTGAACTCTGGCTTCGACTGGCTGGAAAGCAAAGACCAGCCGACCACAGTCGAGATGCTGGGCTAATGTAATCTTTAAACTCTCTTTGGGTTTCCCGTTCCCTTGCTGTTTGTTTGGTGTGTCCGTTGTATATGTGTTTTTATACTATGGTTTGTTTGGGATTTGTCTGGACTTTGCCATTTGTCCTGTTTAAAGTGCCAGGCTTACCAGAAAATCTCTCCTACTGATCTTAACAGCATTTCTTACCTTTACTTTTTGTCACCCTGAATAACAGTCTTTACCACTTCTCTCTCTCTCTCTCTCCCTCTCTCTCTGTCTCTGTCTCCCTTTGTGTCTCTCTCTATCTGTGTGTGTGTGTCTCTCTCTCTCTCTCTGTTTCTCTTTCTGTGTCTCTCTCTCATGTGAAATCAGAACTGTATGCATTTCAAGTGTATTTGTTGATTTCTAAGATATGAACACAGAAAGAAGCTTAATCTTCCATATTATTATTATAGGCGATCAATAATGCAATATTTGTATTCAACAAACACTTAATAATAGTGAGATAAGTTGGAAATTTGGCACAAAAGACCAATATGTATGTTGTCAATACGTGTTTTTAAAGTGTGCTCATACTACCACGAGGAAAGATCATATTGGGATTGTAATATATGCACATGAAATAGTACACCTGCCTGCCATATCTGAATATAAAAAGGGTAGCCACTCGCTACCAGGTGCTGAATTTATGACATAATCTTTATATTTTATCATAAACCAAAACAGCGAAGATACCGATTTCATGTCTGAGCATTGTTCAACAGTGAAATGTTTCTTAAAAGCCTATACTACTTGTACTGTTTATTATCTTACAAAAGGGGAGCAGACGAATCCGTAGAGAGAAAGATTGAAATTCAGGCCACTCTGTGGACTATACACATTGATAGGAATCAAAAAACAACTGGCTGCCTTATTCCCAAAGTCCAAGGCCTTATGCCATCGAGACACTGTACATAGTACGACCGTTAGACCGCTTGAGAACCATCCAGATGAGCGTCTTCATATCAAGGCAGCTGTTCTTCTATTCATTATTTTCTGCACTATTTTCTCATCTTTGTTCATTTTTATTTTTTTTTATGTTTATGGTTATTATCAGTGTTATAGATGACGCATATTGTATAGACTATGAACTTGTCCCCTTACCAGTAATATATTGAGAATAAGATGATATGCTGGCATTTTCATGAATACCTTTGGCAGACATCCGTTCACGCTTGAGATCATTTTGGCATTCTGTAACCCCCCCCCCCCCCCCCCAAGACCCCCACCCCCACCTGCCCCTTGGGTTGAATTAAGAGTATCGATGGTATGGAGATGGCTTTGTTACCTGTGGAGTCTGGAAGCTTAAATGTGATGGCTAGGCTAGGCTAGTGGTCGGTTGCCATCCTGAGAGCCAGAGGCCATGAGACAGTGTGTTAGTTGACAACCAGCCTTATTTCCATACCAAAGATGATCTGTTATAACATGAGATTATCATATCTGCATACACTAGTTACCATAAAGGAAGAAGGGAAACTGGCAGCATTAAGAGGTTTTTTTTTTGGTTTAACTTAAAAAAGAGTTTTATGGCATTAAAAATCTAAGCTAAAATCTATGTAAAGTATGTACATTTATAAAATGGTCACTCTCCTATGCTTTATAGGCAACTTATGGACCAGAAAGCATGTTGAAACCATCACTGCTAGCCAGGTAGGCCATGTAATATAGTAGGATGCTATGCTTGAGTTTCTGACTATTGTCATTGTTGTAAAAGTCATGTTAAAGCTCCATCTGTATATAGGATAGAAACATAGCTATTCGATGTGTCAAGACACTATATTATGGCCATTATTCTAGCTAAGTCTATGTGCCATCATGAGAAAAAAAAAGAAGCTTAACCGAAATTATAGTAGGCAAGAATACTGTGTGTGTGTGTGTGTGTGTGTTATGTGTTACATTTCTGGCTTGAGTTGTTGTTCAAGTGATGCTGTCTATTGGGTCTCTCGCTTGCTGATGTATTTCGTTTTTTGTTTTCCGGTTCCATTTTTTTGAACGCTAATAAGGTCTCTGCCGTTGCAGATTGTGATGTGTGTGCTTTCGAGCGAGAACAATGGCGTGGTGTGTCGATGAGGAGGGGATATATAAAACAAAAGAAAGAAGTTGTGATACTCTTAGCTGGTTGCAAACATTTCTGTGATAAACAATGCGTTCAAAAAAGGCCTTTCAGCAAAACACTGGAGAAAAGGAAAAAAAAAATAGATGAATCATATTTCAAAACAAACTTTGGAAGTTCACATTGTTGCACTAAATTTTTATGACACAAGGCTTTGCCACACCTTTATGGACAAATGGTAATGACGGATACCCGCAAAAAAATATTTTTGTTATGACAACATGAGTAAGGAAACTTAATTGAATTGTCAGAAAATGACTGTCGGAATAATTGTCTTGTAGCAAAAATGTGCATTAATCTCAGTGAGATACACATTCTTACTCATTCTCATACATGAGAATAAAAGCATTGAGGATAGAAAAAAGTTGAAATAACCTTTTAAAACCTACATGCTCATTATTGTTGATAAAATGATTGTACGCACGCATGTGTGATGACTTCTACCCTGCTTTGTATTCTTGGTGACCACTGTCCTATGTGATTTGGGCGGGCTCTGTTAATCAGACAGACAGTGCTACTTTCTTGAGTTACGCAACTTTCATTGTGTGCTGTTCACTAAGTTAATATTGTTCTTTACGCTATATGTTTTTTGACTATGTTTTTTTCAGTCAATTTTTTTTATACTTTGTTACCACAAAAGTCATTTGTGACGTGTACATTTTTCTCTTTTTTTTTTTTTTCCAATGTTAATAAGGCACTGATATTTCAATTTGAATGAAGGAAAAGATGAAAAAAAAAAAAAAAGACAGCCCAAATGCACCCATAAAGATGTACAGGAGACAGCGGCTCTTAGTCCCTGTACCTTCGACTGACCCCCGGGTACCTACTCTGTCCGTTAGTTTCCAGCAGTAGAATAGCCTTCCTCCGTGGTGTTGTCTGGTGTACTCTGCTCAGTGTACAGTAGCTTGTTAATATTGCAACTGCGTCGTTTTCCTTTTTTTTCAATGGAAAGTACTCACTGGTGAGATTTTTAAAGTGGTTTTAAAAGCCAATAAACTTTTTTAAAGAATGTTTTCTTGGCCCATGCCTCCTTATTGGTTATCATTGTGTGTGTGTGTGCGTGTGTGTGTGTGTGTGCGTGCGTGTGCGTGTGCATGGATCTACATTTGAATAGATCAACACTAATCGAGATGTCACAGACTAGCACCCAACCTAGTCCTATGACCTGATGATATAGATGTTTCTATTTTTTGTATTTGCTTGCCTCTGTTTAATTGTAACACGTGTATCCCGATACACTATGTAATAATATGATATAGCGTAATATGTTTTTTAACAGTCAAGTTCATTTGAAGGCAAAAAAAACCCTTTCCATCATCTTCTCAGTATAGGGTTAGAGGTCAGGTCAGCTGACCCCAGGGGTCATTTGGGGAGGGGCCTCTCCCACACAGCCGCTGACCAATCAGAGCAGAGTCCTTTGGCCGTCGGCTCTGCTTTCCCAGGGCCTCATGATATTCATAACATGCTAATGACTTTTACCCTATTGATCATGGCCCCTGCAGCCTGACCCGTGTGTGGTAGCCTGTCATAGCCTGAACCTCTGCACTACCACAGACGGCTACGTGAGTCGACAGATTTCATGGGATAGGCAGTGTCAAGGAGCTACTTATTAGTGTATGGCGTCTGTTATACTGTAGACACAACCTAATGCTAGGGACAGAACTGTCTTACGGTTCTTTGGAAGTTCAAAAAGTTGTTCCACAAATAAACAATAAGCAATATAAACAATTAAGAACAAAAATGGGGGAAAGCATTCTGGGTGTTTTAATGTGGATAATATGCAAATATTGTGCATGATGAACGATTGAAGACAGGGCTGCAATACATCCAGGCTTTAAAATAATTTATACATTAATGCAAGCCTTAACATAAATATATAGAAAAATAGATAAAACTAGTTCCACTGATTTCGGAAGAAAATTTCAAATTAACGAGCAAGCATATTATTGGACACACACGCTCTTAAAGATTAGTCTGAGCTGTGAAATATAGCAATGAGACAATACGATGATTAAATCAATAGTTAGCTCTAATCAATAAAGGATTCCCCTGGACCCAATGGTCTCATTTGATTGGATAGTGAAGTGTGAGGTCAGGTGCAGAAGTCTGCATGTCCCTCATTGACCACCATGACATTTAACCCTCCATACCATGGATACACAGAAGAGATGTTCATACATATATATATAGATATCTAGGTAGGCTTTTTGCAAAGTGTTGTTTAGTGCAGTTAGATTGGATTTGAGTTCCTAGAGGAGATTGTGTGAGTGAGGGTGTGTGTGTGTGTGTGTGTGTGTGTGTGTGTGTGTGTGGTGGGGGGGGGGTGTTCTGCTGATGCAGCATGGGTGATCACACAGCTGGAGGCCATTGTGTTGCTGCTGAATGAGGACAGAGGGATGTGGGAGTGTGTGCGTGTGTGTGTGTGTGTGTGTGTGTGTGTGTGTGTGTGTGTGTGTGTGTGGTAGGTTTGTGGTCATTGTCAACCCACACGGCTGTGGGATCAATACCTGAATTCATTAAGCAGCTAACTTGGAGCCATCGATATCTTCTCATAATTACCAGCTTCTATGGCCAGAGCAGCTGTTGTTTGGTGTGGACCAGTGTATTCCCTTTTCCTCACTGGTCAGTGGTCAGTATGCGGGTAAAAGTGTCAGAGGAGCTGGTTAAAACAAATACAAAGTTTAACATTAATGGTCGTTAGGTTATTCCAAAGTAGCCCATTAGCTCTATGTTTGTGAAACATTTGTAAGATCTTAAAAGTGGTGTCAGTTTGTCCAAATGTCAACTGTATGCTTACATGCATAGGATGGGTTGCCTGTTGTGTTGGTCTTATTGCATACTAAGGGTTTTGGGTGTCTGTACTAGTATCCTTTTCATTGTGATTAAAACAAGCATGCACCTATGATATAGTTGCCTAGTGGCCTCAGTCCATAGAGAACATAACGTATGCCCCTGGCGTCTCTGGTGCGCATGCGTGTGAGGGCCGGCGGTGGGTGTGGACCCATCACTCGCGTAGTCGTTGGTCCCCTCAGGTCAGTCGTGTTGTGGGGGAGCTGCGGACTGCACGCTAGGGAGCGTACGCTCGTAGTGTGAAACATGACAGAGCGATTCGGATAAATGGCAAAGTTTAAAATGAAGACCTCCCGGCTCTGGCTGTTTTTTGTTGTGTGTTTTCCTCTATCAAGTAAGTCAAGTGTTTGTTATTTCTGTTGTTTGTAATATATTGGTATAATTCTGAACTGAGGCTTATTCGTGATCCGTAAGTGGACCGCTGCATAATTATGCACACAGCAGTTTGCAGGCTAACACTGAGTTGCCTATATTCACATTTCATTGTTGCTAAATATGTTTATTTGTATAAATGGTTAGTATTTGATCATGTTATGTATTTACCATATTCATGTATGGCTTTTGCATGTTGTTGGCATGTTCTTTTTTTACGAATTATGTTATTGCTTTGAGGTTTTCATCTCATTTCATAATTTCATCTCATTCGCATCGCATTTCATCAGATTGTTCCTTTTCCTTTTTTGTCTTATTATGATAAAAAGCCTAAAATGTAAATGAGGAGTTCTTGCTTATTATATGATGTTCTGCAATGTTCATGTAAAATGAAGCCCACAGACCGTGAACATGATTTTGTGTAGTGATGATTGTGCGTTTCCCCTTCGCAGGTGTTTTATGTTTTAGTGAGCTATCGTTTATCACAGAGCCCAGTGATATCACTGTCTTACCAAAGGATCCAGCTGTCCTGGACTGCCTTGCTCATGGGCAGCCCCCAGTCACCATGAAGTGGCTTAAAAACGGAGTGTCTATGGCAGAAAGCGAACACGCACAGTTCCTGCCCAACGGCTCCTTGTACATACCGAATGTGAAGAATGACGTGGATTCTGACGAAGGATTCTATCAGTGCCTCTCTCAGAACAAATATGGAGCTATACTAAGCCAAAGATCACGCCTTACCATTGCAAGTGAGTATGAAACATGATGGGGGAGGATGGGAGGGGGGGGGGGATCAAGTCTGTTAACTTAATTGGAACTTTCCTTCTTGGTTTATCAGAGAAAAAGCAAGATGAGGATGCTTATGCAAGTCTTATATGCCTATTTGTAGCATGCATACCCACTTGACGTACACTGAATATAGGAAGCCAATGTTCTTGCAATAGATCTCAGTGAAGTTAAGGTCTAGATCTAGAGACTATGTAGACCTACAGAATGGGCTCCTATTAGTCACCACATTGCCCACACTATGTGATTTGTCACTGGTCTGCTACACAGAGGAATCTCTAAAAGGCCATTTGCCTGTTGGCTTTTGTTTGGCATGGCCCCGACTGCCCCAGAAGAAAAGGCTGCTCTTCATTCCATTCACCCGTCCACGTATGTGTGTACGGTAATTCAATAGGCCTCGTCGGCCACAGACAGATCTCACTTTGATTCTCGGTGGCATATATATATCACATTGGGTAGGCCAAGTGTCATGGATACTGTCCTCCTGGAGCTCTGATGTAGGCTCATCTGAGGGGAGCCGGAATGTCACCTGACACGGCAATGATCTCACCTTTTTTATATCTAAAACCATAGGATGAACCAGGGGCACATTGATGGTGTAGGATGGTGTAGAAAATGTTTTAAGGGTCCAATCGAATACTTGCACTTTCCTTTTCATAGTGTTGTTATTGTTGTGGTGAGGGGTTATTTTGGGCCTGCTGAATCAAAGGTATATCTAAGTTTCTATCACAGGCCAAAAGGATTCAGGCTGGATGTTGTCCGGCCCTTGGCAGTGGAAGGGTTAAGGGGGAGGGAGCTGGGGGTTTGGTCAGCTGGAGGGTGGAGGATGGGCTCTCTCTGGACTACCCTTCTGCCCAGAGGCCCTAAGGGTCGGAGGTCAGCCAGGAGCGGCTTTGTGATGTCACCATTGAGCTCTGGCGGGCCGGCTGTCCTTTCTATTGGCCCAGGGTCTCTTTCACAGGCTCTCTTCCTATCATTGTCAAGTTGAGGCCTTTTGTCAAAACGAAATGGTCACATTTTTCCACACTTGAGTGAATAGCCTTCATTTTTGAATTCCACTCTTCCACTCACACTGATGATTTCTTATTTATTTCTTATGATTTCTTCACACTGATGATTTCTTATTTAAGTGAAAAGTTGACTCAACAGTTCAGCAAAAGTCAAATCACCCAAAATACCAACATACATAACAGTCTGTGGTGTATATAGGGGACTGAACTTCAACTTGAAAATACACTTGTTACTTGTATACTCAGTTTTGCCCTAAAAAAACAACCTGACAATAGGTTAGTGACCCTTTTGGCAATGTTTGTGTTTGAGCAACATCAAAATACTATTTGAATATGTGCACATTTGTGTCCCAATTGGTGTGCTGACTTCGATCTGGGTCCTAGTCAGAGAGCTGGAATTGGACAGACGGGGAGTTGAGGTGAACTCTGACCTCTTCAGGGCGATCTTTGTGCTGTTTGACCTACCCATTGATTCAGGCTTTACAGGCTTTTCTTTTTCTCTGCTGCCATCCCTAGCTCTGTTGGGCCGGGTTTTTAACATTGTATGTAACATGTAAAGTAACATTGCCTTAAAGGTAAGGGACCTTGAAGGGTCCTTGTTAATAAGACTTAACATGACATTGATTTTAAAATAAAGGTTTGCTGTATAATTTGTGATGAATAATCTTAAAATGGGAATTGAGATTTGAATAGCATGGTGGAATCTCTCTATCGTTTAAGGGCTTTGGATTAAGACATGAGATATAGGGAGACTGGCTTTGGTCACGGTTTCTTAATCGCAGTAAGAGTCCACCATGGCTTCAGTCAAATGATTTATGAATAGAGGATAAAGGCACCCTCAGTGCTAAGCCTGCAGCATCTGAAAAGAGCACTGGTTTTGTGTTGTAGTATTGATGCTATTACACCTTAAATGGTAGGGAATGGTCCTTCATTTCAATCTCCCTGGACACATGCTCTAAATGTTGAATTTCATTTGGAGCACTAGCCATTGATTTCCTTGAACATGGTATTGACTTCCTTGCTCTGAGTCTGGGGGGATGGGAGGGCTAATGGATGATGGTAACTAACAGGTCTTATTCAATGGCTTCTCAACATAAAGGTACAGATCAGTTAGCTGGCTTTGGGTTGTACTTGATGATATCCAGTTTTGTAGTCCAAATTTATTACGTTAAGAACCTAAAACAATTAACAAATATGAGGTGTGAAACATCAGTGAGAAACCAAAACTAGTTTTAGTCTGATACCATACTTTAAATGTCCATATACTTTAATGAAACGACCCTCATGGATATAAAACAGAGAGAGAGAGAGAGAGAGAGAGAGAGAGAGAGAGAGAGAGAGAATTGATTAGTATTTACCTATGACAATGCATCATCCTCTGTCTTTCCCCCATTGATCCATTGATCGGACCAGCTGGTCACTATAGGTCCTCATAGATCAGCCCCCCAAAGCCAAGATCATGGTGCTTGGAGATGATCAATGTAGGCTTCCACACACAATCACTTAACACACACACACATAGGGGGCTTTGATTGCAATAACGCACCAGCCTGGAATAAAAAAACAACAAAGACAACGTAAATGTATCATAGAATCCTGTTCTCGTTCTTGATTTACACCTCAGCAGACTCTCCCCCCACCCTTCCCCCCTGGGGGGTCATTGATGGTTCATCTGATTTGCGGGTGCCAGTTATGTATCATAGAATAGAACCAAACAATGCACATTTCAATTTATTTTTTGTGTCCACAGGTATCTCCGAATTCCTCACGCATCCTGTGCCTGCGGCGGTGTCGGAGGGCGCGGTGGCGCGGTTCTGGTGCGCTGTTACTGCCAGCCCTCAGGCCACCATCACCTGGGAGCTCAATCAAAGTACCTTATCTCTGGAGACTGACAGGTAGCCACCGGACCCCTGCCCATAACAGACAAGAATCATATATATATATATATATATATATACACATGTCTGTCGATGTATCATGCTGCTTCCATCTTGGCTGCATGCGCGCTTGGCTGGTGTGTTGTTCCGATGTTCGGCCTATAAAACATGTTTCTTGTCTTCTTGTTCTGGTTCTCTTCAAGAATCACAATTTTACCAAATGGAGTGCTTCAGATCCAAAAAGTACAGTTGAAAGATGCCGGGAAGTACCGATGTGTGGCGACGAACATCGGCAACCGTGTGAAGAGCAGAGAGGCGTCGCTGACGATCAGCCGTGGTGCGTAGCCCACGTCAATTTTTAAACATATTCAGAACCCTTAATAAGTGAGTAAGTGCATGCTGTATTCAACTTATGTATACCATCGCTGGTGTGGTATTTTGGGCTGGTGTACTGCCTATGTATGTTTTTGTTACGAGTAAAAGTAAAACCACTTGCGACTGAAACCGTAGATGTGTAGATGTGTCCCAGTTGTTCCTTAGAGTCATGGTTTTAATTATCTTTCTTTTAAACTTACTTTTTACTCTCCAGCTACAGCCCCTAAATCTCGCCAGAGGCCCAGAATCATCGCCGGACCCCAGAACGTCACAGCGTCCATGCATCAAACGGTGGTCTTGGAGTGCGTCGCTACTGGCAACCCCCAGCCAATCATCTCGTGGAGTCGGGCCGACAGCAAGCCCATCGACGTGTACAACGCCAAAGTGCTGGGCAGTGGAAATCTGGTCATAACCGACGTGAAGTCCCGACACAGCGGGATCTACCTCTGCAGGGCCACCACGCCTAATACCCGTAACCACACGCTGGCTGCAGCGAACCTCACTGTCCTGGGTAAGGCCCTCGCAAAGCCCCCACACAAACAGAACTGTGTTGACCCTCTATATCATCCTTAGGTTATTTCTGTTTCCACAAATGAGGTCTTATGTTCATAGTTGCTACGCAGTCAATAGTGGTTATTGGTTCCCCTGTGTTGAGATATTCTTGAGGACGTTTGCGTGTTTTGATTTACGATGAATTGATACATCGGAATTTGAGAGTGGTTTGTAACGATGGGTCTTTTATCCAGTGCCTCCGTCCATTGTGGAGAAGCCCGAGAGCCAGACCCGTCCCAGAGCGGGTACCGCCCGCTTCATGTGCCAGGCCAAGGGGGTGCCCCAACCGCGCATCAGCTGGCTGAAGAACGGCCAAAAGGTGCACCTCAACGGCAGGATCAAGATGTACAACAGGTAAGTACTCTCACTACAGCGGCGATACAGTCTACTGCGTTGGCATTAGCCCCCTATAATATAACGTGGCATGCAAAGCCCTTTGAGACTGTAACTGTGAGTTAAGGGCTGTACAAATACAATGGACTTGACCGCCACCAGGAGTGTGTCCTAGTGTGTTCTAACCTCTTGTCGTCTGCCGTTCACAGTAAGCTGGTGATCACCCAGATCATCCCCGAGGACGACGCCATCTACCAGTGCGCGGCGGAGAGCTCGCAGGGCACCGTGCTATCCCTGGCGCGGCTCATCGTGGTCATGTCCGAGGACCGGCCCAGCGCACCCAGAAACGTCCACGCCGACACCATCTCCAGCTTGGCCATCCTGCTGGCCTGGGAGCGGCCGCTTTACAACGCCAACAAAGTCATCGCGTACTCCATCCACTACATGAAGGCCGAGGGTGAGACACAGTAGTAGACCCAAAACTAAACAGATGGGTTTTCCTTCCTCCCTAGAAGTTGAATGATTATTACCCCCCCGCCATGGAAGATGGGAGGAGGTTATGTTTTTTTGTTTGTTAGCAAGATAGCTCAAAAAGTTATGTATGGAAAACTTGGTGGTTAGATTACTTATGGGACAAAGGAACAGTTGGTTTCCCGAATCCAGGGGACTTTTTGGTGTGGCAGAGGTACATGCTCTACTGAGTGCCCTCTAGTTATTATATTATTGTTATTATTATTATTATTATTATTATTATCAGTTGAGATTTGGGTAAGATAAGATTTATCACGATGGGATGTTTGGTTTTGCAGATGAACGGATGAACGACCATGTTGGCGGGATAAATAAACGCATTAACAAAACCAAGATATAAACGGCATATCTGCCAATCTGCATTTGAATAACGCATCCAAACGGACAGATTCACTGGTTCCACTAAAAGGCTGTCTTTATGGGTTACAAGGAGAGCGTTAAACGCATTGCGCGTTAAGAAGTCTGGAAGCCGCTGGTTTACATTACATGCATGTTTCTCCGGACATTAACCATAAAGATTTATGATACTATTTACAGCCTGTCCGGCAGTCAGAGTCAGGCAGTCTTGTCTTCGGTCTTCTTATTTTCTTTTCTTTCGGACCGGTCCTCAAACGATCCCTCAATCTTTCCTCCTCCGTCTCCGACTCCCATCATCAGGTCTGAACAACGAGGAGTACCAGGCGGTGATCGGCAACGACACCACCAGCTACATCATCGAGGACCTGGAGCCGGCACGCAACTACACCTTCTACATCGTGGCCTACATGCCCATGGGGGCCAGCCGTATGTCAGACCAAGTCAGTCAACACACCCTGGAGGACGGTAAGCGCAGCCACGGCCCCGGCATTCCTTGCAGTAAATCACCACAGTACTTAAGCCAAACCTTTAATGTGACTGAAGAGTGTACAGAGGGTGTCCAGGATGGGGATAGAAACAGAGGGGCTCGCATTCTTGCTTTTTTTTACATTCCTTTTGCATGCTACAACTGTAAAATGTTCTGGAAGGGAAGTTTGTAGCCACATTTTTATACAGCCAGTTTTGATCTTGTGAATGTTTCGATATGATTGAATCCCCTATGTCCGTTGTGTCTTAATGTTAAATCTAGTTATTCCATCAGTCAACAAGTAAACGTATATGTATGTATATATTTATACAGACATATTTATGGTGTTTTTTATGCTGGTGTTTCGCTCCAGTGCCCCTGCGTACGCCGGAGCTGAGCCTGATCAGCCAGAGCACCACGGACATCCAGGTGAGCTGGCAGCCTCTGCCGATCAAGCTGAGCCGAGGCCAGGTGTCAGCCTACCGGCTCTCCTACCGCACCGCGGCCGACGCCGCCGTCACCTCCGTGGACGTGGCCCGGAACGCCACCGAGCACCTGCTGGCGGACCTGGAGCCGGACACCATCTACCTGCTCCGCATCGCCGCCGCCACGCGTGTGGGCTGGTGCGAGCCCTCCGCCTGGACCTCCCACCGAACGCCCAGCGTGTCCAGCAGCAAAGGTAAAGAGACGGGCGGGCAGAACAGGTGATGTTCCACCGTTTGTTTATTTCCGTGGTCTATATTGAGTCAAGGCCTCGCATCCTATGTTGTATGTATGGGACCCACCGTACTAGAAAATGGGAGTCATTTGACTATACGCTATACACTGCTATATATATTCCCAGGTCACATGAAAGATATTCTGAAAGAGATCAGAAGCAAACCCAGTGTTGCTGCTGTGACCACATAGGAGCATAGACCCCGTCTTTGTGTCCTGGATGTTTTGCTGCTCTCGGTAGCGCAGAGAAGCTCTTCTAAAGCCCCACGCAGAGTAGCCAACTCATGACTAGAGCTGGTCCTGGCAGTATTGTCCCACAGTCTTTGTGTTGGTTACCCAGGGACCTTTGCCCTTGGCTGTCAGTGGTGTTCGAGTGGCCTCAGTCACGGGTCATAAAGGAGGGGGCCTGGGGCATCTATGTGTGGGGAAGAATAGCCCCTTTTCATGGCCTGGTGCCTATGGGGGAGGTTGTTTGTCCAAACTTTCAGATTTCTGATCTATTTAGAGGCAAGTTAAATAATATGTATGGACTACAGATCTCTATGATAAAGTTGCAGTGTTAGTAGCAGCCAATATATAGCTATGACACATAGTAGCTATGACTGCTATGATGAGTGAACGTGTGTGATTGATAAGGACCGTGTGAGTATGCTGTGGTTGTAGGTGTTGTGTTGTAGTGAAAAGGCTGCTGGATCTATTGAAGCCATGTATTAATACAAATCTAAAGAACCAAGGCACACAAAATGCTCTCCTTACACACACAACACTGCCATGAACGCCTTGCTTAGGTGGATACCTGAGAGATATTAGAAAATATTCAATAAAATAAATAGATAAAATACATTTCTATGTATTCTATGTATTCTATGTATCTATCTCATTTTCGTAGATACTTTAAGGTTTTTCTTAGCATCGCATATTTCTTGTGGTAAGACATATTTGTGACTTAGTAATGGTGTATCCTTCATGTTTTCATATCACTTTCTCTCTTTATATATATATATATATATATATATATATATATATATAATACATGTGTGTGTCTGTGTGCTCTCTCACTGTAGTTCCCTCTGCCCCCCTACTTCAACTGGAGCCCCTGAACTGTACCTCCATTCTGGCCCGCTGGCAAACTGCCCCAGGAAGTGTGTCTGTCCAGGGTTACCGCCTGTGCTACCACGAGGAGGGCCAACCTGAGCCGCCCCCTGTCCAGCTCCCAGCTCAACTCTCAGACTACACCATCACTGGCCTCGGTGAGTCTCGTTCCCTTACAGGTTTTTCACATGCCGCCTCAAGAGGGTAGAAGGAGACAGGAACATCATGTGTCAAGTCATTTTTTTAATCCATTTTTTTTTTTTTACATAACCCTTACTAAGCCTAGATGTCAAGGATATGTATTATCTTGGTGTCAATATTGACCTATTGATATTTAAATCACTGTTTCTGAAGCCAGTTTTGGGAATGGCCGAAGCCCATTTGGCCCTTAATCAACGAGAGTCCTACATCAGGCAATTTACTCTGACCAGTGGCCGGTCGTATTTGCATTTGGGCCCGTTGTCCACTGATCAATATGGGCTGACCCCTCTTTATCAAACAGCAGCCGGCCTGCTGCATTGTGGGAGCCCAAACTCCCAGGAACTAGAGGTCACAAGTCCAGATGGATCCTCCCATCGCTGTTTTTTCCCATCCCCGGCCCTGCATAATTACCCCCTGGCCATTGTGTGGGTTCCAGGGGCCACACCCGCCCCTGCGTGATCCTGGCCGCCACCGGCCACCTCCCCCAAACCTTTTCCAGCAGCCGGACACAGACGTGTGCAGGCCAAGTCTCCGGGGACTGTCCGCACAGAGCCGGACAGAGCCGGTGACCTCTCTGGTCGTGAGACAGCAACAAACCCCCCCCCCCCCATCTCTCTCTGCGTTGTCCATGCAAATGAGCCCCCAAAGATCACGTCTAGATCTCTGTATTCCAATTCCATGCTCATCCATCAGACCATATTAAAGTTGAATAGGGTTAACACTCAGCTTACAGTTATACACTCATCATCTGCTATGGAGCTGTGTTGAAGGTCACTTCTCACATTCGCGATGAACTCCAAATGTAACATCTTGTGATGTCTACTCACAAGACAGTCAGTGAGCCAGTGGTTGAGGATCACACATCCACTGCAATTGCAGTTTTGTTTTGTTTTGTTTTGTATATATTTTTTTGTGTTGTACTTCACCAAGCTAAACATCAGTGATACGCTGCTGAGTGTTGTCTGTTCCCTGCAGCCAAGTTTGAAGAGCGAGGGATGGGGTCAGTAGAAAAAACATAGCCCTCCGAGAGGAAACAAAAGAGGCCCCACGGTCCTGAGCCCGGATTCCTTCTGTTCTATCAGGGCTTGACCCTTTGGCCCCAGCTCACCCCTCCCCCCCCCACACACCCTGGGTCCCCGTGGGCCCAGGGTCTCGGCAGCTGAACACAGACTTTGGCTGCCGCCCTCCCCCCACCTTCCACCTTCCTACGCCGGTCAAATACCCGGGTCTTCGCCTCGTAGCCTGCACACACTGGAGGCTCAAATACAACAATCTTCTTAGCGCTTCGCTAACGGTGTCCAGATGGGAGGCAGGAGAGCTGCGGTAGCCTTGTGAGTTGGAAGCTGAAAAGTGCAGTATGTTGTGCATCATATTTCCCTGGTGGAGGAACACCACAGCATGGCTTCAGTTTAAACATTCCATATTCCTCTGCTTCTCACAGGCTCTCGCACGCCTTGCAGTCTTTAACAAAAAACAGTTACAAGTTTTACTAGTTCAGAAATTTGAAAAAGCTATCTTGGCTTTTAATTCTACCTATAACTACCCCCCCCCCCCCACACACACACACACACACCCTTGTGAGGGGGGAAATAAAGCGGTGATAAAACCCTAAGCCTTAAAAAGGCAAATAAAGAAGCGGGTGTCATGGTGATGTCGATTTTTTCTTCCAGGCCTTATTGATCGGTCACCCTAGTTACTAGGCCGTCAGTAGAGCTGCCTTCTTTTTCCTCCCCCGGCCTAATACAATGACAAGCCATGATAGATGGAGGGTCGTGTGGACCGTGTGGCCGATGCATTGTGCCTGCATGGGGGGTGGACGGGGGGGGTGGCAGTACCCTATGACCTGCAGACCCTCGTTGCACCTCATTGTGAATGCGCCGCTTTGTGAAGAGTGGCTTTCTCTGCATATTTTCAATTGGTAATAAAAGTATTTTGCCGTGGTAACATCAACAGGGTAAACAGCGCAGAGCACCTTTGCTGTGCAGCAGGAGAGTATAGTCGTTGCATTGTCATTGCAGTGAGGCGATGGATGCTCATTGGAGTTCGGCTGCTTGTCAGGCACATTTGAACACGTTTGAAATGGAACTCGATTCATTGTATTCCAGATCCAAGGAAGAAGTACCAAGTGAAGCTGCTGGCCTACAGTCAACTGGGAGATGGCTACCAGTCGGACCAAACCATAAGCACTCCTGGATGTGTTGGTAAGTAGATCAGAGCCATAACCAGCCAATAAGCATTTGAATATAATAAGCAATAAGCATTTAAATATATAATCATAACCAAAGTTGATGATATTGACTTTTTAATCCTTGTTCAAAATATTGATTCCCAAGCAGCCTGTATGTTAATTCAGATACAGGTCATTAAGGAGCAGGTAGGTGCTCAAGCCTGCTGCCAGGTAGACCTTACGGTACTAGAACCTTCTTGACTAGGAGTCAGACCCCTGAAATGTGCCGTTCTGCTTGTGTTTCCCCCCCACCTCCTTAGTGGTGAGAGATCACCGGTCCTCCGTGCCGCCAACCCCCGGTCATGTGACTATCACGGCGAACGGTTCTTCTTCGGTTGTTCTGCGCTGGAGTCGGCCCGCCTTCATGGCGGGGAAGCCACTGAGCTTCACCGTCCGCTGCACTCCCACGGGCACGCACAACGCCACCGCCATACGCTACCTGCAAACGTACGTGTGTGGAGATAAAGAATGATATATGTGGGAAACGTTCCAGTTATGTCACACTTACACAGGTGTAAACAAGTAACAAAGCAACAAGTGTCAAAGGTTACCTTAGCTACTCTTTGCCGATCGAGAGAATGCATTGCTGTGGGGTTACAAAGTATTCTGGAAGTGTATACACCGGGCCCATCTCCCACATGAGTGAAGAGAAGCGCTCATACCTTGTGTGACTCACGTATATGCTTTGTTTGCCATCTGTTCACAGTATCAAGCAAAACATGACTGTCCAGAACCTCAGGCCAAACACTCGATATGAGTTTGTGGTCCGTCTTCATTTGGACCAAATGTCAAGTCCCTGGAGTTCAGTTGTTTACCACCAGACCCCAGCAGCCGGTAAATATAGTGGACATGATGTAGTCTCCATATTGTCACATTGTTTCCAGTTGATTGTTGTAGGGATGTACAGAACAACTGTGCCCCGACTGAGTTAATACACCTGAAGTAACAGAAAGCCTGCTACTTTTACTAGATAGAATCTGTTATTATTATCGTCTTACAATCCGATAGTTTTTAGTCTCTATCGGTGGTTATGGATCTTTGATGTGATTGGTCTGTCCTCTGGTCCTGCAGCACCTACCCAACCACCGTCGGCCGTGCGGATGACGCTGATCGAGGACGACACAGTGCTGGTGTCCTGGCGGGAACCCGAGGATCCCAAGGTGGCTGTTACCCACTACACCCTCCTGTACGCCTCCCAGAAGGGCTGGCTGGCCGGCCGCTGGCAGATCCTGCAGAGAGATGGTGAGCTGCTGTCTCTGGGTCAAACACCCACAAGGGTTTGATGAAACCCACACAACATTGACCAGCTTAGGGGTCTCGGGGAAAGGATAGTGGAGTGGTTAGTTATAAAGTTTGAACGTTCAAACCCCAACGTCCCTGCCTGCTCATTGAAGACCTGTATCTGAACTGACTCTAAGCCACTGTGGATAAAAGTGTCTTCTTAATGACTAAATAGTGATAGTGTCACCTCAGCCTTTTAATTTAATGAAATACAACGTGGATCTTGGGGGAATTTGATAGTGTTTACATAAAAGATGTGTTTTGGTCTCCATAAAACTGAGTTCTTAGTTGTTCAAGTAACAATGAAAAATCGACACAAACTGAACTCTGGGATAGCAATGGATAATGTGCAATCCTATTCCTCCTCTCATGTTCACCATAAGCCTGTTAAGATGCATGTGGTTCTCACACCTGGGATCCTGTGTGTGTGTGTGTGTGTGTGTGTGTTACCGTGTGTCAGGGAGCAACACCATGGCCTTGCTGGAGAAGCTGGAACCGGGGAACATCTACCTGGTGAAGATATGTGCTGCCAACCAGTTCGGAGATGGCCCGTACTCCAGCCTGGCGGATGTGGCCCTTCCCCGGGCCAGTGGACACCGCAGCAAGAACCCCCGGCACTCTGAAAGCTTCACCGAAATCCCAGGTAGCGCGCCGAGACCAAATCCAACACGGCAGCCGGGATCTCGCCCCGCTGCTTAGTTTCAACAAAATGTACATGTGTGTGTGAAACAGAAACAGAACAAACTGTCAAACACAAAATCGAAAATAAATCAGAAAGTAACGTATCTCAGTAACGTATCTTGTATCTCAGCAAAGCCCATAGACACATTTCCCATTAGGCTTCCATAATTATTTATCCATTTAATAAAAATGGATAGTAATTGATTCCTTCTCTTTCGTTTCTCTTTCGTCACGGTTGGTACTGTTACCAGTTGAGGAAATACAATGTGCTTGGTAAAAGGATTTGATTGGTTCAAATGGTTTGTTATGTTTTTTTCAGCTCAATCAAACAGCATCTACCACATTGACCAGCGCTCTATGACGGGAATCATTGTGGGTGTTTGCATCGCGCTCTCCTGCATCGTCTTGTGCGCCCTGATCCTCATCAACAAGGGGAGATCCAGGTACTGTGCAGAGTTCTGGATAATGGCGGTGGCTAGGGTATCTTGAACCAGATGTCTGACTGGCTAGCACCTCCTCCTTAATGACATGTATCTGACTGATGTGTCAAATACATGTCCTTAAGGGAGGGATAAAAACATCATCATCATCCATGGCAAATATGCTAAAATAGGAATTATTTTGCTAAATAATAATCTTTTAAAATGGTCCTTTATTCCACATGATGTTCACATGGATTTGCGCTGCACTTCTCTGTTGATAGGAAATCGTCCGGTCCGAAGGAAGTGATGAACGGTGAAGGTATGCATGCTGGTGGACACTTGGACGGCGGGCACCAGCGTGCTGAGAACGCAGAGGTCCTGGTGCCCATGATGAGACAGCCCTTCACAGATGCCAAGGTGAGATACTACTACACAGCGCCCCCTATTGGTTGGAACTGGCATGAACATATCTCAAGGGAAACACTAAATGTAACAAAAGTTCTCTTTTCATTTTTATCTAATTTGTTAACTGATCCTCTCCTCGCTTTCTCCAGGGCGGATCTAACATGCTGCTAAGCCACTCGTGTCCGGCGAAAGGTGGCACTCGAAGCAAGAAGTGGCGACTTTTCACCAAAGAGAAGCAAAATCTGAATATAAGCAATGTAAGGTTCATAGGTTTAATTCACTTTCAGTGTTTGTTTCAAGGGCATCGAGAACGGGCAGTACTACTATACAAAATGTGCAGATTCACTCAAACCGCATTCATCTGTTGGTCACCGCAGGCGGAGAAAAGAGCCTGCCTGTACGAGGCCGGTAAGATGGTCCTGCGGTACGAGGAGAGGCCGGGCTCCGCAGCCCTGCCGCCCTTCTCCCGGGAGATCATCTTTGGGCCGCAGCCTCATCAGCATCACCCCCCCGAGAGCTCTCACACCGGCGAGGGCAGCCAAGAGACCACAGACTCCGGACACTATTCCAACGAGGAGATGAGCAACTCGTCGTCCTGCAGCAGCACCGGCCGCCCGGAACCAGCGTCTTACGACCCGGCTGACGTCGTCGTGGTCGGAGAATTCAAAGTGGAAAATGAGGAGATTGAAATCTTTGCCCACCCTCACCTGCTCCCTGACGCAGGCGGCCATGTCTCCCTGCCTTCTGCGTGTCCGCCCCAACCCGCAGGCTCCTGACACCCACACCCTTCCACGGCATCTGAAGAGACTCCACCACCACCACCATCAGTGACCCTTCTGGGCTTCCTGAACTGCACAGGTTTCTCAGGCACAGGAGATCAGGAAGTCGGCGATGAAGGCCGTGGGTGGTGCTTCTTCTGGCGTATCTCAGGATTTTAAATGCATGTTTTTACTTTACTCTTTTATTTTTTTTTTACAAAACTCTCTGCCTTTGTGTGGGTCATTGAGTGTGCGTGTGTGTCTGGCTATGAGTGTCTGTCTGTCTGGCTCTACGTGTTTGTGTGTGTGTGTGTGTGTGTGTATGTGTGTATGTGTGTGTGTGTGTGTGTTTTCTTGTGTGTTGTCTGTTGTCTGTCCTAAAACCAAAGCTCACCTATGATGAATGTTTAAAAGAATGTTTAAAAATGTTATTCTATTTCAGAAAAAAACAACATTTTCATTGTATTTAATTTCTTCCACTGGAGTGCGATGATTTTTTTTCTTCTTTTTACACTAACTGTCTACCTCAACTGTCCTCCCAACTGACCTTTTTGTATGTACATTTCTACCTCCTTTTTTTCGCAGTATCGCCTTTTTGGTGCAGTATTTTGTCAAGACTCAGGGGGACAAGGTTGACACGTCTTAATTGTGCGTCTCGTTTACCTGGCTGGTGGTCCGTTATCGTTGTGCAGTGTTTTACATTTTATTTCATCACATTTCACCCACACACGGTTAAAAAGAGCTTTTTTATATGTCACCTGATTTTTGTTTTCCATAGAATGCTGTGAAAATGATAAGTGCATTAGACATCGTCAGACCTTTTTGAGTAATATCATACCAAAGACGACGGCTGGCAATTGAGTGCACTGGTTTTGAATAGCTTTAACATGGCCTTATTGGAGAAGGGCTTGGCATTGTATGGATGTGGTGGATCCAAAGACGGGAGAGAGGAAAAAATGTGTCCAAAGAATGATGAATGAAGTGCTACCAAAAAAAATACTAATAATAATATGTAGATGTACATTAAGAGTTTGTATGCCAAAAAAGTTGTTTTCTCACCAAGGATGTAAGATACCCCCAGGAGCGGTGGTATGAATGTTTTTTTTTCTTAATATGTTTTTATTTTAATGCTGTTGTTTCCTGGTGAAAGCTTTAACGCGAGGCTCCTGCCTTGCGTTCCATTTGCCTTCTATAGAGCTGCTAAGTGTAAGCAGTGACACCGACGCTATTATCCAAAGAGTTGTATGCTTCCTCAGACGGGCTTTGCTTTCATATTCATTCTGCCTTTGGTGTGATACGGTTGACATTATTGAGAACGGACCAAAGATTGTGTGTGTTCTGCCGGTGATAGATTATGATGATGGTGATGAGGATTATTTTATCAAGGGATATCTGTCACTGCTACTACTCAATAATAATAATAATACTGATTTGGGTATCTTTCTCTTCATAATATCCTTATGTCTTGTCTTGATGAAGACACAGATGCTGACTATCAAAAATATTGACCCTATGTGTGAAGAGCAACATAATCAATTTTTCTATCTTTATAACAAAAGAAATCTTGCCAAAGAAACTTGAAGTCTCTGTTATTTAGCGATTTGTTTTTTCTTTGGTTTGCATTTTGGAAAACATTATTGCATATAAATGTGATATGATTTTCAAGAGTTTTAGATTGCATTTTTACATTAACGGATAGTCTGTTGCGTTGTGTCAAGCTTGAGAGATCAAACGGTGGTCCACTGTCTATTTGGTTGTGTCCATATGAGGACACTTGAAGGTTGTTTAGGTTACATATCATTTGGGTTTAATTTCACCTTTTAGCATATTCCTTTGTTATAAAATCCCCAACTTCAATGTGATACTTTCTTAAACTGAATAACAATGGTTTGTATTTTTCCCCTGTGGAATGGATTGGTAAAAATGGCCTAATTGTTTTCACTGGTAGTTTAGCTACCTTTGTCTTTATTGTTATTATTTAACTTATGCTTTTCTCATTTCTAATTTTGAAATATGTTCATGATTTACTCCCACGTTAAACTTCTGTGTTTTTTAATTTTTTGAAATGTCATTACATCCCTCTTTGATTCTCTCAAGATGACCACAAGTAGAAATAAAATTATTGGAATTACTGAAAAATACAATGCGTCACTTTATTTGGGATGTGATGAGTGTGTGTGTGTGTGTGTGTGTGTGTGTGTGTGTGTGTGTGTGTGTGTGTGTGTGTGTGTGTGTGTGTGTGTGTGTGTGTGTGTGTGTAGACTTGCACCCATTTAATTGTACACTTTAGTTAATGGTTAATTCATTGCATTTATGGTTGCAGAATGTTCTGGAGTAGATTCAGATTCAGATTCAGATTACTTTATTAATCCCGAGGGAAATTAAGGTGCAACAGTTGACACAGGGGGAATAAATGCACACACAAAAAATACTAATACCTAAGCTAAAAAACAAAACAACTAACTAAATAAAAATTGTATAAACAAAAATATAGTTAAATGAAATCTAAATGTATTGATAAATGAAGATAAATTTACAGTATTATTACAGTAATACGTAGGTATATACAATACACAACAATACGTATAGTGCAAATTGGCAGAATAATATATTAATAAATAACTCCACTGAAAAGTGACATGTGTAAAGTGAAAAGTGAATTAGAATTTGAAGTAGAATTTACAGTGCAAAGTTACAATGAGATGATTTACAGTGCGTTGACCAAAAAATAATAATAATAAAAATGTATATACATAAAGATGTAGAGGTCCAATGCCTTAATTGTTGTTGTTTTTATAAATCAAAATCGAAATGTTGTTCATATTACCTTTCACGATATATTCTTTCTTGTTTTCTAAAAAGACCATGCTATGGTATTATTATATGATTACAACTGCAATCAGATAAGATAAGATACGATTCCATTACTGTCACATAATACAATGAAATTACGAGTGCCCATCACAGTCACAGTGGGGTTCAAACATACCCCATCCCATGACAATATGAAAACAAGCTGTTTGTATACAGTGGGATGCAGTTCCGCGCACATTCGAGACATTTGCAGCAAAACGTCGACAGGGGGCAGTAGTCCAAAGATCCGACCGGGGTATTTCCTGCGCAGAAGAACATCACCACGGTCTTGTTTTCCTCAGCGTGTTTTGCGTGGCCCTCCTTCGAAACGAGGACCCGAAATGCGCATTGAAAAGTGCTATTTTTGCTCGGGGCCTGTGTACCCCGGGCATGGGAACATGTTTGTTCGCAATGATTGCAAGGTATGTCGCTATCTCTGTTGAAAAACCGACGATAGTTTTTTTGTTCTATCGTTGTTTTTCGGTGGTGCTAGCCACATGGCTAACGTCGTAGCCATTTAAACGTGCGCTAGGCACTCACGTGGAACTCTGGTCTGTACAGCGCGAGTATGACACCCGTGTTTCATAAATGATGTTGAACGCATGTTGCCTATTAATATGAAGCGATCGATCGTTGTCTATTAACGTGTTTATATGGACAGAAGTAGCTTTAAGATGATATAGGTGATATATACGGCAAAAGCTTGTTTTCCTCCTTTTATGCTGTGGCGCCCTCTAGGAAACATTGTCTAAACAAATGTATCTGAGTGCCACCCTCTTGAAAATACATCAACGTTTGTTTCTTATTTCTCTAGGTTTTCAGATTCTGCAAATCCAAATGCCACAAAAACTTCAAGAAGAAGCGTAATCCAAGAAAGACTAGATGGACTAAAGCTTTCAGGAAGGCGGCAGGGAAGGAGTTGACAGTGGTGAGTTGTTTTTTTATTTAATTTCAATAGATGTAAGCCTACGCCTTGTAGCACAATGATTCTGATTTCCTTGTTGACATGACTGTTGTTGTTTTTAGGATAATGCTTTGGAGTTTGAGAAACGGCGAAATATTCCCCTCAAATACCAGCGTGAACTTTGGGGCAAGACAGGTAATTCCCAACTAGATGTAAAAGCTAGAAGTGGTTACCTGTTAATTCCATGAACTCAATGAAATGTAAAATTTCTGTTTACAAATGTGTATTGTTCTATCTATTCCAGTGGAAGCAATGAAGAAGGTAGAAGAAATCAAACAGAAACGACAGGCGCGCTTCATAATAAACAGGTAAAATATATTTTTCATATTCCATATTGTATGTCAACACTGTAAGACTTTGATCAGGAGGGGAGAATGTGTTGGTAGAACTGCAGCATTGCTACCCGTGGCCATTACAATATTGTTTCCATCGCTCTAGATTGAAGAAGGGCAAACTGTTGGACAAAGAAGAGGCCATCGTCGAAGTCAAGAAGAACATTCACCTGATCAAGGCACCACATGCGGGTAAGACGGCTAGCACAACAAATCCTTTCCAGGATAGTCTGGTGTTGAGGATGTTTCGGCTAGGACACCTAGCCGAACGGCTCTGTTCAAACCCTGAACTCTGCAGTCTACCTATAGGCTCCTTGAGCAAGATGTCTATACTCCTACGTGCCTATTAATGAGGTGTATCTAAAATAAATAGGATAAAACCGACAAATGTACTAAATGACGATAAATAGTAAACATAATTTAGTCACAGCTAGATCAGATATCAGATTGATCAGTCCCCTTGGGACTTCCTTCTAGATTTATTGTACATTACTGTGGTTCTTATACACTTCTTTCTTCTAGGCAAACCCAAACAAATGGAAGAAAAGATGGTGCAGAAGTTGCAAGAAGATGTGGAAATGGCGGATAACATCTGATCCAATGTGCCAGATGCACTTTTCGATGCGTGTGTTCCATATTTGAATAAAATAACAAAAGACGGTCCTTAAAGGAACAATGATTTCCCCCCTGTCGGAAATGTCTGAGTTGATTCTGCAGGTGTGCTGAATGAGCATTTCTTCCCTCTGATAAATATTAGTTTGCAACAGTGAAAATTACTTGTTATAGGACCATTTTAAGACTCGGTTGGGGAATTCTGTATATAGGTTATTTTGTTTTACCATTTGTTCCACATCCGTTACCGTTGTGGTTGGCTTTGTGTGGTTGGTTCATTCTGTCGCAACGATGTGGCAAATGGAAGAAATGTTTTGAAAACAAAATAAAAGCTTGTACACCTGACTCCTATTTGCAATTAGTCAAAATGGAATAATGAAAATATTTTCTGAATATATTAAGTAAATGAGCTGTTAATATTTTGACAGTCACTGTGTTGAATGTGTGCACTGTACAACCACGCACACCTGGGGTTTGAGAACCCCACCTTAGTCCATAGTGAAGACAAATGGTCTTATCAAATAATTCCTGTTTTTGTTTAGCTTCATAAGTCAAATTGTGCAGAGCTGCTAGGCAACTACAATCTAGCATGAATGAATGTCATTGTTGGACTTTAAAAGCAAACAAATGTTTATCTCCCGTCTTGTCCTTTTTATTTATTACTTTGGATAGTTACTAGTTTTGTTTTTATATATTTTTCAATTAAACCCCGGGACAGTATTGTATTAATCTCTAAATAAACCATGGTCAAATCAGACTGAACCTAACGTCCAATACACACACAACTTTTGATTATTCGAATTTAAATTCAGATGTGGTTTATTTGTCACATGTGTATGGTACACTGTACAGTGAATGTTGAAGCCAGCAACATAGATGTGCTCGGCATTACAAAAAGTTAAAACTAAAATGCACAAATGTACATAATTGCAGTGTCAATTAATGATGACAGTTTAAGCTGTATAACCGTATAGATTTATGTAAAGTCTGGAGTGTAGTGCAGAGAGTTGTGAAACAACTTGTTTTTTTCACAGCCATGTATATCTATAAATACAAAGTGTTTGGTCCACACCGCTTACCTTTTTATTTGTCATTGGTCCAAACGTGCACATCGCGTTCATAGGGCTAGTATATAGTCATTTATATGGTCGGGTTGAGCGTTGAGGTACACGGCCAGCCAACGGGTGTTTGTTTCCCATACCCCTTTGCGTTTGTGTATCATAGCAAAGGAAGTGTCTGTAAATAAGATTGTGGTGTATTTGATTGCACCTCCTAGGGGGCAATAAACGTCACTTGGCTCTAGCTGTTGCCGCTGTAGCTGTTGCCGTCGGCCCGCGTATCGTCTGCTACATCTCCCGTTTGTGCGAGGGCTGACTTCTTGTTCCTGTACTTTTGTCACCTCGGCCAACAACACCGCAATGTCCGAGGAGGTCGATGGCGCAGTTAATTACGAGGAGCAGCAGGTAATTCAGAAGTACACTCGTTAGTTGCAAATGCGCTAGCTGTGTTTTTGCTAGGTTAGGTAGCTTCCATCCACGCACGGTTGAACGGATGAAATGTTGCGTTCTAACAGGCGGTTAGCCACAAGCTAGTTAGCGTCGCTCTGATGGTGGGGGTTGCTTGTAGTACTTTTCACTACGGGTGGGCTATTGAACACGATTAAAGTGAATACGTTCACACACAAAACTACGAATGTAGATGTCGTACGCACACTGCAGACATTTTACAAGTTGTGATTATTATTAAATGTTTGTTACGTTTACTGGTATAGTAGCTAGCTAGGAATGGTAGCTCATCCTAAGCTTTCAGAACATTGTGGGTATTATTCCTGATTAGTAATGGCATGCTCAAATCTTTGTAGGATTGCACTTTACTTTGAGAGCATAGTCTATAGGAAAGGTGTTTGTTTTGGGGTTAGTGACGAGAAAAAGCAGGCAACTGTCATGTATCGACTGTTACATAATTGTTTTTGTGAAAATAATGCTGTTGCCTTTTCATTCCATTCTCCATTTTTAATAGGAAATGGAGGATAAAGTCATAAGTCCGGAGAAGGCAGAGGAGGCCAAACTGAAGACCAGGTATCCTAATCTTGGAGCCAAGCCAGGTGGCTCTGATCTTCTCAGGAAAAGACTTCAGAAGGGGGTATGCTTCATAAGTTAATTTTGACCACTTCCCATTTTATCAATGTAGCATTCACACCTTTAACACGTGCACTTCATTTTTATTCTTGCAGCAAAAGTATTTTGATTCCGGTGACTACAACATGGCCAAAGCCAAAATGAAGAACAAACAGTTACCTATGGCCCCCACGGAGAACACGGGGGACCACATACCAACACCTCAGGACCTGCCCCAAAGAAAGCCTTCCATTGTAGCCAGCAAACTTGCCGGTTGATTTAAGCATTTTATGTACATCGTTGTGTCCATTCCAACCTGCCTTTGCATAGCCACCTGCCCAGTTCTCTTTCTGTTCATCATTCACCGTTTTGATGACTGGAAATGTATGCTGAATGCTGGACAAAGTATAGGGATGTCAGAGTTGCATTCAGCAGACGTATAGTTACAAATGTTGAGAGTTAAGATTGGCTATGTTTTTGCTGTATATTACGTCACCTCGAAATGCAAATACAGGCTTGTGTTCTTAGAGCATTTCTGCATGGTAGCTTTCATTTTAAGAATGTTCTCATTCATTTTTCTGAAGATCTGTCACTACATGTCCAAAGTTTCATTTTGCCATACTGTTTCTCAAAAACGACATTGAAATACAATTGCAGGATTAGAGCCGTTAGTAGGCCTATATTAACTTCACTATAGCTGTGTGTGTGTGTAACTATTCTTAAACAAGTGAAAGTATTGAAACAAATTAGGAACAAAATTAGACAAATCTGATGTATAATCCTTAATCACCTATCTCCACCTCTCTATAAACTGTATCAAAGTATTGATAAGGTAACTGTTGCTAGCTGGTTGAGTTTTACTACATTTAGTTATAAAGACTGCTGTATATCCAAATCATACTGACCTCTGAAAAGGCCTTAAAAGTAATGAACTGCTATTCATCTTGAGCAATATTTGGTCAAAGAAGCCTAGTGGTGAATCTAGCCTGAATTGTCTGCCACTGTCTTGAATGGAATCATTAAGGCTTTTATACTAAGCAGCTGTAATATGTCTGAAGTGTGCATGTACAATCACACTGTGCCATGTTTCTTTTGTAAATAAAATAGTTTTGCATAATAACTCCTGAATCAGCATATGGTTTTTATTTTCGAGCAACCGTGTATTGTGCTTTACAAAAATGTAAGTGTTCAGAAGGCATTCAGTCGACCCACAGGCTCCGACCTAAAACAAATGCATTATTTCAAGTTTTTAATGTTTGCAGTGAATTCAAGTTTTCTGTGTGACCGCTGGGGGGCACGCCTGTCTGTTGGAGTGAGCGTGTCACTGCACGCTCCGGCTGATCCACTATTTTAAAGTATGAGTGAATTCTTCCGCTATGGTTATCCCCGTGCTTATGGCTACGGTAGCCTATAGGTTTCTGCTGTTTTTAGCCGTTTTTCAACGTTGCAATATTAATCTACTGATTTAAAGTCTGCTGCTGCCTAGTTCCTGCTAAATTCCCATCTAACTGCACTGAAATGGATTTCTACCGTTAACGAGGTTTTTTAGTAGTCTCTATATATAGGAGCTCCGTGAGTCAACTGCCATGGCAGTCTCCGAACTGTATTCAAAGGTAAGTAAATATAATAATACCAATAATGCGTGCCATGCTGCCCTATGTAGACCTAACGTTCTGCTGCCCTCAAACGCGGTTGAATGTGTGGTCATCCAATAATAAAAACATCGAATTGTATATGATAATTAGCTTGTCACGTAAATGTTTGTTAACGGTGTAGGTCCCAAGTGTAGCCTGTCGATTTAAAGGTTTATTTTGGACTTTTCACCAGTTTGCCAGAGTATGGGTCTCTGATCCAATTGACGTCTGGAAGTCAGCGGAGCTTACCAAAGACTACAGTCCCGGGGACAAAGTGATATCGCTACAGCTGGAAGATGGCACGGTGAGAGAGACGGACCGCGTGAATAGTGGATGTTGTGCTAAATAAACACTCAGGCAAAATGACAGTAAACAAGCACTCCCTTAGTACTTCACTGTGTAGTGTAAGACAAATAGAGAGCAAATGACACGTATGCACCTCAGATGTCTTCAATTATTTATTATTAACTGTAATCTCTAGAAAACTTATAAGTATTTATGTGTGGAATGTGTTTGCAGAATGTTGGAATTCATGTTTAAATGAATTAATTCACATTGAGCCATTTAAGCAGTTTTAGGCAAAGCTGTTGGTACCTGCCGCTATCATATCAAGTTTGGGCTTGCATGGTATGGAAACGAGATCACAACAGTATGAAAGGTCTACTGTGGATCACATAACACCACCCTAGCTTTACTTTATTACAAAAAAGTATTACAATTGGACTTTTTGACTTTGTTTTTTTCATATTTTATTGTTGCTTAACATAGTTACATGCACACTGACTACAAACGGTCATACTACACTTATTCCAGTGTCAGGGAGATCCTTTACCTATAAGCCAAAACTACAGCCACCAATGAGTGACACAACAGCAAAGTAAGCCTAAGAAAAGTAAGACATGCATTCATTTCTCCAACCCCAATCTCTCTCATACGTGATTCCAGGTGTCGGAACACAAAATAGACCCGGAGAGCAACAGTTTACCACCCCTCAGAAACCCCAACCTCCTGGTGGGGGAAAATGACCTGACAGCGCTGAGCTACCTCCACGAACCGGCCGTCCTGCACAACCTTAAAGTCCGCTTCACAGACTCCAAGTTAATTTACACGTACTGCGGTAAGGAGCTTGTCACTGGCTTGACACTATCAATACACATGTAGACTTTGGAGCCTCTTTCACGGTGCGGCATGACGACAATCAAACGATATGCCGGTGATTATGGAGGCTCACCCAAGAATGCACACTACTACTCATGTACTAATGGTATTAGTAAAGCTGATGGGAAATATGAACCAGACGTGTCTAGTTCTGCTATTTATAATGCATCATGCATTCTATCCTGGACTTCATTTGCTTTAGTGGTGAATAAGCAGCACAAAACAAAAACAGACACGCTTATGATACATGAAGTAGATGCTGAATATTAAGTAGACTGTACATTCTTTGCAGTTGTTTCTCTTCTACATTTTTTTGGACTGAACTGTGACATATCACAGACTAATTGATTCCTCTTTATCTTTTTTTGTGGCACTGTAACAGGCATCGTGTTGGTTGCCATCAACCCGTACGACAGCCTGCCCATCTATGACGCGGATATCATCTATGCCTACAGCGGCCAGGACATGGGGGACATGGACCCCCATATATTCGCAGTGGCAGAGGAGGCGTACAAAAACATGGCCAGGTCTTTAAACCATCAAATAAAAAGCGAAACGGTATTTGATAGATAGATACGGTTTCATTTGTTGTGTCACAGTTGTTTTGTGTTAGGGTAACCGTGAGTCATGAGAGACGATGCTCTTACGTGAGAAGCTATAACCCACAGGCCCTAGCTTCATCTCTCGTCTTTTAGGTGCCGGGAGGGAGGTTAACTCACTGCAGAGCACCACCGACCTGGTCTCCGTTAAATAAGGAAACACACACCCCCTATATAACAAACTCCTTTTCCTCCCGAAGGGATGAGAGAAACCAATCCATCATCGTGAGCGGGGAGTCCGGGGCCGGGAAAACCGTCTCTGCCAAGTACGTGATGCGTTACATTGCCACGGTCAGTCGCTCCCTGGCGCAGACCAATGTGGAGGAAAAGGTGCTGGCGTCTAATCCCATCATGGAGGTAGGCGATGTCTCCCGAAGGGGAACAGACGACGGGGTTACTCCATTTACACCATGGTGACCAGGAACCCTCCCTCCCCGTGTGCGTGTGCGTGTGCGTGTGCGTGTGTGTGTGCGCGTGCGTGCGTGTGTGTGTGTGTGTGTGTGTGTGTGTGTGTGATCAAAGGCCATCGGGAATGCGAAGACGACCAGGAATGACAACAGCAGTCGGTTTGGAAAGTACATCGAGATCGGCTTCGACAAGAAGAATCGCATCATTGGGGCCATGATGAAAACCTACCTTCTGGAAAAATCTAGAGTGGTGTTTCAAGTCAGTTTTCCCAGCATTATCCTTATCTTTTGTGTTTCAAAAAATAACGAAAACTTATGTTTAATAGTGTTTCTCAATTTTAAGTAGGCACAGACTTTTGTAATTTGTCTGCCTGTTAAAATGATCATGCAAGGGTATAACCGGTTTTAAACAGGTTAACTCAAAGTATAGATACATTTATTCAAACATGCGGTTATTTATCTTCTATCATAATATCCTTTAGCCTCATGGAGAAAGAAACTACCATATACTGTATCAGCTGTGTGCCTCCTCTCACCTGCCAGAGTTCAAGGCCTTCAAGTTAAGTGCGTGAATTGTCTTAATGTCATATAGCCTTTTTGAAACATCTTTGAACGTATTCATGACCTTTTTACTCTAGATGAATGCATGATCTGTAGAGAATCCTATCTGGATTAACCTGCAATGTGAATATAATAACGGAATGCAATCATTCTTACTTTGACTGATGTGTTTGTTGTTTTAAGGCTGTGCCGATGACTACCTCTGCACGAACCAAGGTCAGAGCCTGGCTATAGAGGGAGTGGATGATGCTGAATATATGTGTGGAACCAGGAGAGCTTTAACGTTGCTAGGTGGGTGGAAGTATTTATTTTCAGTCAGACGCTGCCAGATCTACTCACACCACACTAGAAAGATGGATGTCCACTGTCTGTAGATTTCCTTAGAGCTCCCTTATCGAGATTAAGCAATCAGCTTGACAATCACATATTTAGGGATCCTAAAAACGCCACTTATGTTAACATATTTGTTTTGACAGGATTCAGTGAAAAGGACCAAATGGCACTTTTCCAAATCCTCGCTGCTATTCTTCACTTCAGCAACGTGGAGGTGAAAGGTCAATCAGCGGACAGCAGCGTCATCACGGTAGGCCTTTAGATCCAGACATGGCTGCATCGCATACACCAGGATTCACAGACACACGTTGCATCTGATCAACATTGCCTTGCATATTCCCAGCCAGACCAAGACCACCTGGTGGTGTTCTGTGAGCTGATGGGGGTGGCCTACCAGGACATGGCCTACTGGTTATGTCACAGGAAGCTCAAGACGGCCACAGAAACGTACACCAAGACTCTCCCCAAGGCGAGCGCCGTCAATGGGCGAGACGCCTTAGCCAAGCACATCTACGCAAAACTGTTTGATTGGATCGTGGACTGCATTAACAGGACCTTGAAGTTTGCCGCCACTCGTCGCTGCTTCATTGGTGTACTTGACATCTACGGGTATGGTTACTTCCTGTTGGAAATGACCAGAGAAGCAGTCCCCGAGTTCTCATTGTCTCCCGTTTGTTTGTTTTCAGATTCGAAACATTTAACATCAACAGTTTTGAGCAGTTTTGCATCAATTATGCCAATGAAAAGCTCCAGCAACAGTTCAACGTGGTAGGTGCTACGCTCCCTCGCCGATTGGCCTTATCCAGAATCAACACATCGCCTGACCCATAGCACGTGATTCTCCTTCTGCAGCATGTCTTCAAACTGGAGCAGGAGGAGTACATGAAGGAGGAGATACCCTGGTCCCTCATTGACTTCTACGATAACGAGCCCTGCATCAGACTGATCGAGGCCAAGATGGGGGTCCTGGACCTGCTGGATGAGGAGTGCAAAGTAAGCTTCCCTGATTGAGCCCCTGAGTGGGTTTTCTCCAGGGACCAGGATTTTACTGTGATCCTTTCTTCAGCCTCACCATTAAAACAACACATGGAAACAGCATTACAGAGGCATATATTTTGGTAAAAGGTTAGCAATGGTTATCTTTAGGTATGGCATTTGAGGTGCTTAAGTTTTGGCATGGTCAGGATCAGAACGGCCTAACATTTAGCCACGTTTGTCCCAGCAAGTTGGCAGCCGCCCTCCTAATTTCCTCTCGATTGTTTCTTGCACCGGTAGGCAGGCTCCCTCTGATTGGTTGAGACCGCTCTTGGCACCACAGTAAACCTACAAAATGTTCAGTCGAAATGTCAGCCTCAGGATATGGTGCAAGCAGCACTTTTAATCCATTACTCACGCCTTAACAACAACAACAACAACACTAATGTGACTAATGTCATTTCTGGTGTTAAAGGGTTTGAGCAGGTCGTGGCCATTTCCTACATGAGTCATATATTCGTGTGTCAATCCTTCCTTTTTTTCCTGCCCTTAGATGCCAAAAGGCTCTGATGACACGTGGGTCCAGAAACTGTATGCCTCTCTCCTGAAGCAGAATGCTCACTTTGATAAGCCCAGACTGTCCAACAGGGCTTTTATCATCGACCACTTTGCAGACAAGGTACATATACAGTACAACCCTATCTATGTACAACAAAGGCCAGTTAAAAAACTAGTAGTTTATATAATATATTATAGAGCGGTTTGTTTGTGTTGTAAACATGCAACGCATTTTCTCATGATTGACATAGTAAAAACAACATTTCGTAATGAAGTTCACATTTCATGGTTGCAATGCACCAGCTGTACCCTTCAAGTCAAGTTTATTGTCACATCAAAGTTTATACAAGTATAAGCAATGGGTGAAAACAGTTAGGTTACAGTGTCTGACTCTAGGCCTTTGACTACCAGGTGGAGTACCAGTGTGATGGCTTCCTGGAGAAGAACAAGGACACGGTCAATGAGGAGCAGCTGACTGTTTTGAAAACGAGCAAGGTGAAACAAGTCTTTATTTTTGTTACTTTCAGTGGAATGCCGTCTCTGTGAAAGTAACCTTGAAAGGTTTGCTCTAGGAAATGTACTGCTGCTTGCTTCAAATGTGGTAAATGTTCACACCCTAGGTTTGTGGAAACACAAGCGTCATTAGGAAATATGTCAAAATATAAGTGAGGAACACTGCCACCTGCGGGCAGTGTTGGCAATGTCAGGCACATTTGATGACTCGCAATACTCACATCATTTTCAATGTGTTTTCCCTTTTAGTTTGATTTACTAGTGAAGCTTTTGGAAGAGCATGAGACCAAGACAAACACCACCAGTTCTACGCGGCGTAGTCAGGCTAGTAAAGTTCACAAGAAGACTGTTGGACTGCAGGTGAGAGAACCAAGTTATGACCACGGGACATTCAGTCAACTGGTAAAAATAAAACCGATATCACCAAAAAATTGACTTTCAACTAATTGTAGCGGTCGCTCTGTCTGGCAAGGTCTTTGGATTTATCATCACTATGTCTACACTGCGTCTTCATCCATGGATCTTGTCTTATCCTGTCCCTTACGTAGTTTCGACAGTCTCTAACGTCGCTGATGGACACCCTGAACGCTACGACCCCTCACTACGTGCGCTGCATTAAACCCAATGACCACAAAGCCCCGTTCACGTGAGTGAACCGTAGTTTCCCCCCCCCCCGCTTGTTTCACTATACTTTGGATCAGACACACCGCACACCCTCTGTCATGTGGGTAGATAACGCTTGTCTGTCATTTCGACGGTGACAGCCTGGAGCCCATGAGGACCGTGCAGCAGCTGAGATCCTGTGGGGTCCTGGAGACCATCCGGATCTCATCGGCAGGCTTCCCTTCCAGGTAACCAACCCACCGCTTGGAGTCTGTCCGCTTCGACGGCCACTGCATGCCACTTCGACGGCCACTGCATGCCACTTCATCAGTTTTTATTTAATCCAGGAAATACTGACCTGTTACAATAAGTTGAGGTTTCAAAATAAAAATCAAATAATTTTTTTGGTTTGTTGTTCAGATGGACCTACCAGGAGTTTTTCAATCGGTACCGGGTCTTGGTGAAGCAGAAAGACGTGCAGCCAGACTACACCCAGACCTGTAAGATAGCCCTGGAGAAGCTCATTAAGGTAAACATTTGACATGTAAGTTATGTTATATACTAGGGCTTTATTGTGCAGGATGGTAAATGGGGTTTTATGGGAAATTGTTGATTCTCTGTGTTTTCTTAAAAACTGCTTAATTTTCAACCATTGACCAGTAACTATTGATGTACCATTTACATACATATACATATAACTGATTGTCCTAAGCAACAATAAATAAGCTGTTCCATGAAACATTAGCATATTTGGCAAGTGCTATTTAATTACAACCCAGATATTTAATGTAATGTTTTATCATTATCTTACACTGAAAATTCTCGCGGTTCTCAGGACAGAGACAAGTATCAGTTTGGCAAAAGCAAGATATTCTTCCGAGCTGGCCAGGTGGCCTACCTGGAGAACCTGCGGTCGGAGAAGCTGCGCCGGGCGTGCGTTAGCATCCAGAAGACCCTGCGCTGCTGGCTGGCCCGTAAGAAGTTCCTGAGGATGAAACAGTCTGCCATCGTCCTCCAGAAACACATCCGCGGCCACCAGGCTCGCCGGTAAACAGAGGCTATTGGCTTCTTCGACTATTCACTGTTTGAACAGTTTTAGTCATGGTTTAGCATTTAGCAATTGTATCCAAAGCCACCTACTCAAGTTAATTTGGCATCTTTCTCATGGATACCTAACAGCCGTAACTGCTAGACTATCTTGCCCCCCCCCCCCTCCATACTGTAAAACGTATTTCTTATGGGTCAAAACACACCGTATGAAACACAACATTGTCTTGTAAACAGCTTTGTCAAGTTGTTGCGGTGGACCAACGCAGCAGTGGTGATCCAGAAGAGTGTCAGAATGTGGGCGGCCAGGAGAGCCTATCAGAGGCAGCGATCCGCCGCTGTCACCATCCAGGGCTGCTTCCGGGCCTACAAGGCCAGACAGAACTACTATAAGGTTAGACCACCACACCAGTTCAAACCTCACTTGAAGCACACTTCATTCACACTTTACACCTACCGGAGAATGACTTCCACAGCCACTAGTTAAAAGGTTACAGATCTGACACGTCCTTTAAGATTGTCTTAGGAGCCCTTTAGAACTGTAATTCTAACCTTTGACCTTTTCGATTTTCATGTACATTAAAATCTCTTCCACTTGTGTTCCTCTAGCTGCTGTATGAACAGAAGACGGTGGTCATCCAGCGCTGGGTGAGGGGCTGGCTGGCCAGAAGACGCTTCCAACGCTCTTTGGCCGGCGTCATCCTGCTGCAGAGCTGCGTGCGGCGCCTGAGGGCCAAGCGGGAGCTGAAGAGGCTGAAGGTGGAGGCCCGGTCGGTGGAGCACCTCAAGAAACTCCACGGTGGCATGGAGAACAAGATCATGCAGCTGCAACGCAAGATCGACCAGCAGGTGAGCGGGGGCCGCGTCCACTGCTGACTTCCCCTCCCCCATGCAACACTCTCTGGGGGTTACAGCAACAGCAAAAAATGAATCAATGGCTTTTCCCAGTTCTTAGTAGAACCATTGACATCATTAGGTGGTGTCTGATCACATGGCGGACATGCGCGTGTTGCATGTGCTCTCTCTCTCTCTCTCTCTCTCTCTCTCTCTCTCTTTCTGTGTGTCTCTGATTCTCTGTCTGTCTCTCTCTCTCCCCCCGCAGCAAAAGGAAAACAGAGAAGCCAGTGTGAAGCTGAGTGCCGTGGAGAAGACCCATGCGGTGGAGAGAGAGAGGCTGAGTGGAGCAGAGCTGGAAGTTCAGGTCAAGGCACAGAGGGTCTCCTCGCTGTCCGAACAGCTGGCCTCCCTCCACCAGGAGCTGGACACAGTGGGCAGGGAGAAAGAGGAGCAGGCCAGGGCCCACCGGGAGCACACAGAGAAGGTAGGGCCACAAAATAACATAATTCTCTGTTGTGTTTTTTTTGTTGTGCTAGTCAACATTTTAGGGTTATCACCGGTTGTTGGGCGTTATCTGTAAACGGACATTGACTGTACCTGGGTTCTCCACCAGATGGCGTCAGATTTACTCGCAAAAATGAACGTGTGGAACTCGGAGAGGGATGACCTGAACAAGTTAATCCAGGAACAGGCAAAGCAGACGTCAGGTAGAGAGCTAGCGGCTTAACCTGTAAAACACTAAAAATAAAATAAAAATTTACCAACGAGATTAAGAACCATTTAAAAAAAGGCTCTAAATAGAGGTTTTTCTTGTGGCAGAGAGCCAAGCGATTCTAGAGAAAACAAAACAGCTGGAGAAGGACTTGGGAGAGGAGCGCTCCCGCTACCAGAGTCTGCTGGGTGAACACCTGCAGCTGGAGGAACGCCATGGAGACCTCAAAGAGAAGATGGAGCGCAGCAGTGCGGTGAGACACGCGGCGTTTCTGTTTTTGTTCTCACCTCAACTCGCAGAACGCTAACGTTAACATGTTTGAATCCAAGGCTAAGTCAAACTGGTTCCACACAACAAGAAATGGCTTGGCAAGTCGTTTTCTTTCTTGAGTACATTTTCTACATAGCTGAACTCAGCTGAACGTGGCTCTCCCCCGCCTCCGGCCCCCCCCCCCCGTGCCTATTACATGATGGCTTCTATTCATAGCCCAGATAAAACATTTAATTACATCACGTTAATGGTTTGATTAACCCCCAGAAGGAGGCCAAAGCGGTCCACAGGAGAACCGACTCAAACCACAGCAGCAACTCGTCTGAGGGTGTGCACAGCTCGGGCTTCACAGACGGACAGAACAGCCCCAGACACAGAGAGGTATTGTATAAAAACACACAAACATCGTCCTATTTAGAAGGTCACCATAAGATTAACTTTATTCATCCCAGATGTGGGAAATTTGGGGGTCAGTAAAAAGTTAAAAGAGAATATTTTTGTATTTGTTTATACAAATAGAACAAAATCTGCTTGGAATCAACCGAAAACATGAAGTGCGGGGGTCTGAGGTGGGGTGTTTGTATGTTCTGTGTTCTGCCAGGATGTGACCCGGCCCGCGGTGGACATGCCGGTCCTGCTGAAGCTTCAGAGGAAGGTGAAGGAGCTGGAGGAGGAGAAGAGGTCTCTGTTAGGTCGGCTGGACAGGAGGGAGGAGGTGGAGCAGGATAGGTCCAAGGTGCGTTCGGTGAAAAATAAGGTTCAGGGTTTATTAGACAGAGGATGAGGAGGAGGAGATGGTTAGCCTTATTTAAAGGGATACCATCAACCAAATCAGACCAATGGCCCAACTTTTCCAGGATTTCTCTCGGAAACTGAGAGGATTTTTCACAACACACGTATGAAGCAGTACTACAAAATAGCGAGTTTTGGGTCCCCGTTTAATGTGTGTTTCATGTTTAATTCGTGTTTAATGTGTTTCTGTATTTCTGGTAAAGGAGTTGGAGGAACAGAAGACGGTCAACAGAGCTGAACTAGACACAGAAGCTCTCAAGGTAGGACTTTAACATTTAAATGTTTTCTGTTGAACTTTGAATGAATGTCTTTCATTCACAGATTTTTATATAATTCTTTACAAAAAATGTTTTTTAAGATTGATATGTACTTTGTCATATTAGCCAGAATTTCCGAAGCCTGTGGTTCAACAGACAGAGGTGCTTCATGTTTCCATGTGGTGGTGTACAGCGGCAGGAGCTGGAGTCGGTGAACAAGAGGCTGAAGCAGGACCTGGGCGCCCTGCGGAAGTCTCTGTCGGACGACAACGGGCCCCTGGCACCCCCCAAGCCGGGCTCCATGCCCTACAACGTCCTGCTGGAGCAGCTGGACTCCAGCAATGAGGAGCTGGATCTACGCAAGGAGGAGGTGCTGCTCCTCAGGTCCCACATGGTCCGCCAGGAAGCGCTCAAACACAAGGCAGGAGGAGTAGCGTCATCTTAATATTATTCATTTTGTCATCATATGATTATTACCAGGGCTTGACATTACGTTTTTGGCTCACCAGCCACTGTAGCCAGTTGTGCCCTCCCCCCCCCCCCCCCCTTCTGAGTAAAGGTTTGCATAGTAAATGCTACCAAAAGGTCACCAGCCAAATGGCTGGTAAGAGGTCTAATTCTACCAGCATTTGGCCAGTGTTAATGTCAAGCCCTGATTATTTCTGTTGTTCCTAAGATTATTAAACCACTCTGTCACTATGTACTCTGTGGCTCTAGGACTCACTGACAGACGGTCTGAAGTTGAATCTCAACCAATTCTCCTCCCTGCAAGACACAGACAGGTAGGCTCACCGGTTCATAAAAACACACTGACAGACTCGCTTACTATTTACACCGTTGATCATTTCTCTCGTTGTCAGGTTGGCTAAGCTGCATACACTGAACGAGGACGGGGAGCTGTGGTTGGCTTACGAGGGCCTAAAACAAACAAATAGGTGTGTGGTGGTGCTATAAGTAATGGCGGTGTAGCCTGCCTCCAGAAGTTTTCTGCATTATAAACGTAGCGTAGATGCTAACGCTGAAAGCGCTAACTCTCTCCCCCTCCTCTCTCCCAGGGTCCTGGAGAACCTGCTGCAGGAGCAGGGCCGCACCCACCAGCAGGAGTGCGAGGAGGTACACCGGGATCTCCACAGGGTGAGGGAGGAGAGCCTGAAGCAGCAGCAGCTCCTGGCCAAGAGCCTCCACCTGCCCAAGGAGGCGCAGATAGATGCGCACCTCCAACACGAGATCACACGGCTGGCCAACGAGAACCTGGTGGGTTTGCTCCTCTCACAACCTTTAACCTCACCCGCTTACAGTTTTTGTGTTGTTGTTTTTGTTGTTGTCGTAAAGCAGTTCAAAAAAGTATATTATTGAGATAGAGATTTTCTTCTGTTTTGGCAAATCTATACTTTTTGGTTTGATTGGATTTAGGATCTCATGGAACGTGGAGAAAGTCAAGATAAAACCATCCACACGCTTAAACAGCAGCTTAGAAGTTACACTGAAAGGCTTGAAGAACTCGAAGGTAATTAATTCAGGTGTCTTGGGTTTACGGTATTGCTGTTCATATTTATTGATAACATACCTGTATGATAGCTTGTACATTTTTACTGTACCTGCCGTATATATTTTAATCTTCAACTGTTGATACAACTGCATATCCCTGCTCACTACCTGCTGTATATACATTTATGTTTTTCATAATTGCATACCCCTGATCACTACCTGTTAAATTCTTGTATAAACACATTTTTGAATCACAAAACCATGATATGTCATATTTAACCCCTTCCACCTGGATGTCCAGCCTGCTCCCGGAAACAGAGCACCGCATCACAGATTGGCGTTCCGGTCAACATCACGCGCAAGGAAAAAGAGTTCCAGGGAATGCTAGAGTACAAAGAAGGCGATGAGAGCATGCTGCTGAAGAATCTGGTTGTCGGTAGGGTCGCCTCACTCTTAAAAAACAAACAAAATATCTGCCCAAACCGGTATGAAATCCATGAATGCACAGAGACTGTACAACACTGTACAACACGCTCTCTTTGTGATTGGCCTGTCTGGTGTCTTTTTGGATCCTTCTTAGATCTGAAACCCCGGGGTGTGGCAGTCAGCTTCCTGCCTGGGTTGCCGGCGTACATCATCTTCATGTGCATACGCTACGCCGACCACATCAACGATGAGGAGAGAGTCAGCATCCTGCTCAACTCCACCATCATCAGTATCAAAGGGGTCATCAAGGTGCAGTATTGGACTCCAGTGGAAGACGATCGGGACTGTGACGTGGCTAATGGGGATAATTATTCCACGACCCATTCTGTGTTGAAATGTTCTCCGTACTCCCACGGCATCGTAACACTAACTATCAGTATATGGGAATAAAGTAATTAACCATATTATGGTATATTATGGTTAGGTAAAAAAACATATGTTCTCATCTTATTGCTTTTTTCCCCCAATAGAGAAGAGGAAAGGACTTTGAAATGGTGTCTTTCTGGCTGGCCAACGCCTGCAGATTCCTGCACTGTCTGAAGCAGTACAGCGGAGACGAGGTACACTTGAGGAAGACATCGGTGTCCGCGTTATGCATCCTTACTCACATACTTACTTACTGACTCATCCTTTCTTGCCTCTCTCCTCCCTGTAGGACTTCGCCAAACAAAACACCCCTCGGCAGAACGAGCACTGCCTGGCCAACTTTGAACTGTCGGGCTACCAGCAGGTGTTCGGGGACCTGGTCATCCAGATCTACCAGCAGCTGGTCAAGTGCACACAGGACCATCTGCTGCCTCTGATCGGTGAGGAGATTCCTCTGTTCATCTGTATCGTATGGCTTAATGTGTATTAGATCCCCAATACTGTGGCCCCAAAACAATACTGTATATGATAATAATAATAATAATACTTTCATGCTTTACTAATAATTCTTTAAGCTGTCAAGCCCTTTGAGTACTTAGAAAAGCGCTATAAAAACGGAATATATAATTATATCAAATGATTAGTTATTATTATTATTATTATTATTATTAATAATAACCATGTGAGTATAATAACCATGTGAGGAAACTCCACCAAATGCCATATGTTTTATATACGTTTATTATATTATGTACACATCTACCACCAAAAGACTATATGGGATGATGCATAGCAGGGTGCTTTGATATTAACTTATTATGTGTTCCCCCTGTTCACATATGTATTCCTCTACCAATGGATGATACAAAGCATGATATTATGATACATGACCATGTCATGATTGTACCTTACAGTGGCCGGCATGCTGGAGCACGAGACGGCCCAGGGGGTCCTGGGCTCCATGCCCACCAGCCAGAGGAAGAGGACCACCAGCATGGCGGACGAGGACGCCATCACCATGGACACCATCCTGCAGCAGCTCAGCCTGTTCCACGACACCATGGGCCAGCACGGCATGGACCCGGAGCTCATCAAGCAGGTGGTCCGGCAGCTGTTCCACTTCCTGTGCGCCGTGACGCTCAACCACCTGCTGCTGAGGAAGGACATGTGCTCCTGGGGGAAAGGTCTGCAGCTCAGGTAGAGTGGCGCTTCAGCTTTTAGCGTTTAGCTTAGCGTTTTAGCCCTAGCCCCTTGTGTTGAGCACGTCTCCTGTGAATGAGATTGACTTTGAATGGTGAGGTTACTGAAAGAACTGTAGAGTGGGATGGTGTGTAGTGTAGGATGTGTGCTGGGATGTCAGACCCCCAGCTGAAAGGTACTGGGTACAAGTCCCCCGCTTTCAGTAGCCTACCTGTAGGCATCCTTGAGCAAAGATGCCTACCCTCTACCGGCTCCTGATCTGATTGTAAACAGTACTATTTTCCTTAACATTGGAGTACAGATATTGACAACATATTTTCAGAATACATAGACACAGAGAGAGAGAGCAAACATGCTACCAATTTTAAACTCAAACAGACAGAAGTTTTCTTCATACAAATACAACCATGATGATGTACTGGTTATCCATAGTGTGTGTGTGTGTGTGTGTGTGTGTCTCTAAACGTGTGGCTCCACGGGGCTGTGTTAGGTACAAAGTGTGGCAGCTGGAGGAGTGGCTGGTGGAGAAGGAGCTGGCCGACTGCGGCGCCAAAGACACCCTGGAGCCGCTGATCCAGGCGGCACAGCTCCTGCAGATCAACAAGAAGACACCAGCGGACGCCCAGGCCATCTGCGCGATGTGCACCCATCTCACGGCTCCCCAGGTCACCGAGACAACCGCCCCCAAACACACACTCTCCCCCCCCCTGCACTAATCACACAGAGGGAGTGATGGGTTTAGCCGTTGAGCAAACTGTGAAGTGACATACCTCCGCCACACTACAAAAGTCCCCTGGATCCAGATTCGGATTCGCATTCGGATCCGGACCTATGCAAAATTGAATCAACTGTAACGCTAGCTGGCTGGACTGAACTGCATTCTGAATTCTGCATTTAGATGTTTAGGTTTAGAACCAATATGGCCACTATAGAGATTCAAGATGTTTTTATTTGCCATGTGCAACAAGTACAATAGAATGCTTACTTACTTTCAACAGCAATACTTTCTATGCTATACTAAGCTATGCAATACTATACTACTACTATTACTACTAAAATACTATACTATAAACAACATTTTACTACCTACTATATACTATAAACAACACCTTATTATACTTAATACTATAAACAACACTATATACTACCTACTTTATAATAAACAATATACTATAAAAAAAACCACTATATACTACATTCTACATACTATACTATGTACTATAAACTATATGTGAATGTACTGTAGTTGAGTTTGTGTATGTATGATTCTAATGGCCGTGGTTTCCCTGTGCCTCTTGCTGCAGATCGTCAAAGTGCTCAACCTGTACACACCGGTGATTGAGTTTGAGCAGAGGGTATCCCCGACCTTCATCTCCACCATTCAGGTGAGGCGGGGTGGTGTCACACTGGAAGGGGAGTGGATGACTCGACGTTGATGTTGTTTCACTTTTTCCGTGACTGCTTTCTGAGATGTTTTTTTTGCCGTGTCCTTCTCAGGACCTTCTGAAGTCCCGCAGCGAGTCCACCATGCTGATGATGGACGCGAAGTGCATCTTCCCCATCACCATTCCCTTCAGTCCCTCCCTGGTCGTTATGGACGCCATCCAGATCCCCTCCAGCCTCCACCTGGGCTTCCTCACCCGGGTTTAACTCCTCCCCCTCCCCCTCCCCCTCCCCTCGCTTTTATTTTATATCTGCTTCACAATTCTGAATTCATTCCGTCACTCACTTGAGATATTGTTTAAACCAAAGTGCCCAGCTTCATGTTCTGTGTGGTCTAATGCTATGTGTAGGCATATCTAGGTTGGTTTTGTCTGAAGCCAATTTTACCTGTTGATGTTTTTTTAGATTTAAAGCAGATTCGTTAGCTTCCATTTGCTACGCTGGGAAAGTGGTCGGAAAGTATTTTATGTATCATTCATAACCTATGCCTTGTGCACTTTAAATTGTGGAAACTATTAAATGCAAAAAAAGTCCATTTGACCAAGAAATATACAATTAAAGTGAAAATGCTAAATATGTTATGGATACGTTACGTTAAGATAAGATATATATATATATATGTTTTTCTATATATAAAAAACAACCAAAGAGGAACCTTTAAGTATTTATACATGTGTGCTTTTGACCAAATTTAAATAAAAAAATAATCATTTGTACAAAGTGATGGAATGCGTGCAATGTCTCAGTGTTTCCAGGTTGTTTTAATCATGCCCTTTCATTGTGTTTAAAAACAAAACTAAAAGGTTATATACCAAAAATATAGCATGTGTAGACTTTAAACGTCGCGAGTCTTCGGACCCGCGACAGGGGCCAGGGGTTTGCAGAGGGGAGACGTATCCTGTTTCTTTTGTTGTTCCACTCCGTGATCAAACAAGCACTCCCACTTCATCAAGCTGCTGTCACAAGACGAGTGGGCGGGGCGAGGAAGTCAAAGTCCAGCAGGTGACTGCAGAAGAGCGCAGCCAGCCAGCTTTTCCCTCGCCAAGTTAACTTTGTCGCCCAGGGCTGCGCCGACCAAACAGAGAACTACACTATTCCAACGAAAAAATAAACACACACACAGCAGCCACGTTGGGTGACAATAATGCTTGAAAATGACTTTGTTGGAACTCTACACGGAGGTAGGAGAGTTTCTTCTACTTATGGACTATGTCATTTGGATTATAACAGTAGGGATAGATAATGAATGACACAGGTGGATGTCCGCCGGACATATGGGACGTGTCGGTTGAAACCCAAACTTGTCCATTACATCGAATCATTTTTTAGGTTATGTTTGATTTCTGGATTGTTTCGAGGAATTTAATACGGAAGGGTCCAACTTTAACTCGGCATATTATCAGAATGAAGGTATAAGAATAGGTTCCCTTCGAAAGCAATGGCTGTTTTTTTCTTTGTGTTACTTAACACACTTGTATTTTACATTCCCACAATATTAGCAATGTTAATATTTATATATTTCTGTATATAGAAACATTAACCAGTTACTACCCCTTTAGTACAACAGAGTATGGGTTCCAGATGCACAGCACGTGTGGAAGTCTGCAGAGATTACCAGAGACTTCCATCTAGGCGACAATGTCCTGGATTTGCGTCTTGAAGATGGCATGGTGACTAAAATCCAAAAAGTCAATAATACAGATTAACCTTCCCCTAAAGTCATGTGCAGCTATAGCAACGTCAGATCTATATTTTCCACTTCATCCTCAGGATTACCACTACAAGGTGGACACGGAAAACCCCCAACTCCCACACCTTCGCAACCCCGACATCCTAGTAGGAGAAAACGACCTGACGGCTCTGAGCTACCTCCACGAACCCGCGGTCCTCCACAACCTCAGAGTGCGCTTTGTGGAGTCTAAAACAATCTACACCTACTGCGGTAGGCCTCCCTGCTGTGGGAACATATGAGCTGTTCAAACCCTTGGATAAAGTGCAAACACGCATTACTCTCTGCCTACTCTATTGGTGGCACTAAATCCCTACACACATTAAAAACTTGGTGGTGATAAAGTACTCTGGGACGGTGTGCTCTCCGCTGAGTCTGTTTGCTTGTTGGCAGGCATCATATTGGTGGCAGTAAACCCTTACAAGAAGCTGCATGTCTACGGGGATGCGGTCATCCATGCCTTCTCAGGCCAGAACATGGGGGACATGGATCCACATATATTTGCAGTGGCGGAAGAGGCTTATAAACAGATGGGCAGGTAAAAAATGGATTAAACTTAACAAGAAACATTCATGCTAATGCTTTTTTAGCAAGTAGGCTATGTATGATGTAAGATCATAATCATATACCTGTCGTAACATCGGGCCAGTGGGTCGTCTGTTGGTGTTTGTAGGCTGTGTTGTTGTTGGCATATTGAATCTATGTTGATCCACTTCAGCCAACATTCTATAGTTCAGTGTTTTGGGGAAGTGTCCAAGCACCCTAAAACCTGCACCAACATCCCACTGATAGGAACCAGAAGAACCAGTCCATCATCGTCAGCGGGGAGTCGGGCGCAGGGAAGACGGTGTCTGCTCGCTATGCCATGAGATACTTCGCAGTAGTCAGTAAATCTGGCAGTAAGACCAGAATAGAAGAGAAGGTCCTGGCCTCCAATCCAATCACGGAGGTAGGAATTCAACGGGCCGCCGGTCACGAATGATGGGTATACGTCTTTCATCTTCTTTTGCAGGGGCAATCTCGAAAGTGGACGTTGACCAAAACAGAATGTAATGTTTCCATGTTTCCAGTGTTTTAAATGTGAAAATACATTTAGACCAAATGTCCAAGTTTCTACCAAATTTGCAGTAAGTTGCGGTAAGGTCCACACATACCTTGTGTTTCTCCGTGTCAGGCGATAGGCAACGCCAAGACCACTAGAAACGATAACAGCAGCCGGTTTGGAAAATACACCGAGATCAGCTTTGACAAGAGGTACCGCATCATCGGAGCTAACATGAGGACATATCTTCTAGAAAAATCCAGAGTCGTCTTTCAGGTAATTTCTTTGTTTTAAAGAAATGAATAGGTTGAATTGTGTTTTTTATTTTATGGAGTCATGTTGTGCAACTCTTTTTATTTATTTATTTATTTGTGTCCCTGGCAGGCAGAGAATGAGCGTAACTATCACATATTCTACCAGATGTGTGCCTGTGCAGAACTTCCAGAGTTCAAGTCCCTAGGATTGTGTGAGTTGTTGATGTTGTGGTTACTCTGCTCACTGTGGATGTTTTAATGACACTTTTCATTGGCACCGTATTTTATAGCAACGTGTCACTTCCTCTTATGGTTCACTCAAAGGAATAGGACGTGACCTTGTGCTCTCTGTTTGCACTCCTGGTGGTTATTTAGTACTATTTGCCTTTGCATGTTTAGTGAGTGCAGATAAGTTCCAGTACACCAGCATGGGGGGAGAAATCAGAATCGAAGGTGTGGATGACAGGAAGGACATGGAGGAGACTCGGAAAACGTTCTCACTGTTGGGTAAGCATTTATATTATTAGTTATATTTGTTTATAGACCTTCATGTGGCACAAATGTACCCCTTTGTTGTTCCATTGTCGTCAACGCCTCATTTGTAACACTCAAACACCTCTCTCATCCAGGACTGACTGACCAGTTTCAGTCTGATGTGTTCCAAGTTCTGGCGGCCATATTGCATTTGGGAAATGTTCAGATCAAAGATGTTGGAGGAGACAAGTCCTCTGTCCCTGTGAGTCACACGTTTCATATATAATGCATGTTTTTATTTACATTGGCAAAGGTGCTGGGTTTGTCCTGTATGTGTCCTCCTTCAAACCTGCTTGTAAAATGTGCCTATGCCTATATACCTGTTTTCCATACTTATATGGGGGACGTTCTCAAAATCCACATCACACTCACTTTAAGTCAGGGTGTAGCAGACACCGTATTTTCCCCCGGTTTAATAACTTTATACTATTTGTATCAATAATAACACAGAATATTCTCATTCAGATTTGGTTTATTGGTCACATGTATAAGGTACTGTGTACAATGTACAGTGGGACATTATTGCCAGCTCCAAAGATGTGCGCAAAATTTAGATCAGTGTTCACCGGCACTTACGAAACCGTTTTCAACATTTTTTTTACTTTACTTACCCTTTAAATGATCCGTACCTGTGTTCCTATCCCTAGCCTCGTGACCCCCACCTGGTGGTGCTGTGCGAGCTGCTGCACGTGAGCACCCAGGAGCTCTGTCGCTGGCTGTGCCACCGCAGGATCGTGCTGGTGATGGAGACAGTGGTGAAGCCGGTCCCCTGGGAGAGGGCGGTCAGCGCCCGCAACGCCCTGGCCAAGCAGATCTACGCCCACCTGTTTGACTGCATCATCCAGAAGATCAACAAGGCGCTCAAGGTCCCAGGAACGCAACACGCCTTCATCGGGGTCCTCGACATCTACGGGTATGATGATGTCTGAAAAAACAGCATTCTTAACTGAGGGTTGTTACATTGAAGTAAAAAAAAAAGTTGTATTTTCTCACTGACATTTAAAAAATATAACTAACTCATATTTTATCATTTTAAGGACATATCTTCTCATGGTAATACATTTATACTTTATAACTGGGTATCACAAAATAAGTCTCAGCCCTAGTTCATGTACATGCACAGCTTTGTATTTATATGTATTTGTCTGCATTTCTGCTACTTTGTCTGCAGGTTTGAGACGTTTGACACAAACAGCTTCGAACAATTTTGTATTAACTACGCCAATGAGAAACTCCAGCAGCAGTTTAACCTGGTACCGCATGGCACTTGCATCTCAACAAAAGATTCCTTTGTACATTCCTGTTCAAAAGGGACTTTAATATGTTCATATTCTGTTTCTTTATTGTTTGAATTAGCACGTGTTCAAGCTGGAGCAGGAAGAGTACATGAAAGAGGACATCCCATGGACACTGGTCGATTTCTATGACAACCAACCTGTCATTGATCTGATTGAAGCCAAGATGGGGATTCTAGATCTACTCGATGAAGAATGTCTGGTGAGATGAACCAACCCTAACTGGGATGACTACCTTTGTTAGATTCAGTGAATTACTTATTCCGGTGTTCATATCGTAACATTTTGTCCTGCATTGTGTCTCTGTGTCGTGGTCGTCCATCATCAAGTTTCCTCAAGGAACCGATCAGAACTGGCTGCAAAAGCTCTACAACTACCTGCATGACAATCCGCTGTTTGAGAAGCCAAGATTATCAAATGAAGCCTTTATGATTCAACACTTTGCAGACAAGGTGTGTGGTCCACCAGTGGTGCCAGTGTCTGTCTGCCGTACTGTACCAGGATAACTGCCATGACAGCTCAAATATAACTGCTGGTGTTTCTAAAACAGGTAGAATACCAAAGCAAAGGCTTTCTGGAGAAAAACAGAGACGCACTCTATGAGGACCTGGTGGGGGTCATGCGCGCCAGCAAGGTATTTTGACCCATTCTTTGGTTTCCATGGAATACATAAAAAACATCAAGGTAGTTCTCAGGATTCAGAATTTTTTCTAACATTCCTCCATTGTTATCAGTTTGCTCTCCTGGCCCACTTTTTCCACGAAGAGGCACAAGATGTTGGCCCCACTAAGGGTTTCAAAGTGAGGCCGGCCAGGCCTGGCGTGAAGCCAACCAATAAAGATCTAAGGACCACCGTTGGAGATAAGGTAAATAAGTCTGCACAGCAACAGCCTCCAAGCCACCGTCATGCATTTGCTTTTTAGTGTGGGATGGCCCCCTTCACTTTGGATGTTGTGTTTGTTTTGGATTGTTTTTCTTCGTTTACTATTGTCATCTCTTATGTCTTGTTTTCCATGGGACCTGGTGTTCTTGGTGCCGTAGTTCCGCAGTTCTCTGTACCTCCTGATGGAGACCCTGAACGCCACCACCCCTCACTATGTGCGCTGCATCAAGCCCAACGATGAGAAGCTCCCCTTCGAGTGAGTCAAGATTGAAGTGTGTGTGTTTTATTTGCCATGGGCAACAAGTACAATGGAATGCTTACTCCCATGAATTACAACAACAATACTATGCTATTCTAAACTATGCAATACTATACAATACTATACTATAAACATATATATACTACTATATGAAACCTACTATATACTATACTATATACTGCATGTAGTTAATAATAATACATGTAATAATAATATTTTTAACAGTTTTGAACGATATGTACACCTGTTGGTGTACATATCGTTCAAAACTTACATTGGTTGGTTACATTGTTATTCATAGAATAATTAATGAACCAAATTCAGTTCCCCAAACCGTGTGTGTGTGTGTGTGTGTGTGTGTGTGTGTGTGTGTGTGTGTGTGTGTGTGTGTGTGTGTGTGTGTGTGTGTGTGTGTGTGTGTGTGTGTGTGTGTGTGTGTGTGTGTGTGTGTGTGTGAAGGTATGACTCCAGGAGGGTGGTGCAGCAGCTGCGGGCCTGCGGAGTCCTTGAAACGATCCATATCAGCGCACAGAGCTACCCCTCCAGGTCCTGGCCCCCTGGCCGTCCATTCATACACCTAATGTGGCTGATAGTCCACTAGTGAACTGTTAGCATCGTGAACGTTATCAGTGGAATATTTACACCTGTTTCTTGGTGTTTTCTTTCAGATGGACATACATTGAGTTTTACAGCCGATACAGTATCCTGATGACTGCTCAGGAGTTGGCCATTAAGGACAAGAAACAGGCCTGCAAGACTGCCATGCAAAGGATAATTCAGGTATAACCATTGGCTGCATAGGTGGTATTTAAGTAGCACATTAACGTATTATCATTATTAACAATCATTCACAATCATTCATTTGAGCTGCAAACATGTGTTTCACTTTGGTCACGTGTCCTGTCCTGTTCCACTTCTAGGACTCAAACCAGTACAAATTTGGCCGTACCAAGATCTTCTTCAGGGCAGGGCAGGTGGCCTATCTGGAGAAGTTACGTCTGGACCGGCTCCGCGGAGCCTGCGTGACCATCCAGAAGCATGTCCGGGGATGGAGCCAGAGGAGGAAATACCTTCAGAAAAGAGAGGCCGCCATTGTGCTTCAGCAGTACATCCGTGGAGAGAGGCAAATCCGGTGAGTGGACAGCATGTCCAATTTGTTTTATTTGAGTTTTGTTTGTTCTGCCCAGCAGCAATGAGGATCTCCTTACTTATTATTTGTACTCCCCCACAGTAAAACAGTGAGCGCTGCGGCCATAAAACAGGGCTGGGCAGCGATGGTCCTCCAGAGGCACTGGAGAGGCTACCGAACCAGGCAGATTTACCAGTTAGTCCACCTGTCCACTGTCACTATACAGGCCTTCACGCGCGGATGGATAGCCCGCAAACGATACAAAAAGGTTAGATTTTTAAAAATCTAAATGAATTGTATTGTTCTTGTATTTATTAAAGGTACAAAATGCAAGAGTTGCTATTTCAAGCTACCGCATTCTACATTTTGAGCACATTTGAAACAACAACAAAATTGTAGCATGATGTTCCTTTTCATAAGTGGTCTCTGTCACTCCTCAGATGGTGCAGGAGCACAAGGCCCTGGTGCTGCAGAAGTACGCCCGAGCCTGGCTGGCCCGCCGTCGCTTCCAGACCATGCGGCGGCTGGTGATCAACGTTCAGCTGTCCTTCCGCGTCCAGCAACTCAGAAAGAAGATTGAAGATCAGGTCAGGCCGGATCGTCCTCTATATCAGGCCCTGTATGACCATGAGGGACAGGGGAACCCTTACCCACAGGCCAATATTAGTCATGTTAATAAAACTGTATGATTATGTACACGTTATTTTTTACGTTATCATATTTATTTATAATGGAACGTCCCTCAAAATGAGTCACTCCAAAGAGTAAATTCCTCCAAGACACTAATAAATGCCAGTAGACGGACACCTATAGTGCCTGATAAAGAGGCTATTAGGACGGGGCTAAGGACAATCGCCTCCCTGTCACTAATGGTGAGTATTGATATTGGACACTATGAGAAGCCCTAGTATCCAATTTTGTTTTTTTGCAGACGCTGCACTTTTTTGTCGTCATGCAGTTGTACAAGACAAGTAAATGTTATGTCAATTGGAGGGAAAAGACCCTTGGAAAGGGACCCTCAGGGGCCCGAGAGTCCACCATAGTCCTAGCCTAGAGTCTACAATTGACATCCACATTTATATCCACATTCCCACATCCCAAATAGCAATCGCAACACTTTTGTTTTTCACACTTTAGCATTTTGGTGGGCTAACATGTGAGAACGTGCCCCCCCCCCCCACAGAACAAAGAGAACCGTGGGATGGTGGAGAGAATCACCATCCTGGCCAGCACCCACTCTCAGACCACGGCCCGGATCCACGGTCTGGAGACCCAGCTGCAGAAGGCTGACGGCGAGAAGGCCTCGCTGGAGAGCAAGCGGAAAAAGGCGAACGAAGACAGCGGTCGGGTGAGAGGCTTGTGACGCCTCAGAGACATTAAGCCTAGACACACACACATTATGCCTAGGCACACACACCGCTTTTTTTGTTGACTTATGTCCACCATGAAATGTTTCATTCCCCTATTATTTTTTTCTATCTTCTGCTTCTTTTTTTTTATTACTTAGGAAATCACACGGCTTCAAAAGGAGAAGGAGACACTGGTACTTGAAAAGCAAACCACGGACAAAAAGTTTGAGGCTTTCTCCAAGGAAGCTAAAGGTGAGTTATCCACTCACTCAAGGCTCTTCTTCCAGTCATGAGAGAGTCGTATATATATATACAGTGCTGCTCGAAAGTATGTGAACCCCTTGAACAGTTAAGAGTTTTCTGTTGTTTTACCATGATTTTCCTATTTTATCATCACAAGTTTTACATATATGAAATGTCAGGTTTATGTTTAACAGTTCCATGTACTTTTTTAGAGGGAATTGTGTGAGTAGCCAAAAAAATACATGAAACATGGAATTAGTGGATGTGCAAAAGTAAGTGAACCCCCAGCTGTATTGGTAAAGTCAAGGAGGTAACAGATTCAGGTGAAACACTTTTGGGTGCTTAATTAGTCAATTAAGCAAACCAATCAAATGAGACATCATTAGGAAAAGGGTTGGACAACACAGATTAAAAGAGAGAGAAAAACAACCAAACGACTGCAGTGCCAGGGTGTACCCATACGAATCAACCATGCCAAGAGGAAAGGAGATACCCGAGGAAATCAAGAAAATGGTACTGACAGCCCATCAGTCTAGAGAAGGCTACAAGACAATCTCCAAACGATTCCAGCTCCATCCATCCACGGTGAGGCAAATAATTTACAAATGGAGGGCGTCCAAGATGACCGCATCTTTGCCTAGAAGTGGACGCCCATTAAAACTAACATCAAGAAGCACCCGTAGAATAATAAATCAGGTAAAGGACAACCCACACATCACCTCTAAAGAGTTGCAGAGCTCTCTGGCAGCGTCAGGTGTAAATGTACATGCGTCTACAATTAGACGAAAATTGAACCAACACGACATTCATGGGAGGGTTGCTAGAAGGAAGCCTCTGCTCTCCAAAAAGAACAAAGCTGCCCGTTTAAACTTTGCCAGAGAGAACTTGGACAAACCAGAGGCCTTCTGGAAGTCCATTCTCTGGACAGATGAGTCCAAAATAGAATTATTTGGTCATAATCGTAAGCGCTTTGTTTGGAGAAAAACCAACACAGCACATGAAGAAAAGAACCTCATCCCAACAGTGAAGCATGGTGGTGGAAATGTTAAGGTATGGGGCTGCTTCTCTGCTTCTGGACCTGGACAACTCCATATCATCCAGGGAAACATGAATTCTGAAGTGTATCAGCAAATTCTTGATAAGAATCTCCAGCCATCAGTCAGGAAGTTGAAACTGGGCCGTAAATGGGTTTTTCAACAAGACAACGACCCAAAACATACCAGCAAATCTACCAAGGAATGGTTCAGAAAAAAGAGGATTCGTACTCTGGATTGGCCAAGTCAAAGTCCGGACCTCAATCCAATTGAAATGTTGTGGCTAGACCTGAAGCGGGGGGTACATGCCAGATGTCCCTCCAACCTTTCTCAACTGGCTGAGTTCTGCAAGGAAGAGTGGGCAAAAATCCCCCACAGCAGATGCGAGAGACTGGTCAGTGGCTATAGAAAACGTTTGATTGCAGTAATGGCTGCAAAAGGAGGTGCCACACGCTATTAACCAAAAGGGTTCACATACTTTTGCACAAGTCATATTTTCAGTTTTTGTGGGAGAAACCACTTTTTTTGAATAAATAATGAAAATACATCATTTTTCTTTGTTTGTGTCCATTATTTGGAAAGTCCTGCTTTACAAATTGGTGTTTGGATATACATTTAATAAGGTTATTTTACATTTTTGTACAATTACAATGACCATGTCTAGGGGGTTCACATACTTTCGAGCAGCACTGTATATGTAAAATATGTATCCGTTCCAACTTTCGCAGACAGCTTTGATGAAATGAAGAAAGCTCTGCAGGAAGAGAAAGAAACCCAGGAAAGACTGAGAAAGTAAGTCAGGCGAAGGCTTGAGGGCGGGAGGCCAGGCTGGGGGGGGAAGGCTGATGTTGTGATGTGTACACAGCCTCAACGCTCTCCTTGTCGTCAGGATCGCCGAGAACAACATGGAGATCCTGAGGGAGGACCAGGAGAAGGAGGTGGCGGCGCTCAGGGAGGAGATCAGGCGGCTGAAGGAGGAGCGTGTTCACCTGCAGCAGCAGGCAAGCCAGGTGGCCCAGGTCCACGCCGAACTCCAGGAGCAGGTGGTGCAGCTCACCAAGCACGTGAAGACCATCCCCGTGCTCCGCAAGGACCTGCACAGCCTGCAGACCCAGAGGGACGCCGAGGACCGGAGGATGAAGGAGCAGTCGGAGCAGGCGAGAGGTAGCGCTCCTGTTATCCTCCTGGTTGTTTTTTAATGCCTTTGAGCTAACTGCAGGGTAATGCAAACATGTTGTATGCTAATTGCTTAGCCAACACTTTTTTTTCTCGTCCCTTGTAGCTAAAATGACTGCGATTACGAGACAGCTTCTTGGTGGCACGGTGGAGGAGAACGTTCTTTTGGGGTAATTCAGGATATTCAGAGTTGTGTGGATTGTATTTCACTGTGGTCATAAGGAGATTGAACTCATGTTTGTTTTTGTTTTTTTTGCAAAGGTCATGTGACCTTGAAAAACTCGGCGACCTTGGAGATCTGCTCGCTGCTTTTGATGGGCTCCAAAAAGCGACCAGGTTTAATTGAGTTATTATGCTGTTGTTCCTTCTGCTGACTCATTCATACCCATAAGCATTCTACTTGGATTGTTGGCCTTTGACATTGTCTAACAGAGACACTGTCTAATGTGTGTGTAGGCTATTTAATGTTCATGGTCTCTCTGCTTGAACGGTAACAAAGTGCAGTGAGTTGATCGACCGTTTGACTGCAGTGTGCTGGAGAACCAGAGGAGGGCGCAAAATGAAAACTACGAAAACCAGGTTCAGGGCTTGACGTTGAAAATGGCACACCTCCAGAATGAGAACGACCAGTTACAGAAGCTGTTCCACGAGAAGAGCAACATTAACGAGGACATTCGCCAGGAAGTGGCCAGACTCAGTGGTGAAAACTCAGTGCGTAAACAGCAGAAATTCAGCTTACAGCTGTTCTGGAGTGGGGGAGGGGTTCAACTACTCAAACAGAGCAGTGCTCAAACTTTTTGTGTTTTGTTTTTCAGATTATACCAGAGCTGCGACAGCAAATGTCAGGGCTGCAGAGACAGAAGCAGGACCTGGAGTCACAGGTTGACATGCAGTCCAGAGAGTTAGCTGGTAGGAAGGACGAAAAAACTAACAAACACTTCCACAAATCCAAGCAAACTGTCATTAAATATCATGGGGCTCTCGCGTTGTAACATGTCACATGGTCGTAGCGTTTTCTTTTATATTTCTTTTATATTTCCTTTTGTTTCGTTATCCCTTTCAACCGATAGAGAAAACTGACCACATCACAAATAATCTGCAAAAGAAGATTGAGGAAGAGCAGTCGCAGTGCATGTAAGTGAAGCTCACATGTTGTCAAGTCCCAACTCGGGGGGTAATAATGGCACACGTCTGAAATGTGTGTCGCTGCTGTTTAGGCAATTTAAGCAGCAGGCAGAGGAGCTGGAGGTGGATAAGACGGAGCTCCACGGGAGAGTGGAGGAGCTCAGGGAGGAGAATCAGCAACTCGTGAAGCAGCACTTGGTGGAGAGCGAGGCAAAGACGAGGCTTGGTCAAGAGTCTTTGCGGCTTACTGCTGAGAATATGGTGTGTGTGTGTGTGTGTTTTGTAAAGTTGATTAGCCATTGCACGCCGTTACAAGCCATGTCAAAAATCGACAAGATCTACAAATCGCAAGAGAGTGGGAGTGTCCACCTCGATGATTGATGGATAGATAAGCCTACCAGTAGTCCAATTTAGGGCCCTTTAAAGAGAAAATACCTCTGGGCGGATTGAGCTCTAAGGGAATGGGTTTTGTTCATATTATTATATTATGGCTGACATAATGCAGACATAGTGCAGGTTGAGGCATAAATCTAATATGCAATTCTACTTTTGACAGGACTTTGAGGAGCAGCTGGACAAGAAGGACCGAATGATAAAGAAGCTCCAGAGTCAAGTAAAGAGCCTTGAGAAATCTGAAAAAGGTAGGTGTGTATTTTTGGACACGGCCTTGGACAGGTGTCGGGTCTAATTTCTTATTCTTTTTCTAGAACTTCTACATTGTGGTTTGTTTTTCCCCCCGCAGCAACACCTTCCCCGGTGATCCCCAAAGATTACCTGGGTATGCTGGAGTGTAAGAGAGAGGACGAGACCAGGCTCATTCAACACATCGTCCTGGGTACTTTGAACCGTCATTGTCACTGTGTACTACAGAAGTCACAATTGGGGTATCACTGAGAAGTCATCAAAGTCAAGTGATCGAGTGTGTGTGTGTGTGTGTGTGTGTGTGTGTGTGTGTGTGTGTGTGTGTGTGTGTGTGTGTGTGTGTGTGTGTGTGTGTGTTTATAACTGTAAAACATATCACGTCTGTTCTGCAGACCTTAAACCCCGGGGCGTGGTGGTCAACATGATCCCGGGTCTGGCGGCCTACATAATCTACATGTGCATCCGCCACTCCGACTACCTCAACGACGGCACCAAGCTCAAGAGCCTGATGAATGGCGTCATCACGGCTGTTAAAACGGTCATCAAGGTGAGGAACCTAGACTACATGTCGTTCCCTCTTCTTTCAAGCCAGTGTCTTCACTGTTTTGTCCATACAAAGACATGAAAAGGGCACATTTAAAATACATAAAAGTGTACTAAAGCGTATTAAAACATTTATATATACTATGAAGTAGTTATTTTGTTAGTTATGCAGCGATGTATGTTTTTGAAACTATGCGGATGGGAGGGAAAGACATTATTTGCAGTGTATATTGTTGGTATTGTAATGGAAAATGTTATGTGTGTTTCTTGACAGGATCATCAAAAAGACTTGGAGATTCAGTCGTTTTGGCTGTCTAACACAATTCAACTGATAAACAGTTTGAAACAGTACAGCGGAGATGAGGTATGCCTGTGTTTTCTGTACATGAATAATCCATTGACTAATAACATGACTAACAACAATTAAAGATGTATTTTTCCGCTGGAAAGTAGGGCTTTTCATAGGACTGTCTCTGTACAACAACAAAAATATAAATTGGTGCTGCATGACCAGAGAACAACAGTTGGAACAACAGCCGTAGAGAACTGGTGCTACATGACCAGAGAACAACAGTTGGAACAGCAGCCCTAGACAACTGGTGCTACATGACCAGAGAACAACAGTTGGAACAGCAGCCCTAGACAACTGGTGCTACATGACCAGAGAACAACAGTTGGAACAACAGCCGTAGAGAACTGCTGCTACATGACCAGAGAACAACAGTTAGAACAACAGCCCTAGAGAACTGGTGCTACATGACCAGAGAACAACAGTTGGAACAGCAGCCCTAGACAACTGGTGCTACATGACCAGAGAACAACAGTTGGAACAGCAGCCCTAGACAACTGGTGCTATATGACCAGAGAACAACAGTTGGAACAACAGCCGTAGAGAACTGGTGCTACATGACCAGAGAACAACAGTTGGAACAGCAGCCCTAGACAACTGGTGCTACATGACCAGAGAACAACAGTTGGAACAGCAGCCCTAGACAACTGGTGCTACATGACCAGAGAACAACAGTTGGAACAGCAGCCCTAGACAACTGGTGCTACATGACCAGAGAACAACAGTTGGAACAGCAGCCCTAGACAACTGGTGCTATATGACCAAAGAACAACAGTTGGAACAACAGCCTTTGAGCCAGCAAAAGTCTGTCGGATGGCATGAAACGCTTCAATTTCAGGTCATCCGGTGGACATTTGCGAACAAGTTAGCAAAACTGAATGCTGGTAAACCGGAGGGGGAATTGATCATTGTTCATTATGATATGTTACTCACATTGTTATGATTCAAAGCGGGTTGAAAACAGCCAAAGTATTCCTTTAAATATCGTTGGCGTTTTGTCTCCCATTTCTTTACAACAGGAGTTCATGAAACAGAACACTCCGCGGCAGAACAAAAACTGTCTGAAAAACTTTGACCTGTCGGAACATCGGCAGATCCTCAGTGACCTGGCCATCCACATCTACCACTGCTTCATCACCGCCATGGAGAAGACCCTCACTCCCATGATAGGTCTGTCTCCACGTGACGATGACGTCAAAAGCGATGGCCCGAAAAAGGGCCATCGAAGCCCCTCACTTATCATAATAAATTGTATGATTGGCGTGAGTTGTCTGAACATAAGGCTGCACCCATATGTGGAAATCAATTTCCCAACCAAGGGCAGACTGAATAATGCATTTTATTTATTATTTGATTTAAAAAAGAGAGTGCTACAAAGTTAAAAACGTAGCAAACAAACACAATACAATTATTAAGAATAGTGAACAAAAGTTTTAACCTTAAAAGGCCTTCCTTAAAAAAAAGATTTGAAGGCCCGTATTAAAAGAATCCAGGGTCTGTGGTGCCGTTAACTATTAGGTAGGCTATTCTATAGGCGCGGCGCAGCAGAGCAAAAGGCCCCGGTCCCCCACATGTGGAGCTTAGCACTGGGGGCCCTGAGAAGCAAGCTGTTGGCAGATCTGAGGGTGTTTGTGGAGTAATCAATGATTGTAGATAGGGAGGTGCATAACCATACACTTGAATTGAGGGTCTCACAAGGCTAACGTTTTCACACGATGGCACATAAATCTGTGTAAATTACTAAATCAATGTCAACATGTCGGTGTTGCATTTAATTCATCCAAATTTAACTGCAAGTTTTTGTATAAATGAATGTCCAGAAAAATAGACAAAAGTAAAAGCAGTAGTTAAAATGTTGAATATTATGCAGGTGGTTCCATATCATATGGTTTGAATATACATATCGATATATAAATATATCAGTTTAAATGTATCATAAGGGTTCAATTATATATAACGTAATATAATATATAGGTATTATATGACCGATAGTACAGGTTACACCTGCGTAACACTAGAAGCTGCACACAGCCTATACTGGGATATATATGAGTCTTCTCTCTCCCTGTCCCTGTTGTAGTAGCAGTAATATACTGTGATATATATATGAGCCTTCTCTCTCTCTCTCTCTCTCTCTCTCTCTCTCTCTCTCTCTCTCTCTCTCTCTCTCTCTCTCTCTCTGTCCCCGTTGAGCAGTGCCCGGCATGCTGGAGCACGAGAGTCTGCAGGGCATCTCCAGCATGAAGCCCACGGGCTTCAGGAAGCGCTCCCCCAGCGTCTTCCAGGACTCTGAGGCCCACACCATCACCTCTGTCATGCAGCAGCTCAGTGGCTTCCACAGCACCATGACCCTGCACGGCACGGAGCCGGGCCTCCTCCGGCAGGCTGTCAAGCAGCTCTTCTTCCTGACGGGCGCCGTCACCCTCAACAACATCATGCTCCGAAAGGACCTGTGCTCCTGCAGGAAGGGCATGCAGATCAGGTGTGTGTGTGTGTGTGTGCGTGCGTGCGTGAAAACAAAACAAAGTGAGATTAATCCCAGATTGACATGAGCTGCTGAAACAGTAATATCATTAACCAATGAGAATAAAAGCTACAAAACGATTCAGAACAATATCTACATACAGAATATATTGCGTTGAATGTGTGTGTGTGTATGGCCAGGTGCAACATCAGTTACCTGGAGGAGTGGCTGAAGGAGAAGGGGCTACAGAACTCCACTGTCATGGACACCCTGAAGCCGCTGTCTCAGGTGGCCTGGCTGCTGCAGGTCAACAAGACCACGGATGAGGACGCCAAGGAGATCGCCGAGAAGTGCACGGAGCTCAACACCGTTCAGGTGGGCCGGAGATGCAGTCGGACGTAGCGCTTTGTTATGTGTGTGGTCGTCTACAAAAGAACAAAAACAAAATGTGTATTATTATTTGTTTTAATTATTTTCTTTTTTTTTTAGATCATCAAGATTCTGAACTCCTACACACCGATTGATGATTTTGAGAAAAGAGTGACGTCTTCGTTTGTTCGGAAAGTTCAGGTGCGCTGCGTCGCAAAATTGTGATATAAAACTGCATGTTATGTAATTTTCAACTCCTTTCGTTGTCTAAGACAAATTTCCTCTGACACACTCGACGATGCATTTTATGAAACAAACACAGCTCGTCCAAGATACACTCAAAGTGGATAACCCCGTGTCTTCTGAGAACAAAGCCTAAAAAAAAGTTACAATACAAAACTACACTTTTTCTTCAACACACATCCTTGTTTTATTTTCTATTTGTTGGTTTACTTTGCAATTCCAGGCGTTGCTGCAGGACCACGAAGGCTCCACGCAGCTGATGCTGGACACCCAGTATCGCTTCCAGGTCACGTTTCCATTCTGCCCGTCCGCGCAGGCTCTGGAGCTGCTGCAGGTCCCCAGCAGTCTGCAGCTGGCTTTCCTCACCAGACTCTGACCACGACACCCCCTATTAGCCCCTATCATCACCCCGATCATGCTCACTGATTGGTCAATTGGGTGATTTTTAGAATGTAATTGTATATGCATCATTGTTAAATTGCACATATATGTGTCAGCACAGCATTTGTCACATTGTGTGATTTGCCACAATTCACAGATTCCAATGAATGTACAGAGCTTTAATAGTATTATTGTTTTAGTTTTTTAAATATGTATTTTTAATCTATTTGTAAAAGTACTGTACAACTATTTTAAATAAATTATTCACAGGCCACTAAGCTTATGCTTTTGTTTTGTATTGTTTGTTTATTATTAATATCATTATTATTTGGCTATTATCATTTGGTTATTATAATTTGGTTATTATTATAATTATAATTATTACTATTACTACTATAAAGCTATATTCGGCTATTATTATATTATATATGTATTGGTAGTAGTAGTAGTATTTCTTATCATTCGGAATTGCTTTGTAAGTAGTGTTTGATTGGTCTCGATCAGACTGGGGTGAATTCAGGAGCCGGTGCTGAGCATCATCACAGAATCCCCTCCCCTGGAAACTGGACGAGCATCTTTTTCCATGTGACGTCACGACAGCAGCATCAGCTGTGAGCCTGGTCTTACCTTTTTTTGCTGCCCATTGCTGCTCGCAGAACAAAAATATATGAGATCCCCTGTTATCCCTGAAATGGCGACACAGGAGGTTCAACCAAACGAGACTCTGGCAAATCTTAAAACGGAGTCGGAGACGCTAAAATCGAAGCTCGAAGAGGAAAGAGCAAAGCTCCACGATGTCGAATGTGAGTGTGAGATTTCATAGGCCCGATTCATCTTTGCGTCCAAGTGTGTTGGAAAATTATACAGTGTTATTGCCTAATTAATATGTTTGGGTCTCTGACGTATTTTTCTTTTGCTTAAGCGAATGGGTAAATGTATTGATACGATGGCATACCTCAACTGCGATAAGAGACCTGTTCCGTGTCAAAACATTCAGGCTACACGAAGTGCCAAAGCCTATTTGTCAATGTGATGGGGCTTAAAATGAAAAAAATGAAAAACCTCGATGTTGTAAAGCTTAGTCCTACTTTCGTTTAATCCTTAATGTAGAAATGATTAATCAACAGGATGCGGTTTAATTCCCTTATCGTATGAAGCAGTCTGGCGTGTGTGTGCACTGTGTTTACAGTACATCAAGTGGCGGAGAAGGTTGAGGGGCTGGGCCAGTTCGTCATGAAGACCCGGAGAACACTGAAGGGCCATGGCAACAAAGTTCTGTGCATGGATTGGTGTAAGGACAAGAGACGGATCGTCAGCTCTTCGCAGGTGGGAAAGTATTCCCTCTGCGTTTACACTATATAATACAATATGATAATCTATGTATTTTCCCCGCAAAACAGCAGATACTCTTTTGCGGTGTTGACAATAATCAAAACCTTTTGTCCTGTTGTTACAGGATGGCAAAGTCATTGTATGGGATGCTTTTACTACCAACAAGGTATTGATGCATTGTTAAGCGTTATCAATGGATTTGCATAAATATTGTATTTTCCCATATTTACATATGCATTGTGTTTTCAGGAGCATGCAGTGACGATGCCTTGCACCTGGGTAATGGCCTGTGCCTATGCACCCTCTGGCTGTGCAGTCGCCTGTGGGTGAGTGTGTAACCCTCCCAATCCTCCATCTATCATTATAATAAATGCATATTAATTTGATCAGGTCCTCCGATTGTAATGCTAAACAAATGTGTCATTACACAGGGGCCTGGACAACAAATGCTCAGTATACCCTCTGTCTCTGGACAAGAATGAAAACCTGGCAGCCAAAAAGAAGTCTGTTGCCATGCACACAAACTACCTGTCTGCCTGCAGCTTCACCAACTCGGACATGCAGGTGAGACCAGCTAGGATGCTCAGATCCAGTAGCTTGATGCAGTAGACTATATACCACAACCAGGCTTCACCAGCCCAAAGTGGGAGTGTAGTTTGACTGATCCCAATATGTTAACCACTTATCATGGTGAATAACAAAAGCTGTTATATACATTTCCTGTGTGTATACTTAGTATACTGCCAGGCAAGCAAAGGCAATATAAGAAGTAAAACACAATAAACTAGCACATACAACACCGTCAATAATTCACAGCATTATGCCATTGTAACTTTGTGTCGCTGCTGTCTTGACATTTTCAAAATAAAAGGCCAATCGTTAGATCGAACATGATCTAAAAACTTAAAATAACCATAAGATATACCAGAGGGATGTATCCACTACTACACACCTACCGATAATCTCTTTAAGGAAAAGTATATTAATATACTTCTCAGTCAGCTAATAATGTCTTGGATGGAGTCTTGGTTTGAATTACCCCCCCCTCCCCACCGCTTTAGTTTGTATTTCCTCAAAGTAGCCGCCATCAATAAACACATGAGTTGCATGAGTGGCCTGACTTGGTCACGTGGGTGTACTGTAATTGGTTATGCGCTTGGCTATGTAACCAGGAGGGAAAAAAGACTCCACCCATTCAATCTGCATTGAGGAAAAGAAGGAAATGTATGGACTGAAAATTTGTGAGATTGCAATTGAACTTCATATTCCGATGCTTAACGCACACCTTCATAACCCTTAATAACATAATTGTAAAGTAAATGACGGATTGATGTTGTCCGTCCCTTTAACACATATACATATAGTATGTTGAGGTTATATAGTATGTTGAGGTTTGATGTTGAAGATTTAACACATCCTCAACATATTTCTACTTTCCTATTTACCTTTATTTACCAGATTTTGACATCCAGCGGAGACGGAACGTGTGCATTATGGGATGTTGAGAGCGGACAGCTTTTGCAGAGTTTCCATGGCCACGCAGCAGACGTGCTCTGTCTTGACCTGGCCCCATCCGAGACTGGAAACACATTTGTCTCAGGGGTGAGGAGGACCGTCTCCCATTTTTAAACATGTTGTTGCTTGTCTTCCCTAAATCTGTATGGAGTAGCTGCTAAGACGTTTTCATGTGTGCTCGTAAAAGGGCTGTGATAAGAAAGCTAACGTCTGGGACATGCGTTCAGGACAATGCATCCAGTCCTTTGAAACTCATGAATCAGACATCAATAGTGTAAGGTAAGGGTTTCATGTTTGTTTTGTTGTGAAATATATGTATATTGTCAAATATAAAAATATATATATGATTTAGAGTCTAAATCATTAAATCAATTAAAAATTATATAATTATATATTATATATTATATATATATATATATATATATATATATATAGATATATATATATATATATAGTATATTAAAATAATACAATTCCATGACTTATAGTTACCAAAGATGGTACACTTTATACTATGTTTTGTTTCTTTCTTGCAACAGGTACTATCCCAGTGGAGATGCATTTGCTTCTGGATCTGACGATGCTACAGTAAGTGATGCACAACTAAACTACGACTACTACTACCACGATACCTTTCCATCCTCATTTCAGCCCAAAGCTCCTGTTCCAATAGAGCAGTACCACTAAGACAGAATGCGCTTTGTGTTTGTGTGACAGTGTCGTCTGTATGACCTGAGAGCAGACAGAGAGGTCGCTATCTATTCCAAAGAAAGCATCATTTTTGGTGTCTCCAGCGTTGACTTTTCTCTCAGTGGTAAGAGTTGTTTGTTTAATATAGTTTCAAATATTTGCTTGTTGATGTCCATCCTTTTAGCTGTGTTTGATTTGCCGTTTTGTGTTTCAGGTCGGCTACTTTTTGCCGGCTACAACGACTACACCATAAATGTGTGGGATGTGCTGAAGGGGACCCGAGTGTCTATTCTGTTTGGACACGAGAACCGGGTCAGCACTCTGCGGGTGTCCCCCGACGGGACAGCCTTCTGCACGGGGTCCTGGGATCACACCCTCAGGGTAGGTGGACGGGCAGTCTTCCACTCTGTTTGCAATGGCTTATTATGGCACAAGTGTGGCTCATCGTCATCATTTGTAATTTCACTTGTTTCTTTCTCTCGCTCTTTTTTTTCCAGGTCTGGGCTTGAGGATGAGACGAAGATGAAGATGAAAGCTTAGTAATTGAGAGAGCTATTGGAGGAAAGATGCTCAAAGTTCAGTTTTGCTTGAGTACAATCATGAGAATAGTGGCTCAGATTCCGTTGTATATACTATATAATGCTAAACAATGACCCTGGGCACTGTATCTACTTCTGTAATATTATGGCCAGGGTAGATACATGTATAGAATTTGGGAAGTTATTCAACCATATGGAGTAATACAGTATAGTATGATTAGCACAATCACACAGTATTCAGGGTAACGGCTATAGTTGTGACATGTATATTTCAGACAATTTCACTTGTACAAGGTCGGTTGAGGATAGAGGTGCAATAACAATGATATGGTAGGATATTGTTGCCCACAGGAAAACAATGTGCTAATTTTGTATCCTATAATACACATCACCACCGGGACAACTGCCTGAAAGTGTTTTGGAAGTAACTTACCTGGCGATATTACTCCATGGCGCAGGTAAATGTAAAAACACATCCTTTTGACGCTTTCAAGCCTGAAAATTGTTCCTTATTTATTTGATTTTATGATGTAAAAATAATTGACTGCTTGATGTGCACATTCAAATACACAACTGAATTACTAAGGCGCCCCTTCCATTATATGTGAAAATATGTTGAAATTCTCCAAATGTACTCCCTATTATTGAGCTATCTAATGGCTGTGATTTAATATTTATTGTAATTATTATATTGTAGTTAAGTGTACATATCGATTATTTAAGGGAATGTTATGAAGATGTCAAAAAATAAATAAATTGGGTTTTAAATATTTTGTTTGCTTTTGTGTTAGTCCTGTCTTCATATAATGAGTTATTTAATACTTAAAATATATTATATATATAAAAAATATTTAAAAAATAAATCAGTACATTTTTGTCATATGTGCCCACAGCAAAATATTAAATAATCAAGAAATGAAAACAAAGCAGTTACTGCCATATGTTGTGTTATGGGTATTCCGAAATGTAATAAATATAAAATATGATATTTATTATATTTAAGCAGAAGTATGGTCACAGATAAGACAATGTTATTCCATTTGTGAACCTTCAATAAAGTTTTACAATTGAAAGCGGATGTGACATCATCAGTGAGCTGCCGCCGCTGCTGAATCAAAACAATAGCCGGTCTGTCAAAATTGTATTTCACAACTTGGGATACTGTCAAACATGTTGGTGTGGATGTTGTCCTATTCTAATAAACCTGTTGTACAACTGACACATTAATTAAACGGCCATTTACGACCAAACAACAGTTATTCGGTGTCACAATGAGTGATGTTGTTGAAAAGACCCTCACAGCGCTGCCGAGTCTTCTGTCTCTAGACTCACAGTCGGGAAAACTGTCTTCTTCGTCCAAACTAGGAAACCTGATCAGAGGGATTACTGAATTAACATCGAAACATGTGAGTTCATTTATACGAGCATCGATAACAATATGGTAATGCTGAGATGTAGTGCTGTGTGTGTGTGTGTGTGTGAAGAACAAGCACTGTCCACACTAGATTGTCCCTTTCCTGCATGGACATTCAAACACTGCAGGTGTCTTTATTGTTATCTGTTATTCTCCCCTGGAAAGGATGAAGAGAAACTTATTCAACGTGAACTTGTGTCTATCAAAGAGCAGGTGTCGTCCCCTAACACGTCCATGGTACTGGTATTTTCCTGTTTCGCTCTAATATGTCTAATATTATATCTTTATCTAAGTTTATATGCATCTATGGACTGATGGGTTTTGCTACTTTTCTGTGCTGTGGCGTACTTTAGAGGCAGATGAAGGAGCTCATGGTGAGGGCGATCTACTGTGAAATGCTGGGTTATGAGGCCTCCTTTAGCTATATCCATGCCATCAAATTGGCTCAGCAAGGCACGGCTCTGGACAAGAGAGTTGGTATGTCATTTGGTATCTTTATTAACTCAATGAACGTATTATGAACTATGTTGACGTTGACACATTTTGACTGCAGGGGAGATACATATGTTGTATGCTTTTTCTGGTTTTCGTGTAACTGTGTAACTATATGTTGTGACTTTCAGGTTACCTGGCTGTGTCCTTGTTTCTGAACGAGAGTGATGAGCTTCTGCTTCTTCTTGTCAACACTGTGTTAAAAGTGAGTGTTTGCTTATTTATGTGTAGTTGTTGAATTTCCCTTGAGGATCGCAGAAGGGCTGCGTGAATGTAACGCAGTAACAGTGAGATTGCACAATGGATGTGTATGTTGGCTGCTTGTATACAGATGTGATGCTCTGTGTTGTTTCCTCTGCAGGATCTTCAGAGCACAAATTTGATAGAAGTGTGCATGGCGCTAACTGTTGTGGGTCAGATATTCCCCAAAGATATGATACCTGCAGTCCTTCCCCTGGTGGAGGAGAAACTCACTCACCCAAAGTAAGCACTGTAAAAAAATAGCTTAGCTTTTTTGCACTTCTGGGCATATTTTTATTTTCCTTCAGACGTTTTTCATGTATTACAACAAAATAGGATTTATCTCTCGTAAACATTTTTGAACAGAGAAATTATCCGGAGGAAAGCAGTCCTGGCCCTCTACAAGTTCTACCTGATAGCGCCCAACCAGGTTCAGCACATCCACAGCAAGTTCCGGAAGGCACTGTGCGACAAAGATCCGGGCGTCATGTCTGCTTCACTGCACATTTACTTCGAGATGGTCAAGGTAGGTCCAACCCCAGATTGACCATTGCAATTGCAAAAGTCCTGCCTAAAAATGCTGTTTTTCTTTTTTGATTTGATTTGTCAACTGACAATATATTATTATCCTGTTGATTCTTACATTCCAGGAGAAGCCGGAGGGCTACAAGGACCTCACAGGGAGTTTTGTGACCATCCTGAAGCAGGTAGTGGGAGGGAAACTGCCCATCGATTTTAACTACCACAGCGTTCCCGCTCCCTGGCTTCAGATCCAACTCCTCCGAATACTCTCCTTGCTGGGGAAAAACGACCGGAGGTAATGCAGGCGACATTATTGTCTCTTCCATGAGATTGGATGAGTGGATTCTTGCTTGGTTACCAGCCATCTGATTATATGGTGTCTTTGCAGTATGAGTGAGCTGATGTATGAAGTGCTTGATGAGTCTCTACGACGAGCAGAGATGAACCACAACATCACTTACGGTACCTAAAATCTATCGTGCTTTCATGACTCTATTATGCACTTACTCATTGATTGCCCACTAACCAAATGTAATTTGTGTGTCCTTATCTTATATTTTCCAGCAATATTGTTTGAGTGTGTGAAGACTATTTACACAATTCACCCCAAAGCTGAGCTTTTGGAAAAAGCTGCAAAGTGCATTGGAAACTTTGTTCTGTCACCAAAAATAAACCTTAAATACTTAGGTGAGGCTTGGATTCAGCTTGATCGGCTCTTATAATACAATATATTTGTGTACAGCATACGTGTTAACGCTGTTCACCGGTTGTGCAATTGAAGGACTCAAAGCCCTCACCTATGTGGTGCAGCAGGACGCAAACCTGGCTCTGCAACACCAGATGACCATCATTGAATGCCTGGATCACTCAGACCTCATCATTAAGCGAGAGGTGGGAGGCCAGCAGCATAGTGTTTCTCATTTTATTTGTGTATATATTGGGATATATGATGTATAACAACTGCACTTTGTTGTTTTTAGCTGTTGTCTCGATTTAGACATTTAGACTCTTAGACTTTTAATTGTATGCTTTAACTGCTCAGACTCACTTGTAAGTCACTTTGGAAAAGTGTCTGTCAAATGACTTGATGTAATGTAATATTGTTGTGGGTTTCTTCTAGACACTGGAGCTGCTGTTTCGGATCACCAACAGCCAGAATGTGAAGGTTATTGTTGAGAAGCTGCTGGAGTTCCTCCGCCAAAGCAAAGATGACTACATCACCATAGACCTCGGGGGAAAGGTGGCAGAGCTGGCAGAAAAATATCCTTCAAAATATGTTTTTCACTATTGGAGGTTTAGTGTTTAGCAGTGAAGCAATTTGTGGTGCATGAACTCCATTGCAGAATGATTCTCTTACTTGTAACTGATTGTTAACACATTCTTCCAGTGGTAAAGCATGCAACTCTACATAACTATAAAATAGGTTATTGATGACAATGTACATTACAACAGAAAGTATCAATTGCATGTAGATGATTCCTTAGAATGTGTTGCTTACTGTATATAATAATTATTTAATGGAACTTGTTGGCAGCTTGTTGACATTGTAAAACATTCATTATTTTCTGTGTATTTTTAACAAACAAAGGCTATAGGGTACCGGTATTTTACTTAAGAAAATGGTTGGTGTCATAGTTAGTTCTAATGGTGTTTATCTTCCTATCAACTAAACTACATATGCCCCGGACAATCCATGGTTTATTGAGACCATGAACACAGTATTTCTCCTGGTCGGAGATCAGATGCAGCCAGACATCCCAAACAGCTTCCTGAGATTACTGTCTGAGGGTATGTTCGCTTCTCAAAGAGTTTCCACGCTCCTGAACTTTGTTGTGAAATACCTTCTAAACTGTTTGTTTTTTTTGGCCCCAGGGTTCGACAGCGTTGAGGAGAACAGACAGCTGAGGCTCTTGGCAGTGGAGTCCTACCTATCTCTCCTCCAGGACCGGCCAGCCAAGCTGTCTCAGCGCTTCCTCCAGGTCATCAGCTGGGTGAGTATTCTACCGCCATGTGCTGTACATATATGTTGAGTATATTTGACATGCTTTGAAGGTAAATTGTTTGCACACCTATCAAGTCCTTAGGGCTGCACTTAACGATTGTTTTCATTGCCTTTTGATTATTGAGGCAATTGATAACTTAATAAAAGTAATGGCAACACAAGAGTTTCCATATAAATGATGATGTATATTTTCTTGGTTTGTCTGTTGAGCAGTCAATAAAAATAAATGTATTCATTCATTAATGATCTGTAACATAAGCAGTAATTCTTATATGCATGAATAAATAAAAGCATTTTAATGGATTCATTTCTGTCCATCTAATAACTATTTCCACATGCACTGCCAGAATGCACTGCATGTGAAAATAACTAAGCATGGTGTGTATGCCCCCCCCCCCCCCCACACTCTCTGTGGTCTAGGTACTGGGCGAATACTCTCACTTGAAGGAAGGCCTGGAGCCAGTCACTGTGCTGAGACTCCTGGCCCCGCTGCTGGATCTGAGACAAAGCAGCACTGAAACCAAGAGCTGGGCGCTGACAGCCATGACCAAGCTGTGCGACGGCCCCGCCTGCGTGTCCGTGGCCCAGGAGCTGGCCGACAGACACGGCGGCTCCCTGGACACCGTGTTGAGACAGAGGCTCCATGAGCTGCAGCATCTAGCTGCTCACCCAGAGCTGCGGACCAGGGTGCTCCCACGCAACGTTGGCCTGGAGCCCCTGGAGGTAATGGGTCACCTACGGGATCCATTTTTAAGTTTTAAATTTTAGTTTTACTTTAGTTTACAAATAATAATAATGATACTAATTTATATATATAATGAAATTTTATATTTATATATATTATTTGCTATCTTATGAATAGTATTTTGTATTTGTCATAAAGCTCATAAGATATGCAAGTACTATACTAAATCCAAATCTTTATTAAATATATACATTATCATTATTAATCAAAATCTTGATTCCACGTCCATTTTTCCTGTATGCCTCCTTGATAATGTCTTCCATGTCATGCAGGTTGATTCGTCGCTGTCGTTTCTGGATGGGTTTGTTTCTGAGGCGTTGGCCGCTGGAGCGGCGCCATACAAACCACCCCATCAGAGACAGGAGGAACTAGCGCAGGAAAAAGGTGTCGCTAGCCCCTTACTCTCCACCCACTCATTCACTATTCACTATCTACGCCAAAGTGACCTTTTTTTGTCCTCATTTATGCTCAAGGAGGACATTGGGATTTGAAAAACCAGTAACTTTTATGACGGGAGTCAAACATCTAGAGAATTTTCTTAACCGTTCCCATTGTGCCGCTTTCCTTTCCGGTCCTCAGCTCTGAGCGTGGAGCCTTACGGGCTGTCCCTGCCTCTCAGCATGTCCAACTGCAGTGTAGCTGAGAGGCCGTATCCCACGGCCTTGTCCACCAGCTCCGGCCTATCGGGAAACAGCACCGAGCTGTCACACAAAGGAGGGTACGGATTTGTTTTTGAACACGCCTACGTAATGACAGTTGTCCTCCAGGGTAATCCTCAGTCCCGGTTCCTAAAGAAGGCTATTGTTACATCTTAATCCCCCCCGGGCCAACGTCTTTTTTTTTTTTTCTGAATCAAACCTGTGTTGTTGTTACGGTAGTGAAATGTGCGTGTACTGAATATAGAGAGAAAGAGAGAGACTGGTGTCACCGCTCTGATGTGTCTGTTTTTCCCTCATGCCGTCTTAGCTCTGGTGCCCTGAAGCTGGAGGGCGTGAAGCGGGTGTGGGGGAAGGAAGGCTATCTAACCCAGACAGAGGCAGCGGTGCCAATGGAGGAGATGGCACAGGTGGAGGTCCCCTGCCCCCTCGGCCTCTCTGCCCTCCAAGAAGGAGGCTCGGCCTCTCAGACTCCCATCACCGCCACGCCCACCCCCAACCGCACCTCCACCCTGGAGGCCGACCGGGAGAAGCAGCAGCTGGCCTCCTCGCTCTTCGTCGGTCTGGGATCCCTGAGCTCCACCGGACTATGTCTGGTAAGGTCTTTGTCCAGCTCTCCTCCCACTCTCTGACCCACACTATAAGAAAACACATGCTAACTTACGCATTCGCCGGTCTCCACAGATGGGAAAAGCCGAGCCGACGCCCCATCGCTTCAGGAGGAGAGCCAAAGGTCAAGGGTCGTCTTCAGGTACCAGCGAGCGGTCGTGTGACTCCTCCCGCTCCTCCCACTCCCCATCCCCGCTCTGCCTCCCGAGCGCTGCGGATGACTTGCTGTGCCGCAGCTCGCCGGACTCCGGCTCTGTCCCGCCCCACGTTGACTCCGCCCCCCACCTCCCTCTTGACCTCCCCGCCAACAACGGCGCACAGGAGGACCTCGGGGAGGACATGAGCGCATCTCTCATCGAGACGAACGGCATGGCGGTGGTCGACCCCGACACATACATCGACCTCCACGACCCCGATCACGTCCACCTGATCTCCAGTCTGCCCGGAGAGTTGTCGGCTCTGCCCCGCTCAGAGATCACCCCCCTCTGCTCCCACGCCAGCCTGGCCCTCTCCGCCTGCCACGTTCAGACGGACCGATCCGCGCTGCTCGTCGTGTTTGTCGCCAACACATCCGACTCCGCCGCCCGGCGGTTTGTGCTGCGGATGACCTCCGGAGACCTCGAGGTAGTTCTGGAAAATGTTATATTCAAACCTGTATTTTGTAATGGAAATCCGATAAAATGCCTCACTTCTCATCAAGACAAATTCTGTTTTCTACATTGTCACAAATAAAATGGACAAATATTAACTAGCTAATTAACTTCCTTTGAATTGATTTTGTAGTAAGTATTGGTGCATTTTGTGATATATATATATATATATATATATATATATATATATATATATATATATATATATATATATATATTTTTTTTTTTTAGGTGTCCCAGTTGTCCGGCAGGACTGCCCCAGAGGAGGAGGAGGAGGTGGATGGAGGTGGTGGTGGAGGGCCACAGTGTAGCCGTGTACCAGTACTCCCTGATCCCCAGCAGGCCCTCGGTTCACATGGAGCTGGCTGGTGTGGCGTCCTACCAGCTGCCTGACGGGGAGCCTCAGAGCACACAGTTCTCCTACACGCTCTCTCTCACCGACTTCATCAGGTGCTCTATTCATGGCCGATATTTATTGCTCATTTATTGACCTTGATTGTCTTTTGTATCTTGCTTGAGCCTACAAGCAAGAGCTCAAGAGAATATACTTTGCAGCATGTCTGATATTCTCCTGAGCTTGTTAATATAACGTGTCCGTAGGCTCAAAAGAGAGAATGATTATTGTTCCAAACCCAAAAGCAAACAAATCACTGTAACCTTGTACGATGGTCTGTTATGTCACACGAGTCTGTCTTACTTTATTGAGCTGTTTGTTCCCTGCGCAGGCCTTTGACCGTGTCCACAGAGGAGTACGGTAGGCTGTGGCTGGCCTTCTCCAACGACACCAAGCAGAACCTGAGGCTGCTCAGCGAGGGCCCAGACCCCCTCCGAGACACGCTGGGCCTCCTGAGGGACAAACTGCAGGTCCACATCGTGGACATCATAGGTGGGGATGGACTTGAGACTTGGGAGTTTGAGCATCACTCCACAGACAACAGAAATACTTCCAATCTCAATAATAATAATAATAATAATAATAATAATAATACTATATCACCACTCAGTTGACTGACTTGTCTCATGTTAATATATCTGGCAGAACTGCTTATATATATATAGATATGCTTATATTTTGTTTTATTGTTTCCTCGGTTGGATTGTTTGCAGCCTCAGAGGGCATCGTGGCGTGCCAGCTGCTCCAGGGGCAGCCATGCCTGATGCACTGCCGTGTCAACGCAGGCTGTCTGGCTGTGTGGCTGCGCTCTTCCCTCCCGGAGCTCCCGGACTGCCTGCTCTATCACTGTCAGAGGGCCCTGGCTGAGCACTGACACCACAGTTAGTGGAGTCACCAATGACTACATACTATAACTTATTGTCCTGAGAAACAAAACAAAGAGCATACGATGGTTTACGTCATTCGGGTTAGCCTCTTCTTCGTCAAAGAGAAGCTCAGGGGTGGAGTTACATATGAACAACACACATGTCTTAGAGTAAATATGGAGTGTGCCCATCATAACATGAAGACTTAGAACTTGAACACTTCTGGTTTATTTTTATTTTTACACCGCCAACTTGATGGATAACACTACTAGTCTAGTCTTTTAGTGAGAGATTAGATCATTCTGAGACGTCCTTTGAGAGTGAATTGTGGATTTTTATTATGTATGAATTACAAAACAGCCACAACATCACATCTTACAAACCCTATTGGTTTTCTCATCAAGACTGTTTGGAATTGAATAACTACATTGGGAATATATTGAGATGAGCTTAGAAGAGTTTGCATTTGATGGGAATTTCTCAAAGAAGATCCATCGTTTCAGATACCAAAGTATTTAAATTAGTCCTCCGAAGAAACGATTGTTCCCGCTCTTTTGACACGCCTTCATTCTATGTGCCCACTTTATCTATACACTAACACATTTCATTCATACTGCGAAAGTGCTGAGTCTGAGTTGTCTTTGATTATTATATTTTTCTATTAATATTCACCCTCCAACATATTGATGGAATATATATTCTTAAAAAAAAAAGAAGTTTTTATATTGATGTAAAAAAAAGAAGAAAAAAAAGTATTCTGGATGTTGGCGGATGTTGTCTGCAGTGTGAAGAGATTTATTTTGGCATGAACCACTTAGTTGACAAGGGAAGTGATGTGTGTTTTTGTTTACTGTGTCTGGGTGTGAAGCACATTGCGATGCAAACAATCTGAAGTCTGAAACGCGTATTTGCGTATTAGATTTGTGCCTGTGGTACAGAAAAGATCAGTGTTCTTTTAGTGCCTGACAGATATTATAACTTATGAATAAATTGAACTTTTTAAACTGACATGATTTTTGAATGTTTTTTTTTTTTCATGCCCTGTCGATTCATCAGAGGCTTCTGTGTTGGCTTTAAAAGAAAAAATGGTTGCAAAAACATAATTTGTGTTTTCAGTATAAAAGGTTTTGAAGCCGATTAGACCAAAGAAATAAAACACTATAAATATTAAGTCCATCCACATTAAATTATTTTTACTGCAATTCTATTCACATAAAAAAAGGAAAAACAAATTTGTTTTAGACGTTAGTTTTGTACAATATGATACTATTAATATGATACTATTAACAAAATATCAAAATAATTCGAAAGCGAAACTCAGAGTATTATTATATATATTATTATTATTGCAAATATAACTAATTTAAAATCTAGTTAAATTTAAAAGTTTAATATCATAGTCAAATAGCAGTCTTCTATCCCAAGGGGATAAACTATAAAATACCTAAAACATTTTGTTATTGTAAAATGTACTGTTTCCCATCTAAATTATCCCCGCCCACCAGCTAGTGTTCATAACCAAGAGGACTGCTAGGTAACTAAGGGCCATTCTGTCTTATCTAGCAGCTGTCGTGGTGGTGGTGGTGGGTGTGGCCTAGTGGCTGGTCCTGGGAATGAAGCGCATGGCTAGGCCTCGCTCGTCCTCCACGGGCTGCTGGGACAGGTTGTTGGTCTGCCGGATGTTGCTGAGGCTGTAGCCGTGCCGCGGGCACACGGTAAAGCGGGTCAACAGGGTCACCAAGACGGCCTTCATCATCACCATGGCGATGTGCTTGCCCACGCAGGATCGCGGGCCGCTGCCGAAAGGCTGGAAGAATCGACTGGGCACCTACAGAGAGAGAGAGAGAGAGACACACACACAGTGAGACACACAGAAAGAGAGATACAGAGAGATAGACAGACACACACACACACACACACACACACAGTCTATCAGAATCATGCTATCACACATGGAAGGAATTCGACTGCAGGTATTCTTAAATGCCATTATTCATAACTATCTCTCTTTCCCTACTTACTAATTTGTCAAAGTTGTCCAGGCTAAATTCATTGGGCTTTGGGAAGAACTCGGTGCGATGCATGAGGCCCATGTTAAGGATGACGTTGGTTCCCTTGGCCACCTTGGTGCCATCGATGACATCGTCCTCCAGGGCCCTGCGCATGGTGAAGTCCACCACGGGATGGAACCTCAGACACTCGTTGATGAAGCTCTCCAGCACCTTCAGGTTCTGGAAGTCCATGTCCTCAGCCTCCTTGCGGCCTGGTTATCACAACACAACCGTGGAACCAGTAAGACCTTCTTAAGAGTTGCCTTGCTTGCCATAGATGCACCTCTAGACTGCTGATGTCGAAGACGATGGTTTGCCAGGTGAGGGGCTTCACCTGACTCCACCAGCATCTCCTCCACGATCCTCTTCTCCACCTCGGGGTTCTGCTTGAGCAGCATCAGCATGAAGAACAGACTAACGGACAGCGTGTCGGGGGCTGCTATCACCATCTCCAGCACACACTGTCTGACATTGTCTCCTGACAGCTCACCGTGGTTCTGGCAAAACAGGGGTAGAGCAAGAAGACAACTTGTCCGGATGGAAACCAAGCCCGGGACATGTGGCTGACAATTTTTTAACAGTTTTGTTCTCAACCTTGGGACAGCCTGACATGCCTTAAAGGGTTGAGGGAGAAATCAGATATATGGGCAATGATGGTAAATTGTTTTACTACAATTTGAATTGAAAGGTTTCCAAATTTCCGGAATTAGGCCAATAGTCTGTGGACAAATGGTTTCATGTTTCTCAGACCTGGGCAAAGATGAGTTCTGATGTGAAGTCACGATCGTCGTCCAGCTTTTCTGATTCAGCAAGCGTCTTCCTTTTAATCTCAATCAGGCTCTCGATTTCATCCTGGAGGTCTTTCCTGTTGACACATCAAATGCATTAGGAATCATCAATATTTCAGGCCATTCTGTGCCGTGTGCAAAGGCCTTACGCTGCTTTCTCGTGCTTATTGGAAAGCCATCCAATTTTGAAGAAGAAGTCCGGCTTGATCAGTACTGATTGCCAAGTCTCAAAGTAATTGTGAATCTTCAAGAGAAGCTCCTTCTCTGAATTGAGAAATATAAGATCAAATAAACATTATTAATCCCTAAAAAATGTGGCTATTAAAAATACAAATATTCACTACATAAATATACATAAACACATCTATATAATATGAGCAGTACAAATTGTATGTTAATGTAGTGTAGGCTTATTATAATAGAAGAAAACATTATTATACATTATTATATATAGTTTTAAAAGTTCTGGAGTCAGAGCTACTTTTTAAAATAGGCTACAAAATAACCGCAATCCCCTTCATCCTTTGTATGTATGTATTCATTTTTTTTAAACAGTGGCGTCCAACGTCTTGTGCTGGTGCTGAGGCTGAACTTATGTTACCAACCATCGAGGGGCACCCCGAGGAACAGCCGGTTGGAGATGTCCACCACGATGCACCTCAGCAGGTTGAGCACGTCCACATGGCCCGAGGTATCCGTCATCTTCTGCACCCCATCCAGATGCTTGGATGTGGAGCGGACACAGATCCCCACGGTTCTCTGGAGCCCCGGGCCGGTCAGAGCTGTGTAAGAAAAGCAACCGTAACACCAACAACAACAACAGCATGAAGTATGTTGTTGTTTTTATAAAACTCAAGGCGTTTGTTTGACTTGACTTTTTGTGTGTGTGCATACAAGCAAGCACGCGTGCACGTCTGTGATAGAGAGAAAAAGAGATGCGAGAACAAGAATTTGAGGTAGCCATGTGTCTTGAATCCACGACACCATGTACATGCTCACCTTTAGCAAAATACGCCCTCACTTTCTTCCAGAGTGGAACGTCACTGTTGAAAATGATTCCTCTGCCTTCCATTCCGATGCATTCCAGTCCCCTCTTGCTGCCAAACCTGGCCGTGTAGTGGGCACTCTTTAGGACATGGTACACTGCACTGGACCTACCGAAGACGACAGGCCTATGACCCCCCTGACCTTACAAAGCTCTGGGCCATTCAGGATATATATATATATATATATACACTCAATGCACTTTCAATGCAACTTGCTTGCTGAGGATGAGCGTATCCTCCCCGTTGATCCACACGCGCACCAAGCTGCCGTATTTTCCGTTGTAGTAGTTGCACGCCGTTCCTATACCGGTGCACATGAACCTGCCGTAGGAGAGAAGGGGGCCGAGGCCACCGCAGAACGAAGGCCCTGGTGGTGGAAGAGAGAGACAGAAAGGCAGAGCTTCAGAGGAGACTCATTCAGGAGACCTGACCTGCCTTGTAAGCGCCCCCCCCCCCCCCCCAAAGTATTTGAATCAAAGTCTGTGTGCTTTTTCTGTGTGCAGGCTCTCTGTCACTCTGTGGACATTATGCCTACATGGAAAGTTGACCCTTAATAAGTATACAGTATATCACAGTGTATTCATAACACATTTGAGAGTGCATTTCTTTCTCAATAATTTAAGGGGTTAGGTATGGGGTTAGATTAGTCTCAATGTTAATAAATTACAAATGTATTTTAGGATATACACACTGTATATATATATACCTTCACAAAAATATTTGTCAATGCACACAAACATATGTACCAAAAACATATGTAAAACATATGTAAAAAAAAAAAAGGTTCACAAATGCATTTCTGATGCACACACAAATATGTCTTATAGAAATGTAGAAATCCACAAATATATGTATTTAAATGTATTTTAAATACATATACTTTTAAAAGTATTTTCATCAAAAACGTCACAGTTCTATGCAAACCTGCATTTACAAACTGCTTGTCGTGCGTGAACTTGTATGCGTTTTAAGACTTCCCTACCGTGGCTCCATTGTGCGCGGATGGCACGCTATGAGATCATTCACATGATTGGCTGAAACAGAAGGAGCCATCTGATTGGACACAGATAATTACTGTTGAAAACAACGCATTTGGAATCGAGCCAAGGGATGTGAGTCAGGGAAGAAAACGCTCACAGTAGTTCACTCACAGTACGCGGTTCATGTTACAACATGGATTTCTACTACGTTTGTTTAAAAACAAGAAATATGTGTGTGTGCATCAGAAATACATTTTTGAAAATATGGATGTTCTTAACATGTATATAGACCTACAACAATACATATTTTTCGGTGCATTGAGAAATATTTGTGTGGAGAGATTCATTCATACCAGTGCGAATCCCTCTGTGGTCTCTATTCATTAATATTGACACTGATCTGACTCCATAGGTGGGGTTCAAAGCCCCTGAAGACTATCTCTCTAGGTTCCCCGGGAAGAGATCAACGGTCTCTACATAGAATTTCCGATGCAGACATTATGGCATGTATCAGCTAAAGAGGTGTCTCTCACCGGGCAGCGATGCAGGGCTTCTCCTCTTCCTGCTCCACACGGCCCAGAGCAGAAGACAGAGCAACGCCAGCGTCCCTCCGGTGGCTCTGGACACAGAGCCCACCACGGCGATGTGCTTCACCAGGAACTCTAGAGACACCGTCCCCGTCATGGCTCCCCCCGCCTGGAACACCCCTGAGCACCCTCTCCTTCTAGTCGTCTAATTATATACAACCCGAGATAAAGCCGGAGATTAAAGCACTTGGATGAACAGAACAGCATGACATGAGGGTTCCCTGGTAGCTCCTGGAGTTATCAGGGCTGATCTACAAGTCAAAACAAAAGAAAAATTCAAATGAAATAAAAAAGCATAAAAAAAGAAAATCAGACGATGACCTTCGCCACTGGAGAACCTTGCCTTTTGATCTCCCCTTGACCTTTGGCTAACAGGGTGCTGCAGGGTGAGCCAGCACCCAGTGGATCCATAACACACCAACGCTGGTTTTCCAAATCACCACACTGTCCATCTCAAGTGTAGCAAGGCCACAGTAATTCAATTTTTCACTCGCAGTCGCCTTTGCAACCTTAAGTGTGGAACAATTTGTCCCAGAATGATATGATAACTACCAAAAAAAAGCCCCAATGTTTATTCTTAAGTGAATACTCCACTTTACTAATTACAATTTAGACAGTTTGTTTGTTTTTGATCAGGATGAGGATGATGATGATGATGATGATGATGATGATGATGATGATGAAATGGATACACTTACTTTTCATTCCCTACCAGCTAGAACCAGCTTTGTCTGCGATGGGCCACCTGCAAGAGGAACCTCCGACACCACCAAATAAATCACAGTGGGGCCGAGTGCTTATAAATCCCCCCGTTTGGCATTCACTTCACCGGTTGCTAAGGAACAACTTCACTAATTTCGGGTCACGGTGAAATAGGCGAACATAATACAGAGCACACAAAAGCAGGGTGAAATAAGACATGTTCCGGGATAGGAAGAAAAGCTTTTGAAATGAACAAAGGTTCTTTTTCATTGCTCATAGGAATTCTAGACCTCAGCCTTTCTTCCATAATCATCGCAATTCACATTTTGAGACAGTCTCACTTCTTTAGATGCTGTTCATAGAAGAGGGAACCCCCCATTCCTTCCCAATGTCCAATTCAAGTGGAGAGGCTTTTCACGGGAAAATAATTAGCTGGGTCAGGCTGACCCTTGCTAAGTAGACCCTTGGTTTTTCGCCCAGTGAGCCATTCAGACAGGACAAAGACAAAAAAACAAAGATTTTAATATAACAGTTGAATGAACCTTTTCCCATTCATAACTTTGTACATGCATGTATATCTAAGAATCTCTCTCTCTTTCTTTCTCTCTCTCTCTCTCTATTTATATATATATATATATATACACAATCAAAAGAAGTCTGCATAATATATGTCGATATCAATACACCTGGTGTATTTTAAATATCTATTTAGGTGTAGTTGTTTTAAGACCGAATGCATGTTTAATCTTTAAAGCCAGTGATAAACAAATACAATTCTGCAGCTTCTTTTCACTGACAACTGAGTGATTTATGCTGAGGGCTCCTGGTAAACTCTCAGGAGTACTCTGAACTTGTACAAAGTGTGTCATTGTTTAAGTGTTGTGGTTGTTGTTGTTTTTATGAATACTGGCTGTGAAAGAACATCCCTAGTCAGTGAACGGAAATCATAGTGTCTCCATAAAATGCCACAGTGGAAAATATGTAAATATTTTGAACATTGGGCTTATGAATGATCATAGTTATCCAGATGCTGGTAAGTTGCGCAACACATTATGTCTCTATGGAGTCATTATGCCTTTTCTTTCCTCATTCCTTCAACAGCCGCAGCATAGCCCATGGCTGACATCTGTCCAATGTGTTGGCGTGTCTTTCAGATATGGAACTGTTTGTGCACCACTATTGTGGTGCACACCCGCCTCGCTCGACCACGCCTCAGAGAACCCAGGAGCCAGCCAGCCAGCCGGCAAGGGAGGGAAAAAAAAAAAACACACCATGAAAGCCAGGGAAGAGGTCGTGTTTCCATGGGCTCTGCGAGTGCTGCTGCTGGGCACGGTGGCGGTGCTCCTCCTAGGGTCCGCCGGGGTGGTGTGCCTGCTGTTGAGGCAAGGGGAGCTGACCCAGCATGTCGCCAGGCTGGAGGCCCGGCTGCACGTCGTCTCGCAGAGCTGTGGAAGCCTCCGGGCGGCGGGAGAGACTTTGGAGGGCCTAGGCCCGGAGCTCCACAGGAGGCGCCGCGGGGCAGAGGCCCCCGCAGGAGAGGACCAGGATGTGATGATGATGATGACGTACTCCAGGGTGCCGGTAAGGGTGCCCACTTTCATCCACTTCGAGAGGATGCTACTTTATTAAGGCTCAGGGTGAAGAAGGCATGTTGTCTCATGGGGATAAAAGCCTGCATAAAGATAACTTAGACTAACTAACTAGACTTGATGTTCATGATGTATATTGTAAATATACAAGAACAAATATATATATATATATACCGTATATATTGTATGTGAAGACAGTTCTTGGCAACAGCAAGAGTTGGCTGTGAAGTGTCTCTTAAATGTATTTCCTTCCATCTGTTATGGAAATGTCAGCTGGATGCAACGGAAGTGTGTAGCCGACTCCATAGTTTAGTTATCTGCTAAAGGGATCAGGAATAGTAATAATAACATTCCTGATGGAAGCTGCTAGGAATTCCATCTGTCCCGCACCACCCGTTACATTTTAAATGAAACTAAATCGAGAGAGAAAAAGCTCAAAATCTGTTTTATTCTGTGATTCTGTGATTTGATTCATTTCAGCTGAAATTCTTCATGGACCTTTGTAACAGCTCCAGAGGGATTTGTTTGACAGGTACAAGAAGAAATGTTCTATAAAAATGTTACACACAGTGTGTGTGTGTGTGTCTGTGTGTGTGTCTGTGTGTGTCTGTGTGTGTCTGTGTGTCTGTGTGTGTACTGCAAAGTGAAATGCTATTATTCATTACCATTGTCTTTTTTATTTCAATCACAGGCCCTCCTGGACTACAAGGTAGACTAATACATACTAATGAGACTGTATTCAATAATATATTTAATATAGAAATGTCAAATCGCTTTTGGAGTGAATGATCTTGTGACCGTGTAACTACTTTCAGGTTTGCCTGGAAAAGACTGTGTAAAAGGGCCGCAGGGCATGCCTGGGTTGAACGGAAAGAAGGGAAGAAGAGGTTAGACCTGCTTTTGCTTTGAAGGTTTCATGTAAGGTTGGGTCGTTTTGGCTGAAGTGACCAGAGGGGCGGTTGAGATTCACTATGCTCACCCCACCCAACCCCCCCCCCCCCACAGGGTGAAATGTAACACGCATACATATTACGTAATACGCCATTTGCAATACACCCAAACCTGGTGTTATGTCCTGACCTGCCCGCTAAATCCGAGTGGCAATTGTTGCTGCACATCTGCAATTACGTTGATTAGCTTATAGTGACAAGAGGAAGGCACATTGAGAAGTGTATTGCACGCTAATCCACAAGCCAACGGAAAAAAAGGTCCAACCTCAAACACTGAGGAACTTTCCACTTTAACGCAGTCAAAAATGTAAACAGTTTGACTGTTGGTGGAGAACCAAACATAAACAACGTAATCAAGAAGAGACATCATGAGGACCTGCGGCCAGTGGCTCATCACGTTCTGTCGTGTGATTCCCATCAGCTGTAGTTAGCATTGACAAAGAATCGAGAGAATCGATCACACTTTAATGACTATATAAAACAGAACTTTACCTAATGAGACATTCAGAAAAACACAGTTTAATCCCATCCATCTTAAGAAATATGTTGAAATTCTAGTACAATTCTGCTTGCCAAGCTTGCTGGAATAAACACTCAAGAGCATAGTCAGACATGGTTCCAATGACTCCAAATGTTCACCATGGTTACAAATACAAAAATTGGGAAATCGTCACAATATTCTTACCATGATTGACCTTTGGAAATGATGCACATAGCAGGTTTTTCAACCAACAGTAAACACAGACATCAGATCACTACGGGCTTGTATTTTGTGTGATTGTCCAGGTCTACCTGGTGAAAGGGGAGAACGAGGACCTAAAGGAGACACTGGGCCAGCAGGTGAGACCTCCGCTGATGATGTAATCATAAAAATCCTTAATGCAAAATTAAGTATTTACAAGATGGAGGAGATCCATATACGTATAACATGCAGGAGGAGAGATTATTGCCGCAGCAAAATGTACAATTTGGACACCAGTGTACAAATGGCATTCATACAATTTTTCTGAAGTAAAGAAAACCCATTAAATTACCCTTTTTGTTAATGTAATCATGGAAATTCTTGTTGGACGTGTAGATACTTGTATTTCATGTATTTCATCAAATTTGGTATCGTGTCCATCACGTCATTCATAACAATGGAGAGATGAGCTGTGGCTTGTGATCTTTTACTCATCACGCCGTATGAGTTGTAGTTTTATTCTTCATTAAATATTAATATATATTATTTCATATACACATATATTTTCATAGGTCCTCCTGGTCCAGGGGGCGCAGAAGGTCCTGAAGCCCCCTCGGGCCGAGCTAAGTCCCGACAGACGAGACGAAACACAACCATGGGAGCCCGTTCCCACCAGGTCAACGTGTCTGTGGGTCAGTAATCGCTCACAATCATGTGATCAGGGCCCACAAATACTGATGGACACCATAGAACATCTTGTGTCATACTATACAGTACATATATATATATATATATATATATATATACTGTATACATCTATCTAATGTTCTAATGTTTGATTCTTTGTTGTTGTACCTGAGAATAGATGCCCCTGGGTTAGTGCCCAGGGACACCGTCAATGAAACCAGCAAACAACACACAAACCATTCTCCAATAGCCACACATGGTATGACATTGGTTCTACTGATTTCCTCATTTTAAATGTTGGTTTATTTTTTTCCTTATTTTGTTTACCACCATATTCAGTTTTCAATTATAATACCATAGTGTCATGTGCTGTGAGAACCTTCAAAGCACACGTTTCAAGACACACAACCAAAATGCACATGTTTTTTGTTGTTTTGCAGAACTACCGTCCATGTCTCCAGACCAAGGAAATTACAGTTTCAACGAGTCTGTTACTAGGGCTCACCGCTTAACAGGTACACACTTCTGTCTATTGAATAACATCCCATACAATTATTTGTAGAATATAATACAATGTATACTGTATATCTTCAGTAATAGCCCCAGATCAACACAACATATTGAACAGTGCTGAGGATGGAGAACACAGAACCATACCCATGGAACATGGTAGGACATCTAAGATTTAGGCTGTGACTCACAAAGACTAGCAGGTCCCTTATTCAATATAATTGCAGCATTGGCGCACAACTTAACAGATGGGAACTACAATATTTGAAGGAAAATGCAATCTCATAAACTCACTCACTAGTATTCACTAATTTAACTATATCTTGAGTTGAAAAGGGGAAAAAGTAATGTATGAAGAAATAATAAAAGTACTACAGAAATCAGTTGTAATTCAGTTGGGTGCAATGTTGTTTTTACAGCCTTATCTACTACACCCAAACCACAGGAAGGACACAGCACCATGGGTGATGGTAGGGCAAATTTAGGCTGTTAAGCAATGACTTGCCAGTCCCTTATTAATCCTTATTGCAGCTACATTATGGTATGGCAGAGAAATGAATATAACCAAATTGAGTTGAACACCCCTTTCAAAGCAACTGCATCCTTTAGACCAATAATAGACAACTTTTACTTAATGGAATGCTATTCTGCGCTTCTGTACTGTATCACCTTAAATGTAAGCTGTGAAGGAAAATAAATCCAAACAATAACCCTGAGTTGTATTTAATTTGTTGCAGATCAAACATCTCTTTATTTAGATGGACGTTACAGCACTGTTGCTAAAACCAATGCTGAATCTGTTCGAGAATCTATCAACACAAGAGGCAAGGATGAAGGCTTAACAGGTACACACTATTGTCTTTTGAATAAAATGTAATATATTAAGTTTTGGACGAAAATGCTAAGCACAATGTCAAGATCAAACATATTTATATTTAGATGGACGTAACAGCACTGTTGCTAAAACCAATGCTGAATCTGTTCGAGAATCTATCAATACAAGAGGCAAGGATGACGGCCTAACAGGTACACACTATTGTCTTTTGAATAACATGTCATATATATTTTTGTATACGAGACTACTAAATACAATGTCAAGATCAAACATATTTCTATTTAGATGGACGTAACAGCACTGTTGCTAAAACCAATACTGAATCTGTTCGCAAATCTATCAACACAAGAGGCAAGGATGACGGCCTAACAGGTACACACTATTGTCTTTTGAATAACATGTCATATCATTCTTTGTGGACCAAAATACTAATAACAATGTCAAGATCAAACATATTTTAATTTAGATGGACGTAACAGCACTGTTGCTAAAACCAATGCAGAATCTGTTCGTGAACCTATCAACAAAACCTGTAAAGATTATGTCTTTAGGAAAAAAAATCCATGATTAGTACAGTAGGTTTTGTGTATGTAAGCTATGTGTGTTTTTTACAGAACGACCACCCATGTCTTCAGACCAAGGAACATGGACCAAGGAGAGTTTGAATGAACCCAAAGCTGAGTCTGGGACCAGGGCTTACAGCTTTACTGGTACAAACTATTGTCTTTTAATGAATATTTCATAGAATGAGTTCTTTGTGGAAGAAAAAAGGCTATTTTTTTAAATATTTTCTTTATACATAGTATACTGTTCAGAAATACTAATAATAATGTTATACACATCAGTCTCCCCTGCTGTAACCCCAGTTCAACACAACATCTTTAATACGGTTGAGGAAGAAAGCAAAGCCACACCCATGGAACATGGTAGGACATCTCTTCAAGATACAAGATGCTATTAAGTATTAAGTACTATCTTACAACTACTAACATATTTATTTGCCATTTGTAACAAGTACATTGGAATGCTTACTCCCCATTCCCTCCCGCAGTATACATCTCCAAAAACAATACCATAAAAATAATTTATACAATAAAAATGTTAATTAACAAAAAAAGGTCATCAAAGTGAACGGTATGAACATCTGTTGAATGTGCAAAAAGATTTTAAAGCATTTAAAGTGCCAGTAGTGCAGCAGCATCATGAATACAGTGCAGTACAGTGCAGTAGCTGTAATGAGTCCAGACAGTCCAGCAAAGTATGTAAGTGAAATGTTAATGACAATGTTATGAAAGTGAAAGTGGCAGCACTCCTAGCAGTAGTGGTAGTACCTGGTAGTCCTTGTACGGATGCTGCGCAACCGGCGACCAGACAGTAGGTGTCACGGCTGGGTGTAGGTGGGACCCAAAAGCAGAGTGAACAGAAGACAGGTAGAACAGGTGTTTTAATGATCGGCACACATGCCGATTAATGCGAGCAAAGGCAGAGGTACAGACAGGGCAAAATCCCAAAACGTGGTCAAGGCAAGCAGAGGTCGGTAACCGGTTGTCAAGGATTGAGGCAGAGGTACAAAAACGCTAGGTAAAAACAAGGTCGTTATCCAGGCGATAGTCCAAACACGGTGGATCAATAAACAGAACACAATATGTAGAAGCCATTTCACTGTTTAGTATAATTATTAGTTGTAGCTTATTATTGTATTTGATTATTGTATTTGCTTATAAGTATCAGGAGTTATTGTTTCCATATGTTGTTTATTATTTTGGTCACTAGGGGGACTTCACACAGGTAGACCTCACTCATAGGTATTTAGGTAGGCTGCTAATGGGGTTATGAAGTGCACCTGGTGGACATACGGTTTTTACCATCTCGTAGTAACATCTCAGTCAGCTGCTTGAATAAAGAATTGTTTGCCTGATCTACTTGGAATAAACGAACAACAAAACGTGAGAATCCTTGTGGACAGTGAAACTTCTTTGCCAGCATACATGATGCGTAAGATCTTTGTTCTAATGGTGCGCCAAGTATTGGCTTTATAGTTGCAAGTAACCAGCCAATACACAATATGTGAAATTTAGCTTGCTACAGACGTGAGGCTTTCCGAAAATCAGGGTGATAATCCAGCATTGAGTAACACACAAGACATGGCTTAAATACAGCTTGGTAAATGAGGTGTGATTGAGAATAGGTGAGTCCAGTATGACAGGGAAAACACTGAGTGGCATTCGGAACGGAGTCGTGACATTGGGGATCCAGGAAGCCCGCGGAAAACCAGGACTAGAAGCGGGAAGAGCTGGGTTGGACCGTGACAGTAGGGGGGAGAAGAGATGGTGCCCAGGGTGGTTGCAGTCCTTTATGATGGGCATGGCCTTCTTCCGACATCTGGTCCTACAAATCTCCTCAATGCATGGAAGTGCACGCCCGATGATCTTCTCTGCCATCCTCACGACCCTCTGGATGGCTTTCTTGTCCTGTGCAGTGGTGTTGCCGTACCACACAGTGACGGCACTCGTCAGGACACTAGGTTAGGGTCGTTGATGGTGACTGTCCCTGAGCTCGCCTTGTAGTTGGAGAGGACCCTCAGAACTTGCCACATACGTATGGTGTCAGAGCCCCCGAACTGTAATTCCAATTTGTTTTTGTAATCCAATTTACCCTTCTTGATGGCTTTTCTGAGTTCATACTTGGCCTTCTTGTAGTGATCGGAGTCGCCTGTTGTGAAAGCGGTACTCCGTTCCTTAAGTTTGTTCCGTATGTCAGCAATTGAGCAATTGAATGAACTTTGTTCATTTAAGGATTAATGTACAGGTCATTCCTTAGAAGCATGTCACCATGCACTATGTCCAATATTAATATGAGCTACCCACCATATGAACAGATAATGCATGATAATTGGAGGGAAATAACAAATTATACATTTCTTCAACAGTAACAGTCTCCTTCAGAGTCTAGACACATGTTGTTCATATCTTAGTAACTTACTTTTATGAAATGTTGTACGTTTAATATAACATGCCTTTCATATTTGTTTTAATTGTTGTGCTGTTATCTTTGTGTATTATTATTATTATCAAACACCAGAGATGTGTTATTAAGACTTATTCGATACATGCATCACATCAAACTATACACTTATTTGTGTATGACATTTTTTACAGAACAAACGTCTTTTTATATAAATCGAAGCAACAACGAGTTTGATACTGATGACATCGCAGGACCAAGCAACGTAACAGGTGAGTTATGACACACATCACAGCATGTGAGACATTCAGAATCACTACAGTAGTCTCAGGATCAGGATAACCAAAACAGTGTCCATACGTGTGTGCTTTCCATTTGGCATATGCTCAGAGAACGTTTATGGATGCAAAAAAATATAGACTGAGGTACGGTACCATGTTTTGTCTTTTGCAGCACTACCACCCATGTATTCAGACCAAGGCAAGGGGATAGTGAGGAAGACTCAAATCAAGGTGTAGTCTCCTGCTACACGGTTGACTCTCTTAATGTCTCACATATATAACACATGTACACATATATAACAGTTTCACAAAACGCATGACTCACATATACTGTATAACAGTATCACAAAGCACATGACTCACATATATAACAGTATCACAAAACACATGACTCACATATATAACAGTATCACCAAATCATGACTCACATATATAACAGTATCACAAAACACATGAGTCACATATATAACAGTATCACAAAACACATGACTCACATATATAACAGTATCACAAAACACATGAGTCACATATATAACAGTATCACAAAACACATGACTCACATATATAACAGTATCACAAAGCACATGACTCACATATATAACAGTATCACAAAGCACATGACTCACATATATAACAGTATCACAAAACACATGAGTCACATATATAACAGTATCACAAAGCACATGACTCACATATATAACAGTATCACAAAACACATGAGTCACATATATAACAGTATCACAAAGCACATGACTCACATATATAACAGTATCACCCAATCATGACTGATATATAACAGTATCACAAAACACACGACTGACACATAATGTCAAGATGACAAGGGCTACTGTCCGTCTTCCAATCATTACTGATATACATTCTCTAGGTTATATACAATACAAAAAGGTGCCACCCCTGTGTTTCCTACTGGGTTACCGATGTTTGAAACCACATAAATGATTACAGGAATTAGAAGGTTCTTCTTCAGAGACTAGCTCCAATGAGCCCACTGCTGTGCCTGTGGTCGTGGTTGAGGCGTATCACGTGACAGGTAGGCCTATACAATATAACTCTTTGTAGCAGTGAATGCAATCGCATAAATCTTGCTGATTTAGATTTAGATTGATCACATGGGGTTAGCAATAATACACTGACAAATGTTGGTGACTTGGGTTGCATCTTGCTTTCACAGCCTCATCGACTGCAACCCCAGGTCAACAGCACATCTTGAACAGTGCTGAGGGGGAACCACATACAACCATTCCCATGGAACACGGTAGGACATCTTCTGATTGGTCTGCATGTCAGTACAGGCTTATTTTGGCATTTATCTACCAACGATTGCAATATCGTTGAAAGGTATGCTATGACACTAAAACACATTATGAAGGCAAATGTACATTTACAACAGGGTTAGAGATGTCATAAAACAGATGGTTTATGACTGTGGTTTTATGTGAGGACAAACTATTCCCACTTTACTGCAAGTGAGATGTGAAGAATATATATTTGTGGACTAAGTTGAGCACGCTTACAAGCCAACAATTAGACACTACAAAATGGCAACAAGCTGATTTTAAGAATAACTAATAAGGCTAATAGCAATATAGTGCTAATAGCAATATACTATAAGCTTCTTTCTGAAAAAAACTCATCCTAAATACAGTTTTGCAGAATGTTATTTCATTTTGAATATCTTGTCATCTAGATCGAAGCACCGACACCGTCCCCAAAAGCGCTGCAGATTTCGTACCTGTCACAGTCACAGGTGGGAGATTGAAAATAATGCAGAATTACTTCAGCATTTAGTGTTGAAAAAAAATCACAGTATTAAAGAAAAAAACTTTAAAGCCAATATGAAAGATCCATCCAAATTCAAAATCCGGATGGCCATGAATAATAATTATAATAGTGCTATACAATTTGGATCACAGTTGGATTCAATGTTGTTTTCACAGCCTCTTCAACAACAACCACAGTTCAGCACAGCGTGTGGAATAGTGCTGCGGAAAAACACAAAACTGTACCCACGAAACATGGTAGGACATCTCAATCGGTTTACATGTACTCTGTATTTCAGTATAGGGGCTTATTTAAGAATGTATCGTGGCATACATGTTAGTTATTACCCAAGATTGCAATATAATTAAATGGTGCCTGATTGAGGCTGAGGAACAAAAAAAAATCACAGGTTATTTATATTTTCTACCCATTTGTTGAACGGACACAGATTCACAGCCTCTCAACATTACAGGTATGTTTGTCAGTAATGACATACTTTAAAATATGAAAGTACTATTCATATCAAAATAATGTCAAAATAGAAGCCTAAAGCCACCTTAAAAAATGGTTCCCACATTTTTGCGGCCTTATCTTCTGTAGACCCTGTGCCAAGCAACGACAACTTGACTGGAGCTGAGAAAGACAATGCCAATAAAACATTGGGTAGGAAACCATTTATAATATTTTTTTATAACTGATAATGTCTGATCCATTCCATCCTTCCATTTAAAAAACATTAATTTTATATAAATACAGTATATATTATATGTATTTTTTAAATTGTTTTTATATATACATATATATTGTTTTATTATTTCATATCTGTCATGATCCAAAATAATATGCTAAAAACAAGATTCATTATGTTTGGATTTAAGTTGAGTACATGTTTTATGAAAGCATGGCTATGAGAGGAGACAAAACCATATGGCTAACCTAGCATCTTGTCAGCACATGGCTAAACCATAAGCATGTATAGTACAAAGAGAGGAGACACTGATAGGGGGAGGTGTCAAATCCATGCAGGTGGTATAGGGGGGAAGGTTGCATAAAGGTTTAAAGGTGTGGTCATGTGACCATAGTGAACCTTGGCTCCTCATACTAGGATATCTATGACTGTGACATTCAGCAAGAGATGTCCTTAGGTTGTGGTCCTTTACAACAGGCAATTGATCTGAATCTATACAAAGAACAAATGTTTTAGCCTGGTGTCTATACAACTATACAGTGAATAATCACAAACCCATTCAAATTATTGTCTGGCTTTTAATTTCATTATTTGCCCTAAATATGAATTTAATTGTATTATATTGTTGTGTGATTATATTGCTAATGCTATTGTTTGTATTATGTTACAGCTTCATCCTTACCTCGTTTGCTCCAGAACAATGACATGTCACACGAGGCCAGCAAAGAAAACGTTGAAAGAACTGGTAGAATGTCATTTATATATCATATATTTAAATATATTTTATATTTATACAGTTTATATTTATTATATGTACCAAGATATCCATAAAATAATTGACTCGCATGTTGAGGAGTCTTGTGTGTTTGTATTCACGCAGAGAACATTGTCAAAACGATAACGTGTTTTGAGAATGTCACCCAAATGCAAAACACATTCGGAGCCTGGATGTCAGATGCTGCACACCTGGATGAAGAGCGCTACTGGCTAATGGAACACTTCTCAGGTGACCTGCCGTTCAGCCTTAACCAGTCATTCCTTTTCATTGCTTTGCGCACTCTTATGGATTGATACCCCCTTTTGTGCGTTCTTAGGCCAAATGATAGCGGTATACCCGAACATTTCATCGTTCCAGACAAACAATGCAAATACCACACAACTGGAAGGGTATTACCAGGGCTGTGGCCACGTCATCTACAATGGGTCTCTGTACTACCATAATGGAGGCTCAAACAAACTGCTGAAGTAAGTGTTAGAGTTGAAAAATATAATCATATTTAGAGATCCAGTATAGACCTTAACCAGATGTTTATGTGTTATTTTCACAGACTTCACTTGGAGACCAAGAGAACAAGTTTTCTGATTTTTGAAAACGCAAGATTCCGCTACCGGTCATACCTTTTCCACAATTCAAAGACATATTTCAAGTTTGCGATGGATGAAAATGGACTGTGGGTTATTGCTGCCTCTGCCCCGGGTGACACTTTGGTTGTTGCCAAGCTAAACCATGAGACATTTTCTGTGACATCCATCATTGAGACTGGGTACCCTAAAGCAAAAGCAGGGAATGTATTCATTGCATATGGGATACTTTATATCACAGATTCAAAAGACAAAAAAATCACACACGCCTTTGATTTGGAAAAAAAAGTATCTTTGGTTGTAAGTTGTGCTTTGCGGTCAGCCAATGGCATCCTGGCTATGCTGTCCTACTACCCACAGAAACAGATGTTGTACTTGTGGGACAACAGAAGTGTGAAAATTTGCAAAGTTAATTTTACAATTGTGAAGAAAGAATGGCCATTATTGTAGTCCAATATTTACTGTCTGAACTGTTGCCATACAGCTACAATTGTCACTCTTCTGAATGCAAAATCCAAATACTGATTCAAGATTATATAGCTCAATTCACACATAATCTAATATTTTGCAGTTGTTTGTTTTCTTTTTTTTACTGTATCCAATTTTGTTGGAAATATTAGCTTAAATAAACCATAACTAATACGAATGCCTGTTTGAATGTTGTTGAAAGCAAAGAACATATTATGAATTTAATATTTATTTTGTAAGCGATAGAATAAGCAATGTTATTATTCTCGCGGGGCTCTCCCAACGAGACCCAACATATTATGTACACACTCACGCACACACACACACACACTCTCTCACACACACTCTCTCACACACACACACACACCCCTTTTTGGTATAATATATTCCATGTTTATACAGGCATCTGATTTGAAATATGTTATAATGACTGGATAGGTTGGCTACTGTGTCAATGTGGATGTTTATAGCATATTTTCAATTAAATAAATAATAATCCACAAATACCTCTGATATATGGTCTGTGTGTGTGTGTCTGTCTGTCTGTCTGTCGGTCTGTAATCCTATATATGTGAGGTCCACAACCTGACAACAGACCTTTTCTGTGAGGAAATTTTTCTCTGTGAGGACCTTCTGCCTGGTCCTCACAAGCAAATCTCTTCAAACTTTGACAATGACACCATATGACCATAGGTATCAATCCCTGCAAATTTCACCATATGTCCTCACATACCTAGTTGGCGCTCAGAATGTGTTTTGGGTCAGTGCTCTCTGGTGCCCCACAGAACATGTTCGGTATTGCAGATGGATTTTCCTATTGAGTTGCAGACATTTTCTGATTGGATAGCAGGATCTCCTAGGCTATTTTTTTGATTGGCTAGAATTCAACATTGTGAAAGTCAGCCGTAGTTTCTAAATGAAAGTCACGACAACGGTATATAGCAGGGGTACTCACACTTTTTTATTAAAGGTCCACTTGTGAATTTTATACAAGGACAATGCGACAATGCGACATAAATGAACATCCATAACATGTACACACACATGCAATAGTACAGTATGGTGGCTTGAACTAGTGGGAGAAATGGTACTGTTTGCCTGTAGCCAATGACTTGAACACCGGCATATTATGCTGTGTACATACATCTACTGATGCCTAGTCTGGACACATCTTCAGTGATGTTCCTGGAATCATAGGACGTTTTGGGTCTTCATACGCCCTCCTCCAGGTGACCCAGCCGGGGCTGATCAGACCCCAGCTTGTGTCCAGATGGCTAGCTAGCTACCATGACTCCATGGCTCCCCTCTTTTGAGCCACAGCCATCTTGAGGCCCTCTCTGCCGCATCGGTGGTACTGCGGATGGCTCTCCTCTTTCTCACTCCCTCGATGCCTAAACTGCCGAAGGCTCTGTCCAAGGAACGGGCTGCGAATCCTCTGCATCCAACTTCCACCGGGAAACACCTTGCTCTCCAACCAGCCTGCTGACAGTCGCTGACCAGTCCTGCATACTTGGAGAGCTTCCTTTCAAAGGCTTCTTCCAAGCGATCTTCCCACGGGACTGTCAGCTCCAGCAGCACAGCTTGCTTGGTGGACTCAGACACACTTATTACTATTACTATTATTATAGTGAGAGAAAACACACATTTTTATTTACTATGAACTCAAAATATATATTTTTTTCATTTTAGATTTAGCCAAATGTCAACTACTCACACACATCTAAATAAAAGTAATTATTTTAACAAAGTAAACCTCAGTCTGTTTAATACAGATGACCGGCCATCACACAATGCAACCAAGAGTGAAATGCACACAAAAGGCAGTGCTGAAGGGCTGAGGATGCTCTCAGGTAGTTCACAAGCTTCATAATTGTCTCCATGACATCTGAGTATAATTTTCCAAGATTGGCACACAGCACTGACTGAATGATGCAGTGGTATGACAGCAGGTCTGGTTGGTGCTCTTTTAGGTGCTTTAGGTAACAGCCATCTTCTCTCTACCAGTCATGGCTGGAGCTCCATCAGTTGCAATGGACACCACAGTCTTGAGGTCAATTCCCATTTCATTCAGCATCTGCATGATGGCTTCATAAATGTCCTCTCCCATGGTGTGGCCATGAAGGGTTTTGAGGCCTAATATGTACTCACAAAATGTTCCCTTTGCCTCACTGTTATACCTCACGCATAGCTGTCAATGCTGTCAGTTGATTCATCAACAGCTAGTGAAATGCACTCTGCATTTTTGGCATCCTCCGTCAGCTGTGTCACCAGGTCTTAATCAAGTAATTCAGTTTTCCAGTGCTGAAGCGTCAGGGCCTTCAAGGTATTAAGAGAAGACCCTGGAACTCTCAGATGAAACAAAAAAATTGAATTAATTATATAAATAAAATGTAATACAATTTAATCTAATTTAAATCAAATGAATAAATGAGAATCGTATCTGTGTTGTTATCTGTTATATTACAGCGTTACGTTGATTTGTTTGTCTTTCTCGGTCCATGCACTACGCATTTGAGTGGTTTTGTGTTGGAAAAACAATGCAACCAATCAGATATTTTTCTAGGTTGCTGGGAAGAATATCCTTCAACCAAAGTACTCCTGCATGCTTTGGCCCTTAGACTGAATGAGAGCGTACGTTTGGATTGACAATTTGATCAACCAATCATATAGTGATTTGTAGCCAATAGGGTATTCTTTCAGATTTCCCCAAAGTTCCATAGTGTGCTAGAAGGTCTAGTTCACTGGCTGGAGACAGCCAGTGAACGCGAACGCGAACGGAGAGCGTAGTGCTACGTTGTTTTTTTTCTACGTAGGTTTTTTACGTCGAAATGGCAGCAGGTGAAGATGATGTTGTTGCAGAATTGTTGTTAGTACCCTTTTCAAGACGACCATTCAGTGAAAAGTAGGACATCAAAAAAAGTTTTAACGATCCCCGTCACCACTGCATCTGTGGAAAGGACATTGTCTGCCCTCAAATGGATAAAAACATGCGAGGAACAGAACAGGACGACTCACTGCATTAGCTTCCATAGCTATTGGAACTTCTTTTGGATCTGAAAAGCAGTGATCATCTTTATGACCAGGTTATTGAAACATTCATCCAGAAGGACAGGAGAATGGATTTGGTCTTTAAGTGAACATCATTGGTGAGTGAGACTCATTTGTCTTTGCTGGTTTTGGCACAGTGTTGCATCTCGTTGAGCTGGTGGTTGCATTTTGTTTCCACACACTTGTTGACTGATTAGTTAATGAATGTCTTGAGTTTGTTAAGCATTGTTGTGCATTTCAATTGAGAGTTTTGACTTGATCTTTATTTGCATCGTTTAACGTGAAAATACTTAACGTAACTAAGAGTTACAAAACTGCGATCAATAATCACCAAATTTATCTGGCATACTGTATGTCTTGTCATTAGCACTCACCTGTCAAAATATCTCAACTTAAATACTACCATTATGGACGTTATGTGACATTAAGTGTTTTCCTCTCTATTGAGCCAGTAAGGAAATGTCTTAACACAGCTTTATGAGAGGAAAACACTTAATGTAACATAACTTCCGTAATAGTAGGATTTAGGTTTTGATATTTTGACAGGTGAAAGTGCTAATGACAAGACATATGCCAGATACATTTGGTATATTGATTGCTGTTTTGAAACTTTAAGTTACGTTAAGCCTTTTCACATTAAGCGTGTTAGACTGTCCCTTTCATCGATAGCCTGTGTGGTGGTGCTGTGTTGTTACTTGATAGTGCTTTGACATCTATGGTCAACTTGGAAATTGGCTGTGACAATCGTATCTGCCTAAATTAGATGACGCATAAAGTGACTGCCTTTGTGACGTCCGTCTGACTATTACAACCGAATGTTCGAATGGGGGGGGGGTCTACAGAAGGTCCAGTTGTGATATACACGGTTCGCCACTGCAGTTCTCCTGGTTGTAGTGGAGTATGATAAGGGTATCTGCTTAATTCTCAGACATCTCCTGTTTCTCCTTACCCTCCAACAAAGCCTTCACTTCTTCTGAATCAGAAGAAGTGCATTATCATATATCTGACAAACAGTCCGTTTGTGGCTTGATAGGACGATTTTATCGGTGTATGTTTTGCTGTCCTCCCCTCTGTTTTCTGGGGATAATGCTGCTCAAAATAGCTGTGCTTTGAGAACGACTTGCTGTCAGCATTCGCAATAACGTGTGCAGGTCCCTAACAATGACGCTTCCATTTGGTTGGGGCAAAATCCTCGCCCCTCCCCCTCCCTAATACTACCAATGGGAGCATTACACTTTCACTTCCACGGGAAACGAAAGTTAACTTGCGGTAACTTGCGGTAATCTGCAATGCTTGTCAGTACTCGCGTGCACGTTTATTCTCACAATGCGTCAGACAAAATCCTCAGAACATCAGCTTTTAGAAAATATATAATTGATATGGCCCATCATATTGGCCTATAGTGTATTACTCGGTTGGTACCTGTATCCTGTAAAGGCGATTTTACAGGATACAGGTACCAACCGAGTAATACACTATAGGCCAATATGATGTGCACTCATCACATTCAATTTGTGTAGCTAAGAAAACAAAGTCTTGTGCTCCCTCAACATAGGGGTAAAATGAAATCCTCAGAACATCAGCTTTTAGAAAATGTAGCTAGCTAACGCTAACGTTAGCTAAATCAATGAACAGCTAGCTAATGTTAGCAAGTTGGCAAGATCAATGACCAGCTAGCAATGCCAACATCTGTGCTATTTCACCTAAAAAGCTGCCAACGACGTTAGTCCAGAACTATTGAAGTATGCAGCGGAATCACCAGAAATGCTACAAGAGTTTAAGAGCCTAATTGATCCAATTTGGCACACTCAGAAGCTGCCTCCCAGTTTCTGTTGTGCCCCCCCACGCTCTAATCGATCCCTGGGATCTACCCTTCTTTAGGCTGCCGAAGACCGACGTTGGGCGCTTGGTTATTGAGAACCTTTGGACTCCCTACTACACGAGAACATGCGTTTTCCAGCTCCGACCACGTCGCGCCACGTAACCTGCCCAACCCAGCCTAGTTGGTGTTTGTGTTTGTAGATATATTTTTTAGTAAAGACATTCTTCTGGCCTCTCTGGCCTCTCCGGGAACCATCACCTTATCGTGGTGGAGAGGTTTGGGTGTGCCTGTGAACCTGAGAGCTGTGTTGTCTGGAGCCTAGTGCTCCTGGTAGGGTCTCCCATGGCAGATTGGTCTCAGGGGAGGGGCCAGACTAAGAATGGTTCAAAGACTTCAATGGACAAACAAACAAGAAGTGAGGATACCCTGCCCGGAGGAAGCCCGGGGCCCCTTTCCGGAGCCAGGCCCGGAAAGAGGGCCCGTAAGCGAGCGCCTGGTGGCGGGTTAGCCACGGAGCCCGGTCGGGCATAGCCCGAAAAAGCAACGTGGCCACTTCTCCTTCCCGCGGACCCACCACCTACGGGAAAAACCGCTGGGGTCGGGTGCACTGCCAGTTAGGCGGCAGTGAAGGCAGGGGGCATCGACGGACCAAACCCAGCCAACAGAGACTGGCTTTGGGGACGTGGAATGTCACTTCTCTGGGGGGGAAGGAGCCTGAGCTTGTGCGGGAGGTGGAGCGCTACCAATTAGATCTGGTGGGGCTTACCTCTATGCACAGCACTGGCTCTGGAACTAAACTCCTGGATAGGGGTTGGACTCTTTCCTTCTCTGGAGTTGCTCAGGGTGTGAGGCGCCGGGCGGGTGTGGGGATACTCACAAGTCCCCGGCTGAGTGCCGCATTGTTGGAGTTTACCCCGGTGGACGAGAGGGTCGCCTCCCTACGCCTTAGGGTCATGGGAGGGAAAACTCTGACTGTTGTTTGTGCCTATGCACCAAACAACAGTTCGGAATATCCCACCTTCTTGCACACCCTGGATGGAGTCCTGCATGGGGCTCCTGAAGGGGACTCTATAGTCCTCCTGGGAGACTTCAACGCACACGTGGGTAACGATGGGGAAACTTGGAGGGGCGTGTTGGGGATGAACGGCCTACCTGATCTGAACCGGAGTGGGGTTTTGTTATTGGATTTCTGTGCTAGTCATGGATTGGCCATAACAAACACCATGTTCAAACATAAGGATGCTCATAAGTGTACATGGTACCAGAGTACCTTAGGCCGAAGGTCAATGATCGAATGATCGAAGAGAGGGGCAGAGCTGTCAACCGATCACCATCTGGTGGTGAGTTGGGTAAGATGGCGGGGGAAGCCTCTGGACAGACCTGGTAAGCCCAAACGTGTAGTGCGGGTGAACTGGGAACGTCTGGTGGATGCCCCTGTCCGGGAGACCTTCAACTCACACCTCCGGCGGAATTTTTCGGGCATCTCTGTGGAGGCTGGGGGCATTGAGCCAGAGTGGTCATTGTTCAAAGCTTCTATTGCCGAAGCTGCGGTTGAGAGTTGTGGCCTCAAGGTCATTGGTGCCTCAAGGGGCGGCAACCCTCGGACTTGGTGGTGGACACAGGTGGTCAGGGAAGCCGTCCGGCTGAAGAAGGAGGCCTTCCGGGCTATGTTAGCCTGTGAGACTCCGGACTCAGTTGCGAGGTATCGACAGGCCAAGAGGACGGCAGCCTCGGCTGTAGCGGAGGTAAAGCAGCGGGTGTGGGAGGAATTCGGAGAAGCCATGGAGAAGGACTTTCAGTCGGCACCAAAGCGTTTCTGGCAAACAATCCGGCGCCTCAGGAGGGGGAAGCGTGGGTCCATCCAAGCTGTGTACAGTAAGGGTGGGACATTGCTGACCTCAACTGAGGAGGTGATCGGGCGGTGTAAAGAACACTTTGAGGAACTTCTTAACCCAACTACACCCTCAATGGTAGAGACAGAGCTGGAGGATGAAGGACGGTGTTTGGCTAATTCATGGGAGGATATTTCATTTGGAGTTTTATTTATTTTCTTTGATTTTGATTGGCTAAAAGTATGCATGCAGAGAGTGATTGGCTTAGATAGAAATGGGGGCGGGCTTAATGAACGTAATCTGGGTGGTAGGGGAACGGAATGACAGTTATAGAGTGATATGGGAGTTGGTAAGTTGAGCTCTGAATGATTGTGTATTTGTTAATCTTTTCTGTTAGTTCGTTCACTGTTGATTATTTACATGTACTAATAGATCGATGTGTTTTGTCAGTTTTACAATCTGTTAATGAAGGGAGAAAAAACCAAAACGAATTGTGTCAAGTCTCATCATTCCACCCGAACTGCCGGAGTAAGCAGAAGATCTTCACCCATTCAGCTAGCTAGAGGGAGAGCTGAACAATTGTAAAACACCCGCTGACGACCAGCCTGAAGAGGACGGACCGTCAGCTAGCTAAGAAGAACAAACACGGTTGGACGCAACAGGAGCTCCGGGAGGACAAGGACCCATTCACCGGAGGCGAGAGCAAGCTAAAACCTGGTCAGGTTAGTGACGCAGCCGCCAGCCGGCAACAGAGCCGTGGAGCCCGCAACTGTAGCTAACTAACTACCTGCTAGCTAGCGTAGCATTAGCCAACTAAGCTAGCGTTAGCTCTGTTGTCGCAATAGCACAACAGGCGCGCGGTAGGGCTTATAGTACTCAAAGCTACAGCTAGCTAGGCAGGTAAGGAGTGTAAGAATCCGCAGCTAGCTTCAGCTAGCTAGCCCAACTGTAAGAATCCACAGCTAACTAAGCTAACCTACAAGACCCACCAAGAAAGGAATTGTGAGCTAATAGCAGCTATTCAGAGAGCTACCCACACCCAGCACTCATTCTCCGTGACTCTATTGACTGTTTGCATTAAAAAAAAAAAAAAAAAAAAAAAAAAAAAAAAAATAAAATAGGTTTGTGTGTACCTGGGTATTAAGTCGTCGGGGGGAGGAAAATCCTCTCCCACTTTATTATTTTATTTTAGCAGTATCCCTGGGAGGACCCCACGGTGAACCTGGTTCCGCTGCCGAAGACTAGGTAAGGAAGTGCAGGGACCAGTGCAAATCAGCTCAGGGAGTCAGAGAGGGCTGAAGATATAAGATAGAAAGACGAAACAGGTACACACAGTTTATTTCTGAGTCACAGGCAAAATGGAGGCACTGAAGATTGAAAGGGAAAAATTGGCAGTCACTTTTGAGAGAGGATATCGCCATATCATCAGGTCAGTGGCATTAATGGGCGAAAATGACATGAAACGCGAGTGGATGGCGCTCCTGTCAAACGCGAAAGACCTAGACTCTGCAAACGACAATTATGAGGTAGGTTTGCGGGCCAAAGCAAGTCAGGAACCTGAGGCAGGTAACAGTCAGCTTCTTCAAGACATCACCAATGCCGCTGAGGAGAGCGCTCAGAAGGTTGAACAGGTCGGTCACGTCATAAAGGCCAACATGTGGACAAGGTTCGCGGGAATCAAACTTTCATCCGCAATTAGACGAGCAGAACGGAGTCACGAAGGCGCGAAGAGGATCAGTCTAGAAGAGGCAACCCATGACATTTGTAAAGAACGAAGCGCACTCACAGAGAACCTCATCATCAAAGCGCGAAGTCTGTTATCAAGCTGGGAGGAGTGGATCCCTGTAGTTGAGGCGTGCAGCACGAGAAAGTCGCTAGAGGAGCTGGAGGACAAAAGGGATGAACTTTGGGAAAAGTGTGTGACTGAGTTTGGAAGAATTGAGAAGAAAAATACTGACAAAATGGCCGACAAGGCCGCCGCAGCAAAGCAAATAGCCACCGACGCTCTCGCCGAAGATGAGAGGAAAAGGGCAGACGCTCTCGCCGAAGAAGAGGCCAAAGATCGAACGACAGATAAAGAAAACAAAGAAGCTATTGCCAAGCTGGAAAGGAAAGCCGCTGAGGCAAGACTGAGGTCAGCTGATAGCGTGGCCGAGTTTGAGAAAGAGACAGCGAAAGTGAAATTGGAGGCCGAAGGAGAGATCGCTGATGCAAGGCAGAAGGCGGCCGTGATTGAGTTGAAGGCAGCAGAAATAGCCGCTCAAGAGCGCGCCAAGCTACTGGAGGCTCAGCGGGAGGCATGGGAACAAGCCCGGGAGGCAGGGCTGGAGAGCGCCACATCTGGAGGCAACCGCACTGGAGCCATCTCCAGGATCAAACTCCCTCCAACAAGGCTTCCCGTGTTCAGCGGGTGTATGAGAGATTTTCATCGCTGGCGGAAAGATTGGGAAAGCCTGCAGCGGCAGGGAGACCCATCGGGGTCGCCAGAGGTGAAGAAACTCCACCTCCTCGAGAGCATAGACCGAAAGGTTTTCGAGGAGCTCAAACTCTCGAGCTACCGCTCAGCGGAAGACGTATTCAAAGCCTTGGAGAATCGGTTTGGAGACAAGGCAACCATCGCGCTGCAAATTATTGAGGAATTGGAAAGAATACCGGCGGTAAAAGGAAACCAGCCGAGGAAAGCGATCGACCTTATTCAGGCAGTGGAAAGAGCCCTCATGGACCTGACAGACTTAGGAGAAGTGGGCGCTATGAAGAACCCACTTGTACTTAAAGCCATCGAGAGCAAACTGCCAGATCGTGTGCAGGAAGGCTGGATTACCTTTGTAACCGAACCCGAAAACCAAATCACCCCAGACAAGCAATTCGATGCTCTTCTTCTGTTTCTGAAAAGGCAGGAAGTAATCCTCGAAAGGATGGCGCGAGTCCGAGGCTCCACAGAAACCTCTGAAAGAGCACCAGAGAAGCCAGTCAGATGGGAGAAGAAGGCGTTCACAAGGGCCACGGAAAAAGACTCACCGGTAAATAAAGAAGAAGAGGAACATCAAGGTGAGACCAGAGTCACGGGCAGGAGCTCGGAAAGAAGAGAAGAGTGTGACATCTGTGGAAGCGATCAGCACGGTGGCAAAATATTCTTCTGCCGAAAGTTCAAGAGTCTCAGTCTGGCAGAGAAACGAGCCATAGCAAAGCAAAGCAAAGCCTGTCAGAAATGTTTGGGCATGCACGGCGCCGACGGAGAGTGTAGTAACCGGTACCTGTGCAGAACGTGTAAGCAGAATGAAGGAGGAGCGAGTCATCACTACCTTCTGTGTCCCAAGTGGAGTGAGGGAAAGAAGACAGGGCCAGGGCTCTCTGATAAGCAGCGGGAAGTCCTGGACTCTTTGGGGCTCAACCCTGAACAGGAAAAGAGGGTGAAGGACGCATTCACCAGTAAGGCTTCGATGACGCTGAGCACGGGCGCAGAAGGCGGAAGTCTCTTCGCGGAGAATGGGCCAGAGGAACATCCAGTACTAATGATGATATTGACAGTCAAAACAGAAGCAGGTCATGCCCTGGGAACCCTCATAGACCTCGCCTCCGACACAAATTATATCACCAACCGGGCCGCCGATCGGCTCCAACTGGAGCGGAGGCAAGTAACACTGACTGTGCATGGGGTCGGTGGAATGAAGGTCAAGATCAAGACTAACAAGTACCTGCTAAAGGTCAGGGCGTGGAGCAACAACAGATGGAGTCCCCACGAGATGGTATGCTACGGGCTCGACACGATCGCTCGTGCAGACAAGGTCATCAGTCCAGAGCGACTCTGTAAGTTCTTCCCTGGGGTCGAGAAGAAAGAGCTGGTCCGACCTGAGGAAATCGAGCTCTTGATCAGCCACCGAGAGGGACGACTCGCTCCACGGTGGATAAGAAGGACGGGAGACTTAGTGCTGTGGGACGGGCCTCTGGGGAAGACCGTGGGAGGAACGCACCCAGACCTGTTTGAAAGTTGGGAAAGATCCGCACACAACTCCCAGACGCACTTTGCGCGTTCTCTGAGAACGGAGGCAGTAAGATTTGAGGAGATCCCCTGCAAGACGCCCAGCGCCAAAGAAGAGGATGGAGACCAGAAGCCGCAAGGTCATGAAAAGACCGGGAGAACAGCTGCAAGCAGCAAAGAGGTCCTCGAGTGGTGGAGCTGGGATAGCATCGGCGCCGCGTGCGAGCCAAAATGCGGAGGGTGTCGCTGCGGAAATTGTCAGCCGGGCGGGAAAGAGATGACTCTCGCAGAGGAAAAGGAGGTCGAAATCATCAAAAAGGGCTTGACTTACGTAATGTCTGATGACCACAGCGACCTGCCGCACTGGGACACAGAGTACCCGTGGACTGAGGACCCCAGCTCGCTCCCGAACAACAGAGGAGCGGTAGAGGCTACATTCCGGAGGACCGAGAAGCGATTGGAGAGGGACCCGGTGTGGAAAGCGGCATACGCGGCGCAGGTGCATGAGATGATCCAGAGAGGGGCTGCGGTCGAGTTAAACGAGGAAACGATCAGTAAGTGGGACGGACCTGTGTGGTACGTAAGCCATCAGATCGCTCCCAACCCCCACTCTGCCTCCACACCGGTGCGGCTCGTGTGGAATAGCAGCCAGGAGTTTCGGGGAATCAGTTTAAACAGCATTCTGCTGAAGGGCCCGGACGTTCTGAACCCCATCCGTGCGGTCCTGTTGAGATTCCGGACCGGAGAGCATGCAGCCATCGGGGATATTAGGAAAATGTACAACTCTGTTTGGTTGCGAGAAAGGGAAGTCCACCTCCACCGCTTTCTATGGAGGGACACGGCGGAAGAAAAGATCAAAACCTACGCAATTACCCGCGTCAACATCGGGGACAAGCCAGCCGGATGCATCGCCCAGCTGGCCATGAGGGAGACGGCAAGGCTGCCAGAGTTCGCCCACCTAAAAGAAGAGCGGAGAGCGCTTGAGGAGGACACCTATGTAGACGACATTCTAACGTCTCATAACGACAGGAGAAAGCTGAAGAGCATCACGGAGGGAATCGAAAGGATACTCAACGCTGGAGGTTTCGCTCTAAAACCATGGATCCAGTCAGGTCAAAGTGGGAGGAGCAAAGAAAGCCAGCCTGCAAAAACAAAGGCCAATATGGAGCCAGAATCAGAGGTGTTGGTGCTGCCTAATCAGCTGAGCGAGGAAGACAACAAAGCGCTTGGAGTCGGGTACCATGCAGAAGGGGATAAGTTGTTCCTTATGGTTTCCATCAACTTCTCCAAAAAGAAACTGAAGGTGAGGACAGAAACCAATCTCTCAGAAGAAGAAATTGAGGAAGGAACGCCGAGCCCCCTAACGAGAAGGGAGCTATTGAGCCAGGTGGCGGGCCTGTATGATCCCGTGGGTTTGGCCACCCCGGTGAAGGAAAAAGGTGCCATCCTGGTCAGAAAGGCCTTTCAGGAGATGGGGAAATCCGACATCAGACAGAACACATGGGACAACCCACTCCCCCTTGAGCTCCGAGCCGACGCAATCAGGCTCTTCAAAGAGTATGCGAGACTTGGAAAGGTCAGATTCGAGAGGAGCCTAACACCGCCTGGATGGGAAAGAAGGCCATGGGGCATCACCTTCTCGGACGGGAGTGATAATGCGTTCGGTGCCGTCCTCTACCTGAGGTGGGAAACATCCAGGGGAGTGGCTGTGAGGCTGGTCGAGTCAAAGGCCAAATTGACGCCGATAACTCAGAAGGGGGATGTCGTTAAATCCGAACTGTGTGGGGCCGTAATCGCATCCAGGCTTAAGGGCTTCTGGGAGAAGCAAGGTCGACTGGGCGTGGAGAGATGGTTTCATTTCGTGGACAGCCAGACCGTCCTGGGGGCCATTCAAAAGGAAAGCTACGGCTACCAAACATTCTACGCGAACAGGATCGGAGAGATCCAAAGGGCTGGACCTACTGACGACTGGTGGTGGATCCCCGGAGATCTAAATGTCTCAGACCTCGTCACACGAGGCTGCCCGCCGGAAAGCTTGGGAGAAGGCTCGACCTGGCAGAATGGTCCGGAGTTCCTGGCGTGGGCAGTGGAGAAGTGGCCCATGAAGTCTGCGGCGGATGTGGCTGCAAGTGCTCGAGACAGCGTGAGCAAGCTGCAACGGAAAGCATTCACTGCAGCTGTAACACGCGCTCAGGCGAGGAAGGGGCTGGACCCGAAATGCGCCATTGAGGAGGAAGCAAATGCAAAGGGGACATCCACACCGGTTGGGAGTTCCAGGGACCCCGAGCATGAGAGGGAGAGGCTCTGGGGCGCTGCTCTCATGGACCTGATTGAGCCAGAACGCTTCGGTGAAATAGGCAGGCTCATTCGGGTAGTTGGGTGGGTCCGGCGAGCTGTTAAGCAGTGGTTGTTTTGCAGGAGGGCTCCAGAAGATGCAAAGTGGGAGGCTACTCGCCCGAGGGAGACAAGAAGCGGAGTTAGCCTCGGCGTCCAGGAGCTAAACGCAGCTTTCCGTGACCTGTGCCTGGCTGCACAGGATGGAATAGAATTTCCTAAAACGACTTGGGACAGACTGGTAGTTAAGAAGGTCGAAGGGTCGGGGCTGCTGGTGTGTTCCGGAAGAATCCAGGAGGAGGAGGCGAAGGAGGTGGGAATCCCACTTGTCCCCTACACTGCATGGATCAGCACTCTGTTGGCAAGGGAGGCCCATAAGGTGAACCACGAGGGGTTGGCTGGCACCCTATTGAAGATGCGCAAGAAGGCGTGGGTGATTCAGGGTCAGCGGGCTGCATGGAAAGTAGTCAACGCGTGCGTCCCCTGCAGGAAAGTCAGGGCCAAACGGTGCCAGCAGATGATGAGCGACCTTCCGCGGGAGCGCACCGAACCTGCTGCCCCATTCGAGTACACCTCTGTGGACCTATTCGGCCCCTACGAGGTCATTGACGTTGTCAAGAGAAGGACAAAGTTAAAGGTCTGGGGAGTCGTCTTCTCCTGCATGGCCTCCAGAGCCGTCCACGCTGACATGGTGGAGAGTCTGTCAACGGAGTGCTTCCTAAAAACGTACTTCCGTTTTACAGCTATTAGGGGTCACCCGAGGAAGATGTGGTCAGATCAGGGGACAAATTTTGTCGGAGCTCAACCAGCTCTGAAAGCGCTGTATGACCAACTCGGCAAGGTGGACAGGAAGACTGTGGAGGACAGGACCGCTCGACACGGCACGGAATGGGCGTGGGTTTTCCATCCTGCTGACGCACCCCATCGGAATGGAGCGGCGGAGGCGTCAGTTCGACTGCTCAAGCGGGCGCTGAGCAATGTCGGGAGGCTCGGAAACCTCACCTGCTTGGAGTTCCAGACGGCGCTCTTCCTGGCAGCCGATTTAGTGAACGAGAGGCCAATCGGCGCCAAGCTCCAAGTGCGAGATGATGCGGTCGAGGTGGTGACGCCCAACACGCTGCTTCGAGGTAGAGCTGGAGACCCGGGGACTTTTGATCTGGATGAGTACCCGTTTGTGAAGCTGAGGGCCGTCCAGGAAGAAGTGGGACGGTTTTGGCGACAGTGGAGTCAACTGGCTGGGCCCGGACTTTTCATCCGCACCAAGTGGCACAGAGAAGCCCGAAATGTGGCCGTAGGAGACGTGGTCTGGTTGGCTGACCAAAATGCCCTAAGGGGGCAATTCCGCCTGGGGCGGGTGGTGGAAGCGAGGCCAGACGAAAAGGGGCTGGTTCGGGACGTGAGAGTGAGGGTTTGCCTAAGCCAGCCTGCTCCAGGAGTGGGGGCTTCAGGACGAAGAAGGAGCGAAGGCCGCGATTTCTTCCCAACGCTCGACCGAGACGTCAGGCGGGTGGTCGTGCTGCTTCCCGTGGAGGAGCAGTAAAAAGAACTTTATTGAAGAGAAGGAAAGTTGTGGTCCATCTAGGTATAAAGGACCAATGGACCAAGTGGGAGGTGTTTGGCTAATTCATGGGAGGATATTTCATTTGGAGTTTTATTTTATTTTCTTTGATTTTGATTGGCTAAAAGTATGCATGCAGAGAGTGATTGGCTTAGATAGAAATGGGGGCGGGCTTAATGAACGTAATCTGGGTGGTAGGGGAACGGAATGACAGTTATAGAGTGATATGGGAGTTGGTAAGTTGAGCTCTGAATGATTGTGTATTTTGTTAATCTTTTCTGTTAGTTCGTTCACTGTTGATTATTTACATGTACTAATAGATCGATGTGTTTTGTCAGTTTTACAATCTGTTAATGAAGGGAGAAAAAACCAAAACGAATTGTGTCAAGTCTCATCATTCCACCCGAACTGCCGGAGTAAGCAGAAGATCTTCACCCATTCAGCTAGCTAGAGGGAGAGCTGAACAGACGGCAAACATCAATCTCCCTGGAGGAAGTCACTACGGTAGTCAAACATCTCCGCAGTGGCAAAGCCCCAGGGGTTGATGAGATCCGTCCAGAAATGCTAAAGGCTCTGGGTGTTGAGGGGCTGTCGTGGATGACACGTCTTTTCAACATTGCGTGGAAGTCTGGGACAGTGCCTGAGGAGTGGCAAACGGGGGTGGTGGTACCCCTGTTCAAAAAGGGTGACCAGAGGGTGTGTGCCAATTACAGGGGTATCACATTACTCAGCCACCCTGGGAAAGTCTACTCCAAGGTGCTGGAAAGGAGGGTTTCGGGCGATAGTCGAACCTCAGATTGAAGAGGAACAATGCGGATTCCGCCCTGGTCGTGGAACAACGGACCAGCTTTTCACTCTTGCAAGGATCCTGGAGGGTGCTTGGGAGTATGCCCATCCGGTCTACATGTGTTTTGTAGATTTGAAGAAGGCATATGATCGGGTCCCTCGGGAAATACTGTGGGGGGTGCTGCGGGAGTATGGGGTGCGGGGGTCACTGTTGAGGGCCATCCAATCTCTCTACTCCCAAAGCAAGAGCTGTGTCCGGATTCTCGGTAGTAAGTCAGGCCTGTTCTCAGTGGGTGTTGGCCTCCGCCAGGGCTGCGCTTTGTCACCCATCCTGTTTGTGATTTTCATGGACAGGATTTCAAGGCGTAGTCATGGAGGGGAGGGGTTTCAGTATGGTGGGCTCAGGATTGAATCGCTGCTGTTTGCAGATGATGTGGTCCTGTTTGCGTCATCAGTATGTGACCTTCAGCACTCACTGGATCGGTTTGCAGCGGAATGTGAAGCGGCTGGGATGAGGATCAGCACCTCAAAATCTGAGGCCATGGTTCTTAGCAGGAAACCGGTGGATTGTCTACTCCAAATAGGGAGGGAGTCCTTATCCCAAGTGAAGGAGTTCAAGTATCTCGGGGTTCTCGAGTGAGGGGAGGATGGAGCGTGAGATTGACAGGAGAATAGGTGTAACCAAAAGAGAGCTGAGCCAGAAGGCAAAGCTCTCGATCTACCGATCAGTCTTCGTTCCTACCCTCACCTATGGCCATGAGCAATGGGTAATGACCGAAAGGACGAGATCGCGAATACAAGCGGCCGAAATGAGTTTCCTCAGGAGGGTGGCTGGTATCTCCCTGAGGGATAGGGTGAGAAGCTCAGCCACTCGTGAGAGACTCGGAGTAGAGCCGCTGCTCCTTCGCGTAGAAAGGAGCCAGTTGAGGTGGTTCGGGCATCTAGTAAGGATGCTTCCTGGTCGCCTCCCGAGGGACGTTTTCCAGGCACATCCAACTGGGAAGAGACCACGGGGCAGATCGAGGTACAGGTGGGGTGATTACATCTCCACACTGGCCTGGGAACGCCTCGGGATCCCCCAGTCAGAGCTAGTCGATGTTGCCAGGGAGAGGGAAGTTTGTAGTCTCCTGCTGAAGCTGCTACCTCCGCGACCCGATTACGGATAAGCGGGAGAAGATGGATGGATGGATGGACATTCTTCTGGGTTCTCTGGTATATTTGGCTCGTCCGTCTCGTTGGGGCACAACAGAATAACCAAGCCTAAAATGAGCCAAGCCGGGAACCCAGAAGCGGGGCGTGGGACACCGTCCGAGTTACGCAAGATAGTAACAGAACAAGCCATCGAACTTACCCAACTGCAGGCCAGTCATCCATCCAGCGATCTCTGGACGCGTTAGCCGTCCGCACCTATCCAGCCCCAGGTTCCGGTCCGGGAACCAGTTCGTCCTACATCCCAGCTGGCCCCGACGTCCCCGCAGGGTCATTCTTTTGCGCCGAGCCCAGCTTGGTTAGCCCCAGATCGTTCGGAGGCGATTTGAACCAGTGCCGTGGGTTCAGTAAGGGGCATACGGGTGAGCAAGACATCCCTTTCCCCGCCCCGCTGTACGTTAAATCGTCTCTTCCCGGCTACCTTAGCCTGGGGTACGGAAACCTTGTCGGTTGGCGCTCTCATAGACTCGGGTGCAGACGAGTGTCTGCTTGATGTTACTCTAGCCCGCCAGGCGGGGGTCCCTTTGGTGGCTTTAGATCGCACTCTCTCTCCCCGGGCCATTGACGGGCATTCTTTGGGTACTATTACGCACGCTACTGACCTTCTCACACTCACTCTATCGAGAGTCCCTAGACTCAGGCCTTATAAAGCCGTCGTCTTCACCCCTCGCAGCAGGCTTCTTCTTCCTGGCTAAGAAGGACAGTGGCCTGAGGCCCTGTATAGACTATTGGGCACTGAATGACATCACGGTGAAGAATAAGTACCCCCTGCCACTTCTTAGTTCCACTTTCGAGCCACTCACGCACGCCCGGGTGTTCACCAAGTTGGACCTTCGTAACGCGTACCACTTGGTCAGGATCAGGGAGGGTGACGAGTGGAAGACTGCCTTCAACACCCATCTCGGCCACTATGAGTACCACGTCATGCCGTTTGGTCTGTCCAATGCCCCCGTCTACCAGACTGGCCAGAGGGTTTGGCTGTTGGCCCGGGACCTGCCCCTCCAGACCTCCCAGTCAACTCGGAAGTTGAATCCCTGGTACGTTGGTCCCATGGTCGCATCATAAAAGACAACGCTTGGTTATTGAGAACCTTTGGACTCCCTACTACACGAGAACCTGTGTTTTCCAGCTCCGACCACGTCACGCCATGTAACCTGTCCAACCCAGCCTAGTTGGTGTTTGTGTTTGTAGATATATTTTTTAGTAAAGACATTTTCCCGTTGTTTTGAGTGTCCGTGTCTCTCTTCTTCTGGGTTCTCTGGCACATTTGGCTTGCCGGTCTCGTTGGGGCGCAACAGTTTCAGCCACAGTAATCTGGTTACACTTTGGAAAGGTGCTTGCAAAGGCTCGGTGAAAGAACCTGGCTCTTACAGAGGCTTGCAGGTTGGCTTAAGCCTATGTAAAGTTACTGTAATGATAATTCTTGCGAGATTAAAGGAATGGTACAACCTCCAGCTTACTGACCAACAACAAGGTTATAGAGAGGGGCGTGGTACTGCTGATGGTATCTACATCACCAAAAGGGTCCAACAAATATCTGACCGAATGCAACTGCCGATCTTCCTCCTCTTTGTTGATCTGAGCGCAGCATTCGACTACATCATCAGGAAATGGCCTTTTAAGTCCATCTATAACCATTTCCAAAACAAGGTTAACACAATCTGCATCAAGATCCTAGAGGCCATCTATAAAGATACCACCACAGCCCTAACTGACACACCAGAGGATCAATTAACAAACAGCTCAGGGGTCAGACAAGGAGGCCCAGAAAGCCCACTCTTCTTCAAATGAATGATGGACTTCGTGATGAGGGTATTGCTAGAATGCAAGAAAAATAATGTGAACTTTGTCGACTTTAAATACAGAGTAAGATCAACGGCTACTGTTAGGGAACACAAGTGACAAGTGACACAAGTTGGCTATGCAGACAATCTGGAACCGTTTTTTCTTAACAAAGCCACACTACAACAAGCCCTACCACTACTCAATCAAAATATTTAACAATAAATATCTAAACACAGATATCCACACATATCCAACCACCATCGCCGACCTCAATGATGTACCTAATTGCCCAATTTTAGGAACTGAAGCTAAAGCTTTGTAATTTTAACATCCACTAAGCCACATGAATGCTATTCCTGAATACCTTTGTCAGAAGTCGCCTTACCTACTCAGCACAAACATGGAATTCAACTACTACTCAAGCAAACAGAGTGGACAGCTGTTAGTATGACATGCTCCGCAGAATGCTTAAGAATGGATATATCAGGAAAGTATATGTGTAAAAAAGATGACAGATATGAGGAGGATGTTGACTTCCACTACCGATTGTCACGAGAGAGGGAGTGGGTTGGACCCCGAACGCAGACGCCGACAAGTGGAGAGTGATACCAGACGGTTTTATTTCCAAACACACAAAACACAAGGGTACACGGGGAGGACGATCCGCGGAGTACCGGCGGGTAGTCCGGGACAGGGGAAGGAGTCTGTACCGGGGATCGGGTGCGGAGTACCGGCAGGTAGTTGGCAGGCGATGGGTACCAGACGGGAGAACTACGTGAATAGTAAAGTAACGACCTCACGCTGGGGTAAAGGAAAGACAACGTATATATACCCCAGGTGAGGTGATGAACAAATTACACAGGGGAAAATTGAGTCCAGGTGTGTGTGTGTGTGTGGCCAGCGCACGTGGCTTGGCCACGCCCCCTGCCAACCAACGTGATTGTTGACAGGAGCGTGTGTGCGCCACCAGCGCACGTGGCTAGGCCACGCCCCCTGCCAACCACCGTAACCGTGACACCGATACTCTAATGCTGATCTCCTTCGCATTCGCAAGACTATCTCAATAACAGGCCAGCCGACAAAAACACTAGAAAATAGAGTACTTAGTGCTCAGAGACTATCAGCAGATGATTTCTATACAAAAGCTCTTAAGAGGGAGATCTAGATATGATCAATCACTGATCACTCAAAATGTGCCAACAGCAGATAGAGATAAACACTTTATATATTATTGTATTCATTATATATGAATACAGTGCAGTAACTGTGATGAGTCCAGAAAGTCCAGCAAAGTATGTGAGTGTAATGTTAATGACAATGTTATGAAGGTGGCAGTTTAGTAGGTGCACTGCCTGTGCATAAAAACTATCCTTAAACCTGGTAGTCCTTGAGCGGATACTGCGCAACCGGCGACCAGACGGTAGGGGGGGGAGAAGAGAGGTGCCCAGGTTGATTGCAGTCCTTTATGATGGACATGGCCTTCTTCCGACATCTGGTCCTACAGATCTCCTCAATGCATGGAAGTGCACACCCGATGATCTTCTCTGCCGTCCTCACGACCCTCTGGGTGGCTTTCTTGTCCTGTGGAGTGGTGTTGCCGTACCACACAGTGACGCCACTCGCCAGGACGCTCTCTACGGTGCCACGGTAGAAGTTCACTAGCCACCTCTGGCTTATTCCGCTTTTTCTGAGGCACCGCAGAGCAAAGAGGCGCTGGTGTGCCTTCTTCAGCATGACCTCCGTGTCCACGCCAGGTCATCGAAAATCTGTAGCCATCTGGCACGCTGATTGGGTCATCTCTTTTGTTAGGAGAGCTGTGTACCTTTTCTAGCTTCTTTTGTGTGCAGTCGCAGTGAACTGAAAGCAATTGAAAAACTGTAAGAAAATGTCACTTCAACTGGCGAGTCAGGAGTAGCGGGAAGCTATCTTCAACTAGCTCACCAATCAAAAACATAGCAAATTGACTGTCACAATACAGCACTGAATGCCGCTATATTTCAAACATAGCCTTCTTGAGAAAGCAAGAAGACCACTTACCCCAGTGGTCTTCAAAACAGAAATTAGCTTGTAATCACAACAAAACAACTTGTTCCCACCAGATAATTATCTTGTGTGCACAAGTTAGTATCTTGTATCGTGTATCGTGCACAAGATAAAAATATATTAACTTTTGGGACTTTAGGGGCTCCGTAGATTTTAGATATTTTCTTTGCTGATTTACCACGACATTTGGTAACTACTTAAAACAATACAAATTGAGTCATTGAGTATTGCAAACCAACCTTCTTGTCAGTATTACCGGTATTTCATATTTGTATCATGTATGGTATAATTATTCTAAATTGTTGGCAGTCTGCTTGACCTCCAGTGTAAAGGCATTCCACTAACTGTAACTAGGAAATTACAATTGTCTAATTGTGAAAATGTTTGGCCCTTATTGAGATTCAAGAGATTCAAGATTTTTCAAGAAGTACAACGCTTACTCCCCATTCCCTCCGAATTACTAAAACAAAATACTATAAAATACTATACACAATAAAAATAACAATAAAGTGACTGATGGATGATAAGTGCATGCCTTGAATTGTTCAAACATTTTAAAGCATTTTAAAGTGCCAGTAGGGCAGCAGTATAATCAATACAGTGCCGTACAGTGCAGAGCAGTGCAGTCACAGTAATGAGTCCAGAAAGTCCAGCAAAGTATAATAGTGTGATGTAATATGGATGACAATGTTATGATAGTGGCAGGTGAGGTGACGCACTATAGAAACCTTTGTTCCAAGTCAAGCAGGCTTAGGAACAGCTTCTTCCCCTCAGCTGTCATCTCTCTGAACTCTGTACCATGAAGACAGCCCCCCCCCCTTGCCCCACACCTCTGCTCAACACCTATAATAATAAATCACCATCAATGTATATGACTGCCTTGCACTGTATCACAACTACCTACCTCTACCTATAGTTTACATATTTATTGATAAGATTAAAAGCACCTGTTAATGTGTACATTTTTACTGTACCTGCCATATACATTTGAATCTCCAACTGTTGATAGAACTGCATATCCCTGCTCACTACCTGTTGTATATACATTTATATATGCTCACTACCTTGTATATACATTTATATATATTTATCCTGCTTTTCATAATTGCATACCCCTGATCACTACCTGTTAAATACTTACTTACCTGTATGTATGTATATATATAATATATATATAATATATATATATATTATATATATATATACACCTATTATTATGCTCATATCCCACTTTATACCTAGTAGACTGTCTTTTAGCAACTGTAAACTTTATATGATATATTACCATGCACTTTACTGCAACATTTGCACTCTGGTTAGATGCTAAATTATTTTCGCTGTACTGTACTTGTAGAAGAAGATGTAAGCTGTAAAATGGCCTAGAAGACTGTTATAGGTAAGATGACTACCCTTTCCCACTCAAACACATGTTTAGAGGCATGTGTCTGTACGAATGCACATTTGTTAGGCGCTAGTACTCCAAAAAGTGTCTCGATGACGCAACTCTCTCTCTATGCGGCTCTGGGTGGAAGGAGGTTAGAGGTTACGTCCACAACCACGTAATGACGCAACGACGTAGCGTACGGCCAATCAGCTAAGCTAGCGCTAGCAAGGTTTCACTGCGTAGCGTACGGCCCAGCAGTAGCTAAAGCTAGCCTCAGCTAGTTTGTATAGCTGACCTACTTCATAACAGCTAACGTTATATCACGTAGGGTCGCCTTTCACCTATGTAATATCGTCTCAAGAGGGACAGCGTGTGTTAGTCAATGCGATATGATCGAAGTATCTATATTTGTGTGATTATGTCGACCTTTTAATGTTCGGCAAAAGTGAATAAGAGATATAGTGACTTTGCTCATTCGCTATTTGGTGGAAGCTGTCAAGGTGTGCGGTTTCGTCATACCCGTAAGTAAAGCTAGATAAACGATGCCTTCGTTTGTTGGTTTTAATTTTCATATGTATCCGGCCAACTCGGTTTCCATATCCAATTTAACAGCAAGTAAACAACATGTCCTCTACTTTCCAATGACGGTTAACGCTAGCTGAATGGCTATTTTACTTTGATGCTGCATATGTTCTCGGGGCTGTTTTCCTAAAACCCCAATCTGGTCTCGGCCTTGCACACTACATACGTATCCTATTTACTCAATGTGAAAGAGAAACCTGAACGTACAGGCGTTTCCTTTAATTCGAAACTCATGTTACTTTCTGTATTAAAAAGAAGACGCGCATGATTAAGCGTCTTTGTTTACGTGCGTTAAAACTGCGCGTTCCCCAAAAGTTGACATGAACTAGTTCACCAACGATTGGTAGCCCTTAGCTAGCCACTGTCGTTACAGAGATTGCCACCTAGACTTTTAAGACGGTAATCTTGAAACTGTTGGTGTTTTGTTTTTTTAAAGGTACAAAGTGTAAAGTAGCGTTATGTCCTGCCCGTGTACGTCGGCGGCGAGGTTATTCTTAAATTCTGCGCATAGAGGTAAGAAAGTAACGTGTTCACAAATGTGCTTTACTGTGGTCTGCATGACATTGTATCTGAAACCTGTGAATTGTGCGTATGGTTAGTTTCTAAACTAATATAATAGTGTGCTAGTGTATAGCTGAAAGTAACACCAGTTATCTTCCCAAGTTAAATGTGGAGCTACTTTCGGCAGCTTGTTATTGACATTCTAGTGGGCGTTATTGTAGCATTGCCTTGTAAACAGGATATTTTCCATTCCAAGCTGGAAAATGTATTAACGGTTATTAATGTTAACGTATATCACCTAAGATGCCCAGTCCAGTTTTTAGGTGTCTGAGTCAGGGATCTGTGAAGATTGTTATGTAAACTATCTTTAAAAGTAACAATGCAAAATGCACATCAGGCATCATCATAATAAGTTAAAACATGAGTCATTTCCTACTCAAGCAATACAAAATAAAACAATAGAAAGCATGGCTTCCTTGACTGGAAGATGACAGCTGTTAACAGTTCTTCTGACATATTGGAAGAGCAGGTTTATGCCAAAAAGACAAGACGACTTCTGTTTCAGGTTTGTCATGTTCCCGGATTCAGTTGTTTTCTCTAAGTAAACACAGTCCCCGTGAGACTCACCTGCCTCCTAGAGTCAGGGTGAGGTCTTTCTCAGAGGCAGCAGTCTGCTATGCTGCTAAAGACAGCACCACAAAGGATGGATCCAACGACAGTGGAAAGGTACTGTACTTCCAGAACCATACCTCCTTATATCTCCTTTGGATTATCTATATATATATATATATATATATATATAATTCTGCACCTATCTCATACCTACTCTATAAGTTATTTATACCTGTTTTTAGGAGTAGTGTTTTAGTAGACTGTTTTTACATCTTATTTAACCACTGTACATTATCACCATGCACCTTTCTGCAATATTTGCATTCTGGTTAGATGCCAACATTTTTCACTGTACTTGTGCTGTGCAATGACAATACATTTGAATCTAATCTAAAGAGTCTGCTAAATGCTTTTGTACACCCCTGAGGTATTCTATACCCAGGGTCTTGTTTCCACATGTAGTCTTAAACATGCATTCTGTATACATGTGTTTTGTTGTACTTTTCTCTTACACTTGTACCTGAACTTATTGTACTTCTACCTGAGCACTGGTTCAGTTATTGGAGACTTGTTAGAAATGAAATGCACTTTTGACTTCTGGTGACGACGTTCTTTTACCTTCCTTTGTTGAAACACACTATTGTAAGTCATTTTGGATAAAAACGTCTGCTAAATGACTGTAATGTAATGTTGTTGTTGCTAAAACAGAAAAGTGTGGGTGAAGGGAAGAGGATGTCTGGGTCTGGAGGCTCAGGTAAAGGAGGGAGCCAGCTGCGATGCCCCAAGTGTGGAGATCCCTGCACACATGTAGAGACATTTGTATGTAAGTATCTGGGAACAGTGTATACTACACTACATGGTGAATAACAGCAGCATTATGTTTTGGCTGTATTTCCAAGCGTTAGTGAATAGTATTAAATCATTAATTTGTTGTGTTGACAATTGAATGGGTGGAAAATAGCGGTGCTGCACATACATTGTTCACAATACAATGTCTAATGTATGTGCTGCCCACTATAACTTCTCAAGCCAATGAAAACTAGTATCATCGATTCATATGGTATATAATTCATAAGGACGGCTTGACGCAGTTGGTGGATACATTGTCCATGTCTACACTGGGGAATTATAATGTCAAGTAATTTGGTTTACATTCTATGGCTTTCCTTGTTTTTGTAGCGTCAACACGGTTTGTCAAGTGTGAGAAATGCCACCACTTCTTTGTGGTTCTTTCTGAAACTGACTCCAAGAAGGGGCTGAACAAAGAGCCTGAATCTGCTGCTGAGGCCGTCAAACTGGCGTTTGCACAGAAACCACCCCCTCCTCCAAAGAAGGTATAGGATGATGATGATGAATAGTATAGTATTATTATATTGTATTAAACTATACTATACTTGAGTATAATGCTATATGCTATGCTGCAAAAAAAATCAATCAACACATCCAATATATTCAACCTGAGGAAATAGTATGTTTTTGTCTGTTTTTTCTTCAGATTTATGCTTACCTTGACAAGTATGTGGTGGGCCAATCCTATGCAAAGAAGGTGTTGGCAGTTGCGGTGTACAACCACTACAAGCGCATTTACAACAACATCCCCGCAGGCAGCCGACAGCAGGTGGAGGTGGAGAAACAGGCCTCTCTGACACCGAGGGGTCAGTACCACTGTGTCCATATTCGGGCTGCCACTACCCATTATCTTTCAGTCAAGTTTTATTTGAACAATTCATTTAAGCTCGGCCCAAAAATGCATACTCATTCATTAAGATGGCTGAGCCTTTGACTGAGGGCAAGAGATCACAGGTGTATTTTAAAACGTTAGTGTCCTACAGTGTTTTTACCTTTCTGAATAGCACCTGCATGCTTTCTTTTCAGGTGTTTGCACAAAGGCTGTAGTGCTGTTGTGAAATGCTATAGACATATTGCACAGCGAACCAACGGCCATTTTGTTGGCTAATTTCAAGTATTCCCATACGTTTGAAGCTTTCGGTCTGAGAATACCTTCTCACTCTCATTGGTAGCAGACTGCTGCAGCTGCAATGTTTTTTTAAATCTGTAGGCGTGAGGCAGGGAGCCAAAAAGCGACTGGGGCGAATTGCGTGTTAGAAATCTAAATAAATAAATAAGTTGACATAAATATATTTCAATAAGTCCGCAATGTCAATGAATCACGGCAGCCCTAGTCGATGTGCATACCTTGTCGATGTGCACACCTTTTGTTTTTCAACTTCCTAGATATGGATTTACGGACTGTTTTTGTATGGTAATAAAGGGGTCACATTCGTGAGAGGAGAGAGGAAAGCAAACCCATCAGCCATGTTCTCCTTTTCATTCACTTTTCATCAGGGACAACTTTGGATCACTTTGAAAAAAAATGATGCAATACTTCATATTTTCAAAACTGCATGATTTGGCATTTGTGCAATAGTCATGTGCTACATATATTTATTTGAGTCTTTTACAGGACTAGATTACAGATATAAATGTAATGATAATATTGATTTTGAGAGCTTTCATCGTCTCCCCTTAGAGCTAGAGATGAGAAGACGAGAGGATGAGTACAGATTCACAAGTAAGTCCTTGGTCTTTCTCACCATTCTCTTGCTATTAAAAAAAGCGGTCCATTTTAATGTTGTTCACCTCCCCCTCTCACATGCGTTGCACAAATGCCAAACAATAGAGTCCCACTGGGGCTTACTGTATCTTCCATTTCGTATCGCGTGTCTGCCTCCAGTCAGTTATCCCAATCCCAATCTTTGCTTTCTGGTTACTATTTCACAATATAAACAAAATTATCTCCCACAAGTGTACAGTTAAAGCGCATTTGCAGCATAACCGGACAGTGAGGTGGGGTGGCCCAGTGACCTACATTGTCAAACTTTTTCTTCGCCGGTCCACTCCATTCAGTAACTCCATACTGTTTACGAGGAGTACGTGTATTTATAGACTGAACACGCAACTACTTTAGTTCGCATTTGGGCTACATGTGAACTCAACAGTGCTATTGGGGGGGGGGGGGGGGTGGTGGTAACGTAATACCTACGACTGATTGAAAATTGTCGATGTAGAGCTGCTGCAGATCGCTGGGATCAGTCCCCATGGCAACGCCCTGGGAGCATCCATGCAGCAGCAAGGGAGCCAGCAGACACCACAGGAGAAGAGGGGCGGCGAGGTCTTGGACTCCACCAACGCTGAAATCAAACTGGAGAAGAGCAACATTGTGCTGCTGGGCCCAACCGGTTCAGGTTAGTGTTAAGTCAACACATTGCTCCAGTGTGCTCTAGCACAATGGAGTCTTTTCTTGAAGGGAGGGTTGTTGAATTTACGGTTTATTTTTAAGCTCCTTACAACTACATGTACTTATATTGCGACTTCTGCCTGTTTTTTGTTTTTGTTTTTTTTAAAGGAAAAACATTGCTGGCCCAAACGCTGGCGAAGTGTCTCGATGTTCCCTTCGCCATCTGCGACTGTACCACCCTGACCCAGGCAGGATATGTGGGGGAAGACATTGAGTCAGTGATTGCTAAACTGCTGCAAGACGCCAACTATTCGGTAGAGAAGGCCCAGCAAGGTGTGTGTTGTTATTCTTTCACACAATTCAGCTGCATTCTGTGGATTAATCGGATAATCAAAGTGCTTTACAGAACTACTAAAAAAAGTACGTTCCAAAACAGGGTGAGTTAACATTGTGTGACATTATAATGGCAGTCAAAAACAAGCCGCTAAACAGTCACTCAACACATGACGAGGTGCATAGGAGTTTCCTGAATGCCTGATGAAATGCATCAAAGTAATCCCATTGCTCAATGTCTGCAGCCTGAGATGGATTAGTGGACTCATTTCTACCTCCACACCAAGCTGTGTTCAACGCTGGCTGATGTGACTCATCCGTGTACAGGTATCGTGTTCCTGGATGAGGTGGATAAGATTGGCAGTGTGCCTGGGATCCATCAGCTCCGAGACGTCGGAGGAGAGGGGGTCCAGCAGGTCAGCTTTTTGTCTTTAACTTCCTTTAACTTGACTGTTACTTTGATTTATTTTCATTTATTATTAATTGTTTGTTGTGTTCAATTCTTTTTGTTGATATTTTTTTAATTTGATCTTTTTGTTCAATTTTCAGGGCTTGCTCAAATTGCTAGAGGGGACCATCGTCAATGTTCCTGAAAAGAACTCAAGGAAGCTGAGGGGAGAAACGGTGCAGGTGGACACAACCAATATCCTCTTTGTTGCATCTGGTGCCTTCAATGGACTGGACCGAATCATCAGCCGGCGGAAGAACGAGAAGGTCGGTGGCTAAAGGCCTTTAGAAAAAAGTCACTGCTCACTTTTTTCATTAGTGGGAAACAAATCTGCTGCGATGGCATCATTGGCACATAGATTGCAGAATGGAGTGCCTGTTGCCGTGTACTTGCTCCTTTTCTCATGCCTATGTTTTACCGTTTGGTAGTATTTGGGTTTCGGGACCCCCTCCAACATGAGCCTGGGGCGGCGTGCGGCAGCCGCGGCGGACCTCGCCAACTCCAGCGGCGATTCGGACGCTGTGGCCGAGATTGAGGAGAAAGACCGGCTCCTGAGGCACGTGGAGGCCAGGGACCTCATCGAGTTCGGCATGATCCCCGAGTTTGTGGGCCGCCTGCCCGTAGTGGTGCCCCTGCACAGCCTGGACGAGGAGACGCTGGTCCGAATCCTGACAGAACCACGTAACGCTGTGGTGCCACAGTACCAGGCCCTGTTCAGCATGGACAAAGTAAGGGCTCCACTTAAGCTCACACTACATTCTAAAAGGAAGAGGTTTTTTTGTAGCATACACGCATGTATTTATTTAAGTAACAAATATGCCACTTGTGTATGATTTAGTTTGGGATGCTAGAGTTTTAATAACAATGTGTTGAGATGCAATCCATTATTTGTAACGGTGATGTGTGGGACTGTGTCGCAGTGTGACCTCAACGTGACTCCAGGTGCTTTGAAGGCGATAGCCAGGCTGGCACTGGAGAGAAAGACTGGTGCACGTGGGCTGAGATCAATAATGGTGAGTGAACTGTAAAAGGGCCTCCATGTTATCCTATAGTAGTCTCATATCTAAAGTCTGGTGGCAGATGAGTTCCAATCTGGGTGAACGGGTTGTTTCACTTCCTTTACATCTGTATGCGTGTCATTGGCGAGCACAAACTCCAGCCAGCAGTAGTGAACTGTAAAACAATTGTTTGCTAACAATTCGGATCAAAAAGCCCCTTCAGAAAGCATCACCCGCTCATGCTAATTAGTTTTCTTCTGTATGTATTTTCTTCTGTATCCGATCTTCTGAGATTAACCCTATAGTGATTGTATTGGCTAATTACTTGCAACTATAAAGCCAATACTTGGCGCACCATTAGAACAAAGATCTTACGCATCATGCATGCTGGCAAAGAAGTTTCACTGTCCACAAGGATTCTCACGTTTTGTTGGTTTATTCCAAGTAGATCAGGCAAACAATTCCATATTCAAGCAGCTGACTGAGATGTTACTACGAGATGGTAAAAACCGTATGTCCACCAGGTGCACTTCATAACCCCATTAGCAGCCTACCTAAATACCTATGAGTGAGGTCTACCTGTGTGAAGTCCCCCTAGTGACCAAAATAATAAACAACATATGGAAACAATAACTCCTGATACTTATAAGCAAATACAATAATCAAATACAATAATAAGCTACAACTAATAATTATACTAAACAGTGAAATGGCTTCTACAGTGATCATATCATAAATCTGGAGTGTCTGTCAGATGGATCCGCCAATCAGTTGATACAGTCCATAGCTGGGCTGGTCAGACTAGGTTAATATTTGTTCAGAATGCCATTGGCTCACATCAGCATGGACTGTCTGTTGTTTTCCAGGAAAAGCTGCTTCTGGAGCCCATGTTTGAGATCCCTCACTCGGACATCGTGGCCGTGGAGTTGAACAAAGACGTGGTCCAAGGCAAGACTGAGCCCAGATACCGCAGGTCAGTACTCTCTACGTGCCAACGGGGAGGTTGGACCCGTTGAGTCAACACACATACGAGTGCTGCAGACCGGCTTGCATGTTGAGTGAACTCTCTCTCTCTCTCTGTGTGTGTGTGTGTGTGTGTGTGTGTGTGTGTGTGTGTGTGTGTGTGTGTGTGTGTGTGTGTGTGTGTGTGTGTGTGTGTGTGTGTGTGTGTGTGTGTGTGTGTGTGTGTGTGTGTGTGTGTGTGTGTGTGTGTGTGTGTGTGTGTGTGTGTGTGTGTGTGTGTGTGTGTGTGTGTGTGTGTGTGTGTGTGTGTGTGTGTGTGTGTGTGTGTGTGTGTGTGTGTGTGCGTCACAGAGCGCCAGCGAAGGAGTCCGCCGAGGATGAGTACGACTCAGGCATCGAAGAGGAGAACTGGCCCCGGCAAGCAGACGCTGCCAACAACTGAGCCCTTGCCTCACCTAATCCTATCTGATTACCTTCAAACCATCTTCGGCTGACATTTCAATAGCTGGTGTGTGTGTGTGTGTCTGGAGAAACTGAATTGACAAGGAATGCTGCGGACTCGTGGAGGAGGGGTGTCATAGTGAACAAGGTTATGAGAATGTAACAACCCTTTGGTCCTGTATGTCAAATGTTGACTTTTTTTTGGGGGGGGGTTTTGTTTAGAAGTTCAACTGCTAAGGTGGACTTCATAGTATGTTTTCCAATCTTTGGCAGATTGTTTAAAAATTTTATCTATCGAAGGATAACGCAATTTTATTATTGAAAAGGATTAGTCTTTGTGATCTGTTTAAATGGCAAGGGAAACAAATGGACATCACAGGATGCAAGTGCATCATATTCCACTAGCACAATAATATTGTTGCTGATTCTTGGCCACCACCATTTCAACAACGGTGTCTCTAACATAATTTATAACAACATTTGACTCGGCAGCCCAGTGTCATGTGACACCATATATCCTGTCTCGCAGTGCAGTTCAGGTGTATTCAGAGGTGACCTTTTAAAACAACCACGCGTGATATTTCTATTTAGTAGACTTCTTTCCAGCTTTCGGAAAGCTTAGGGAGCTGAGCAAGTCACGGGATTGGAGCGGCAGGTTTTTCCCCATCCAGTTATTTCAGCTAATCTTAATGATGTAATGCCACGCTATTAATGGTGCTTAACAAGCACAATGTCCTGTAATAAAGACTTTAATCGAAAGTACCACCACAACCATCGTACTGCGACGTACTCGGATCATTGTACTATAAGGTGACATTTAAATAAGGTCTCCTTTTTGATTTAAGTTCTGCTTTCCTCTGTGTTGTTACTTTCATCATTTCATTTACAGAGGTTAATAACAGAAGCTGTACGCCTCCCCCACCCCACCCAGATTGTGACCCATAAATTGATGTGATTGTTTAAATATATAAATAAAATGTATATCCATGTACAGCACATTGGTTTCCTTCCATTGAAGCATACAGAAGCTTGTACCGTTTTGTGTAGACTCAATTATAAAAGTAGTGTTGCACGTTAGCCATAAACAAAGGAAAATAATATTGTCATTTTGCAGTATGTTCTAATCTCAGGGATGATATATTTCAATGATTCCCTCAGCATTTCCCTATTCCCATCATCAGAGAGGGCCTGCTGTGGACAAGGGCGGACTGGCCAATCAGGAGTACCTGGAGTTCGCCGGGTGGGCCGCAGGGTCAGTGGGCCGGTAATCGGTATATAATACAAACAACAAAAAACGGCAACAGTTGCCCACAGCATTGACCAATGACCATGTGGGTTTGTTACAACCCTTTCCCTCTTGCTGTAACAATAATAACTCAACACAGGTGAAGTGAGCTATACCCGGGGGTGGTAGCCAGACTTGTCGAGGTGCACATTCTGTCCTGTGCCCACACAGACATACTGTGAGGTAGTCTTTCACCCACTGGTTCCCTATCTCTCCCTTCCTTTGTGGGTTTATCACCTCTGCCCTGTGCTAGTCAAGTAAACTGGAATCATATACATTAATCATCATTAATATCCCTGCAATTACCATCAAAATGTTATTTAAAAGGCATAGCCTACATATGGTATTGAATGTAATATGCTTACTACTTCATGTAGCCCACATCGTTTGTTGCCATCTTCAGTTGTAGCTACTGAAAAACAGATACAGTAACGCAACAACAAAATTATGATATTCTAGAGGTCTATTAACGTGACATAATTCACCTTATGTTTGTGAACCCTACGGGCTATTGCTTGCCTGTGGGGATGTAGAGACACTGGGCATTTAAGAGGAGGGACGTTTACCTCATGCCTTTGGTTTGTGTATAGCGATGTTTCTTGTTTACCAACAATGACGTCATTTCCACGCATGCGCAAGTTTACGGTTGGCAAAATGTCCTTGTTATTGACATCTTTTACATTGAAAGTACGGCGTGCTCGACTGCTTAACGCGATTTTCTAGTCTCTGAATACGGAAACAAAACAACTCAACCAGTTAGGTTTCGTTTTGCTCCGCTGTTCTATTTTTAATAAATTACACGCAACACGCTTTTTGTTGTGAAATTGTCTCCGCGCATTCTTTGTTACGCATACACTATTATACTAATGCATGAGGTAAAACATGAGACAGAGACGGCTCATTAATCTTTGACAGAGAGGCCCTGACACCCTCAGTGAGATAGTTCTTTATTGCTCAAATAATTTATTCAGTATCATGATTCGACCTATTTAATACAATAAAGAATGGATATCGACAGACACTTTGTCATAGTGGGAAGCTACCTGTCACTGAGCTTGTTAACGTTTTTTATTCAAACTAATGATCGAATTATCGACGAAAATACATCGCGTTAAACTTGAACTCAGTATAAACAGTAATTATTTCAGTCTTACCAAAAAATACTGTACGGTCACCGGCAGGTCACTACTGTCACAGAGTTAACTTGTACACACAGCGGAAGCAATCGGGTTGAAGTTAGTTATATTTCTTATAGGCTACGCCGTCTCGGCTTCGCCTTATGGGCTTATCCCGTGCGCACTGAAAATTTCAGCAATGTACGTGGGCCCCGCCCGCATTCCCTACGGCAACGTGCATAAAAGGCCGCACCCAGCGGCACCTCACCCTCCCATTTCTTTCAGCAATGCGGAAGGTAAGTATGATGTTAACCGTCCACGGTGCTTTTCAGAACCCAGCGGCGCCAGGGCCAAGCACACCTGTGCGAGTGCCCGGCAAGGCTCCCCTTGGACGACCTTGTGTTTTCGTTGCTTGGGCGCAGACCACGCCAAAGCCGCCGTAAAGGACGCCAGGAGTTGTCTCCCGTGCTGTTCCATGACCGAAGATTAAGTCTTCGAGAGGTTCTTCGCACCGACGGTCAATTTAAACGACGCTGACGATATCCTCGCCGGTGAAACATCTCGTGCCAGTGAAGACGACAGCGACGAGAGCGACGACGTAAACACTGTCATCGTCGTCGAGGAACCGCATGGCGATGCTGTGTCTCGCCACTCTCCTCCCCTCAGGCCTATGGCTGTAGGGTGACGACTAGTCGGTGAAGTACCGCTGAGGTTTTGCTCCCTGCATGCTCTATGAGCGGGGGACTCACCAAGCTCCGCTCCGGTGACGCTGCGTGACAGTCCCCGGGACCCCGACCTGCTGTCCCCTTCCCTTCAGTCGGATGGCTGTCGGGTAAAGGCTGGGCAATCGTCCCCTTCCCTTCAGCTGGGTGGCTGTTGGGTAAAGGCTTGGAAATCGTCCCCTTCCCTTCAGCCAGATGGATGTCGGGTAAAGGCTGGGAACTCACCACGCTGCGTGCCAGTCCCCGGGACCCCGACCTGCTGTCCCCTTCCCTTCAGTCGGACGGCTGTAGGGTGATGGCTGGGAAATCGGCACCCGTGGATCGGTCCCAAGACACCGACCGACGAGTGGCGCCCGGATAAAATCTCTGTAAGATCCACAGTGGATGCTGTGGTTTCTCCGATTGCGGACGGCCCTTCCCCTCTCTTTCGAGGGGGGGCCCCCCCATTGGATCACACATGTTGTGATCGCGGTAGGGGCCAGGGAGTACCTCGCTTTACTGAACGACGCCACCCAGCTGTCTGCTCGCCCTCTCTTAGAGCACTATGCGTCATTCAGATTCAGATTCAGATTACTTTATTAATCCCGAGGGAAATTAAGGTGCAACAGTTGACACAGGGGGAATAAATGCACACACAAAAAATACTAATACCTAAGCTAAAAAACAAAACAACTAACTAAATAAAAATTGTATAAACAAAAATATATTTAAATGTATTGATAAATGAAGATAAATTTACAGTATTATTACAGTAATACGTAGGTATATACAATACACAACAATACGTATAGTGCAAATTGGCAGAATAATAGTGATTTACAGTGCGTTGACCAAAAAATAATAATAATAAGTACGTTGGCCTCAGGTCACTGAGTCTCCACTGTCCCTCTCACGACCCGAGGTAGATGAGTTAAAGAGTCTAATGGCCACAGGAAGAAAGGACTTCCTATGGCGTTCTGTGGTGCACCTGGGTGGAATGAGTCTGTTGCTAAAGGTGCTTCTATATGAGGTCAGCACCTGATGGAGAGGGTGAGAGTTGTTGTCAAGGATACTACGCAGCTTGCGCAGCATCCTTCTCTCAGACACCACCAACAAGGAGTCCAGCTGGACCCCCAGGACAGCACCAGCCTTCCTGACAATCCTGCTGATCTTGTTGGCGTCTGCTGATCTCAACCTGCTTCCCCAGCACACGACACCGGAGAAGATGGCACTGGCTACCACCGACTGGTAGAACACATTCAGCATCTTGTTGCAAACGTTGAAGGACCGGAGCCTCCGCAGGAAGTAGAGACGGCTCTGGCCCTTCTTGTAAACAGCCTCAGAGTTCTTGGCCCAGACCAGTTTATTGTCCAGATGAACTCCCAGGTATTTATATTCCTGGACAACTTCAGCGGACACACCCTTGATGGAAATGGGTGTGGGTGTGGATTTCCTCCTGCGGAAGTCCACCACCATCTCCTTCGTCTTGTCAGTGTTGAGCTGCATATGGTTCAGCTCACACCACTCAACGAAGGAGTCCACGACGCCCCTGTACTCCTCATCGTTACCCTCGCTGACACAACCAACAACTGCAGAGTCGTCCGAGAACTTCTGCAGATGGCAGGACACAGAGTTGTACTGGAAGTCTGAGGTGTAAAGGGTGAACAGGAATGGGGAAAGAACAGTTCCCTGTGGAGCACCAGTGCTGCTGACCACAGTGTCAGACACACAGTCCTGCAGTCTGACAAACTGTGGACGACCCGTCAAATAGTCAGTAATCCAGGACACCAGGGAAGAGTCCACCTTCATCGCCGTCAGCTTACTTCCCAGCAGGGCAGGCCGGATGGTGTTGAACGCACTGGAGAAGTCGAAAAACATGATTCTCACAGTGCTCCCGGGTCTGTCCAAGTGAGCGTAGGCACGATGAAGCAGGAAGATGATGGCGTCCTCCACTCCCAGTTTCGGCTGGTAGGCAAACTGAAGAGGGTCCAGCGATGATCTGACCAGGGGCCGAAGAAGCGTCAGGACCAGCCTCTCAAAGGATTTCGCCACGTGGGACGTCAGCGCCACCGGTCATGACCTCCTACCCGATGGGTTGGACAGCACGCTGAAATGGGGACATCGCATTCAGTTCAAGCATCGTCCCCCCGCCCTGTATAGGCCTGAGGGAGACCATGCAGGACCCCGTCGCAAACGCTGCTCTAGCGACGGAGGTGGGCTTCTTTTGGCAAAGGGGGTCGTCTTTGTCATTCCCCCCTCCGAATTACGGCAGGGGTTTTACCCGCTACTTCCTGGTTCCCAAGAAGTCAGGGGAGATGAGACCCATATTGGATCTCCGCAACAAGTTTGTGGCAGCGCGGAAATTCAGAATGCTCAGGATCAGAGCGCGACTTCGATGCGTGAGACAGGTGTCAAGAAAACACTGTCTTCGACGTCGAGGAACCGCACGGCCTTGATCGGTGTGCAAGCGCCGGCTAGATCAGCTCTGCTCACCCTCAGAGCGCTATGCGTCATGACGAGAGCGCTGCCTCCTACCCGATGGGTTGGACGGCACGCTGAAATGAGGACATCCCATTCAGTTTAAGCATCGCCTAGACGGCTATGCCTATAATCATAGAACTAATTTGTACGACACTTGATACTGCGGTATCGCCTGCCTGACGGTAATAGTGAGTAAAGTTCGTGGCTGGGGTGGGCAATGTCTTTTATAATTCTTTTGGCCTTGGCCACGCACCGCTGGTTGTAAATGTCCAGGAGGGAGGGGAGCTCACCTCCAACGATATACTGGGCCGTCCGCACCACCCTTTGAAGCGCTCTGCGCTCGAGTGCCGTGCAGTTCCCGTACCAGGCGGTGATACACCCTGTCAGAACACTCTCGATGGTGCCGTTGTAGAATGTTCTCAGGATGCGGGGGCCCATGCTGAATTTCTTCAGACGCCTGAGAAAATACAGGCGTTGTTGGGCCTTTTTCACCACGTGTGTGGTGTGCGTGGACCATGTGAGGTCCTCGGAGATGTGCACGCCGAGGAACTTGAAGCTGCTGACCCTCTCTACTGCAACGCCGTCGATGGAGATAGGGCTGTGCTCTCCCCTCTGCCTCCTGAAGTCCACGATCAGCTCCTTGGTCTTCTTGACGTTGAGGGCGAGGCTGTTCTCCTGGCACCACTGCTCCAGCGATCCGACCTCCTCCCTGTAGGCTGTCTCGTCGTCGCCGGCGATCAGGCCCATCACTGTCGTGTCGTCAGCAAACTTGACGATGACGTTGGAGCTGTGCATAGCCATGCAGTCGTGGGTGTAGAGGGAGTAGAGGAGAGGGCTCAGCATGCATCCCTGGGGGGCTCCCGTGTTGAGGGTCAGTGGCTCTGATGTGGTGCTGCCCATCCTCACCACCTGGCGGCGGTCCGACAGGAGGTTCAGTATCCAGCTGCACATGGATGGGGGTACGCCTAGACCTCTCAGCTTGGTGTCGAGCTTGGCAGGAACTATTGTGTTGAATGCTGAGCTGTAGTCCACAAACAGCATTCGCACATAACAGTTCTTCCCCTCCAAGTGGGAAAGGGCAGTGTGGAGGGCCATGGCAATTGCGTCGTCCGTGGATCTATTTTGACGATATGCAAATTGCCATGGGTCCAGCGTGGTAGGTAACACGGAGCAAATAAAGTCCTTGACCAACCTCTCGAAGCATTTGCTAACGATCGAGGTGAGGGCCACAGGTCTGTAATCATTCAGGCATGTTACCTTGGTTTGTTTAGGGACAGGCACGATGGTGGATATCTTGAAGACCGCGGGGACAACAGCCTGGGACAGGGAGAGGTTGAAGATGTCTGCAAAGACTCCTGCCAACTGGTCTGCGCATGCTCTGAGGACGCGGCCCGGGATGTCGTCGGGGCCTGCCGCCTTACGGATGTTCAGCCGCTTAAAGGTGCGGCGCACATCCGCCTCCGAGATGCGCAGCTGGCTGGTCTCCCCAGTCGGTGCTGGCTTCGGCGGGCTGCCGTTTACGTCGAACCGAGCAAAAAATGTATTTAGCTCTCCTGGGAGGGAGGTAGAGGAGTTCTCTACACAACTGGTTCTCCCTCTGAAGTTCGTTATATTCTGCAGCCCCTGCCACATACCCCTCGCATCGTGTTTCTTGAATTTATCTTCCACTCTGTCCTTATACTCCCGCTTGGCAGTGACGATGGTCTTACGGAGGTCGTAACGGGCTCTCGTATATTCCTCCGTATTCCCGGAACCAAAGGCGGCGTTACGCGCATGTAGGGCAGCGCGAACATCGCCGTTAATCCACGGTTTCTGGTTGGGATATATCCGAACCGACTTGGTCGGAACAACGTCATCTATGCACTTCTTGATGAACCCGGTGACCGACGACGCGTACTCGTTGATGTTATTGTCCGAGGCAACGCGGAACATGTGCCAGTCAGCGTGATCAAAACAATCCTGCAGCGTAGAATCTGATTGGTCCGACCAGCATTGGACCTCCCTCACAGCGATCGGTTGCTGCTTCAGTCTCTGCCTATAGGCGGGGAGCAGCTGGATAGAGCGATGATCTGATTTGCCGAACGGTCGGCGGAGGAGGGCCTTGTAGCCATCACGGAAGGGAGTGTAGCAGTGGTCGAGGATCCGCTCGCCCCGTGTGTTGCTCTTTATGTGTTGGTAGAACTTCGGGAGAACCTTCTTCAGGTTCGCCTTGTTGAAGTCCCCCGCTACGATGAGAGCAGCCTCGGGGTGGGCCGACTCCTGTTCGCTGATAGCCCCGTACAGTTCCTTCAGCGCTGTGTCCGTGTTGGCTTGTGGGGGAATGTAAACAGCGGTCACGGTTACCGCTGTAAACTCCCGAGGTAGCCAGTATGGACGGCACATAAGCATCAGGTACTCCAGGTCCGGGGAACAGAAAGACTTGAGGGGATGTACATGACTTTGGTTGCACCAAGATCTGTTTATCATGAGACATACCCCCCCTCCGCGATCTTTACCGGAGAGAGCCTTTGTTCTGTCCGCCCGGTGTACGGAAAATCCCGTCGGCTCGATAGCTGCGTCGGTAACCCCCTCCGACATCCATGTCTCCGTAAGGCAGATAATGCAATTGTCCCTAGTTTCCCGGTGGAATTGAATACGAGCCTGTAGTTCGCTTAACTTATTGTCCAGAGACTGTACATTAGCCAGTAGAATGGTGGGTAGTGGGGGGCGATCGGATCGACATCTCAGCCTGACTAGCACGCCGGCTCGCTTCCCTCGCTTCCTCCGGCGACGCTTGCGCGTAATCGTGCCCAAAATGGACGGAGATAATCCAGCTGTGACTTCGGGCGGGACGTCCGAGTCGAAAGAGTGAAAAAACTCCGGTAGGCGGCGAGCGACTGTCGATCTGATCTCCCAAAGTGTGCAGAAGTTATAAGTGAACTTGCTGCTAACATCCTGAACTAAAAAAGTTGCAATAAAAAGAATAAATAACAAAAAACTGCGTCGTCGTGCGGGAGCTCGCGACACGGCAGCCATCTCGTACGGCGCCATACTCCATACGTGAGTTATGAGTTATGAGTTATGATAACATAACTATCGTTTTGTCCAACCTTCTTAAACTATCAAAACACTGTCAGGCTAGTATAAAGAGTGGGTGTAACGATTGTGTAATGAAATTAGCATAGTTGACATATTAGCGTAGTCAGACAGTTACGCAGTCTGATTGGTCTAGAGTGTACTTCGGCTGTAGCCTCTAGACTAATGAGAACGCGTAACTGTCTACGATCGACGTAGACCGTAGAACTACCGTAGACTCAACCTCTGCGCACACCCACTGCACATACCCACTGTGCAAACCCACTGCCCCCACCCATCAGTATAAACAGTAACTATTTCAGTCTTACCAAAAAATACTGTACTGTCACCGGCAGGTCACTGTCATGCTTGTATAAACAATGGGTGTTACGATTTTGTAAATAATTAGCATAGTCGACATATTTGCATAGTCAGACAGTTACAAGGTCTGATTGGTCGAGAGTGTACTTCGGCTGTAGCCTCAGTCTAGACCAATCAGAACGCGTAACTCTGTACGACCGACGTAGACCGTAGCACTACCGTAAACTCAACCTCTGCCCACATCCACTGCGCACAGTAATTGCGCACACCCACTGCACATACTCACTGCGCACACTTACTGCACACCAGTGGCGAAACGTGTCTATCACAACTGGACCTTCTGTAGACCAGGGGTTCCCCAACTTTTCAGCCCGCGACCCCCAACATAACAGACTGGAGACTGGCGACCAGTCTCCAGTGGGGGGCGACCCCCCCCCCCCCCCCCCCCACCACACACACACACACACACACACACACACACACACACACACACACACACACACACACACACACACACACACACACACACACACACACACACACTATCACCGTCCGACGGGGTGGGGGGGGGGGGGGGGGTAATCGCGATCACGAACATCGTGTGTGGCTTTTTTTCAATGATGATACTGCCGTGAATCTGTGGGAATCAGAATTCCTTTATTTGTCACTCACGTTATTATTAACAATAATAATAATACAAATGTTTATCATTTGTATTATTACAAATAATAATAATCGCGACCCCCCCCCCCCTCGGGGTCCCGCGACCCCCACTTTGGGAACCCCTGCTGTAGACCACCCAGCAACTCAGAAAAATATCTGATTGGTTGCATTGTTTTTCCAGCACAAAACCACTCAAATGCGTCGTGCATGGACCGAGAAAGACAAACAAATCAACGTAACACTGTAATATAACAGATAACAACATAGATACCATTCTCATTTATTCATTATATTTAAATTTGATTAAATTGTATTACATTTTATTAATACAATTAATTCGATTTTTTTAGTTAGTTCATCTGAGAGTTCCAGGGTCTTCTCTGAATACCTTGAAGGCCCTGACGCTTCACCATTGCTGCACACACCCACTGCACACACCCACTTTGCATACCCACTGCGCACACCCATCGCCCACACCCACTGCCCACACCCACTGTGCACACCCACTGCGCACACTTACTGCGCACACTTTCTGTGCACACCCACTGGGCACCACCACTGCGAACACTTACTGCGCACACCCAATGCACACCCACTTCGCGCACACCCACTGCGCGAGTGTCTAGCCTTGCCAACTTATTGTTATTTTACCTTATTGTACTTTTACCTGAACTTATTGTACTTTTACCTTAGCACTGGCTCAGTTTTTGTACACTTGTTGAAACACACTATTGTAAGTCGCTTTGGATAAAACCATCTGCTAAATGACTGTAATGTAATGTAGCCTGGCAAATTGGTGGGTCCAAATTGTATTGCATCAAGATTGGTTCAAATATGTTAAAATCACAGATGCATATAGCCTTGTATGTTACATATACACTATAATCATTTTGTTGTAGGCTAATTGGTGTTATCAACTCCAAAACAAAAAATACCATCAGTGTTTTTAATGGAAATTGAACTGTTTATATCAATATCATTATGAAAGTTGCTTAACATTGAGCTTGCTATACAGAGGAACACACTTTCTAAGATGTTGTAAACAAGTACTCATGAGGTGTAAGGAGCTTAGTGATGGAGAGATTAATCCCTTGAGATAATGTCTACGCATTATTCCGTCTACACATGTCATTGTTGCGTACGAGAAAGGACAGAAAGACATACTTAAAGGTTGGTGCTAATTTAAAATATATATCATTTCAGAATCATCACAAATTGTTGCTTGGTACTATTTTCTGAAATGTGCCATGTTTTGTTGCGGTGGGCTGAGATATTTACGCATTACATCATGTTCCTCTGATGCAGACTATTAAGGCGGCATTTAGCTAATGATGAACAGTCTGGAAGACGTTCCGTTTCAGACGTCCCTGGGCTTACTCGAGGAACCCCTGAGCCAGCTTGAACCAGCAAGGCCACCAGACTTCACAGTCCCAGACTGCCCCCAAATACTGCGAGATACCAAGGTCAGACACTACCCAACTCGTTATTTGAGCTTAGCCTAATGTCATATCAGTTTCCATTCACAAAGTTAATCCGTTTTTTTTAGCTATTATGTGTCCAAGTTTAGTTACAACCCCATCTGCTAAACGTAGTCCCTTGGTGGGCTCGAACCACAAACCTTTCGGTTAACAGCCGAACGTGCAACCCCATTTGATAACCAATAGTCCCTGGGTGGGCTCCAACCACCAACATTTCGGTAAACAGCCGAATGCACTAACCAATTACGTCACAGAGACCCCGAAACAGCAGCGTACAGAGAAATATATCCACATCAGAGCTATGGCTAATTTATCTGTTTGTTATTGTTAACTTATTGTTATTTTACCTTATTGTACTTTTACCTGAACTTATTGTACTTTTACCTTAGCACTGGCTCAGTTTTTGTACACTTGTTGAAACACACTATTGTAAGTCGCTTTGGATAAAACCATCTGCTAAATGACTGTAATGTAATGTAGCCTGGCAAATTGGTGGGTCCAAATTGTATTGCATCAAGATTGGTTCAAATATGTTAAAATCACAGATGCATATAGCCTTGTATGTTACATATACACTATAATCATTTTGTTGTAGGCTAATTGGTGTTATCAACTCCAAAACAAAAAATACCATCAGTGTTTTTAATGGAAATTGAACTGTTTATATCAATATCATTATGAAAGTTGCTTAACATTGAGCTTGCTACAGAGGAACACACTTTCTAAGATGTTGTAAACAAGTACTCATGAGGTGTAAGGAGCTTAGTGATGGAGAGATTAATCCCTTGAGATAATGTCTACGCATTATTCCGTCTACACATGTCATTGTTGCGTACGAGAAAGGACAGAAAGACATACTTAAAGGTTGGTGCTAATTTAAAATATATATCATTTCAGAATCATCACAAATTGTTGCTTGGTACTATTTTCTGAAATGTGCCATGTTTTGTTGCGGTGGGCTGAGATATTTACGCATTACATCATGTTCCTCTGATGCAGACTATTAAGGCGGCATTTAGCTAATGATGAACAGTCTGGAAGACGTTCCGTTTCAGACGTCCCTGGGCTTACTCGAGGAACCCCTGAGCCAGCTTGAACCAGCAAGGCCACCAGACTTCACAGTCCCAGACTGCCCCCAAATACTGCGAGATACCAAGGTCAGACACTACCCAACTCGTTATTTGAGCTTAGCCTAATGTCATATCAGTTTCCATTCACAAAGTTAATCCGTTTTTTTTAGCTATTATGTGTCCAAGAGTTTAGTTTACAAACCCCATCTGCTAAAACCGTAAGTCCCTTGGTGGGCTCAAACCACAAACCTTTCGGTTAACAGCCGAACGTGCAACCCCATTTGATAACCAATAGTCCCTGGGTGGGCTCCAACCACCAACATTTCGGTAAACAGCCGAATGCACTAACCAATTACGTCACAGAGACCCCGAAACAGCAGCGTACAGAGAAATATATCCACATCAGAGCTATGGCTAATTTATCTGTTTGTTATCTTAGGTTACTTTTTATAACTAGGATTCATTCCACAGCCTTCGCACAGCCTTGGTGTCATATTTGTCAGTTTAATACTTCAAAAGGACCTGATGACTCCTAGTATTCACTATCAACCATTTTTGTTTACAGTATGACTTTGCCCTAGAACACTGGGTGTTGGTTGGGTTTGAGGGTGGCCATCAAAGAAGAGCATGGCCAGCTTCCCTGGTGCGAAGATTTTCCAAACCTCCATCCTGCCCTCCGTACTCGATGATGTTCTGCAGCCCTCAGGAGAGCCGCAGGGCCAATCAGAGAAAATGCAATGTATTGGAACCAAGCACTCGGCCCAGGAGCCACAGCATGAACTCTGTAGACACCAAGCAACTGCATCCCCGAACAGCCAGGCAACAGTTCTTCGACCGGGACAATGAAGCCGGTTATTCTGAAGATGATGAGGGATCCTCCACCGATGATGGTTTTCTCGGCTGCAAGAGTAGAGAGCGGCCTGGTAGCCGGTCGCCAAAAGATACACTCTCCAGATTCAGGGAGCGCCACTCTGTCCCTTCGGTTCAACGCGGTGAGCATGTCCCTCCTCAGAGCCAGACAAGACCTCTGTCTGCTTCCAGTGGACGCAGAAAAACTTTACGGGAGCACAGCTTGCCTCCTCTGTGCCCAGGGGAGAACCACTGCTTGAACAAACAGGCCTCACTGTGCGTTTGTGGCTCTCAATTTAGGCCCCACCAACCAAGGCCATCCTCTGCGGGATCCTCTGTCAAAAACCGCAGGCAGAAGGTGACTGTTGGCCGTTACATTTGTGTCACTTTTGTTGTATTATCCCGCTGTTTCTTGTTATCCTGATAGTTGACACAATGTGTTACATTGTCCATCTTTAGACCCTGCGAGCTGTGGGATCCCATGAGGTTACCTTTGACCATTCCGCAGAGCTGCTGTCAGCTCTTAGCGAGGATGAACGAGAGTTACTTGGGGCAGTCACTACAAAAGGCTACCCTTTACGTACAGCCATATTGGCTCTGCAGAAGACAGGTCATCGGAGCCCAGAGAAGGTACACCGCAAGTTATTTTGAAAACTAGAATAAACGATTTAAAGATAATTTTTATTATACGTGTGTATTCCTCATTACCCTATATTCCTGCTGTACTTTTACAGATCCTAAGTTACCTGGGTGCAACAAGTCATCTGTGTGGGTTAGGATATGATGAAGCCCAGGTAGAAGAGGCTCTGGAGATGTTCCAGAACTGTGAGAGCAAGGTGATGTCAAGTTCTTCCACAGCAAAGACATTATATTCTTCCATCACACGTTTTGACACCTATTCTTCCGCTTTTCAGGCGGCAGAGTTCTTGCTCCTCCTGACACAATTTCGCGAGATGGGTTTTCAGGAGAGGGCCATCAAAGAGGTTCTTCTGGTCCATGAGAACCACCGTGAGAAGGCTCTTGAAGAACTCATGACTCAGTCGGCTTAATGTTGGTTAAAGGCTTAATGTTTAGACATATAAGCTTATGAAATAAAGTGAATTGATTCATCTTTCATGGTTGTCCAGTGTATGTTACACAATTCTAAACCACAATGTTCTTAGGCTTATGTTTGTGTACTGAACACTAAGCTACGTGGCAGGACCATCTGACCCTGTAATTGAATCAATATTAGAATACTTAGAATACTAGCAACAGAACAGAAACCACATATTAGGTTAATGGGGCCTCTAGTGTTACAGCCTTGGCTACTGTATAACAAGGCACTTACATGTAGCGCCATATGTATTTGATAAAAATGCTTATAGAAATCCAATGTCTTCAGATAGTGTATCATGACTATGACCATGACCTAACAAACACACAGCCACCCCCTCCCCCCCCCACCACACCACACACACACACACACACACACACACACACACACACACACACACACACACACACACACACACACACACACACACACAGGCCTAGGCGCATGCGGGAAAACGGGATGTCAGGGGGAGTTAACGGCGAATATGTTTACTCCGAATATCATATCGGAATATGATGATTCAATGTTTGGTCAAGTGTATAATGAGTGGGAAATTTCTCTGAATAACCAACACAACGTTGTTGTGATCATAAGTATGGAAGCCCGATAGTATCTCATAATTATGAGATAAAGGGCCAATATCCACAATACAATTTTAGACGTGCTCCCATATCTGAGGAAGTATGGAAGCCCGTTTCCGCCACTTGAAAAAAAAAAAAAAAAAAGGAATTATGACATAGTAAGTCATAATTATGAGATAATTATGAGATAGAGATAGAGATAGATAGAAATAGTTATGAGATAGTATCTCATAACTATCTCATAATTCTGACTCATAATTATGAGATAGTTAAGTCATAATTATGAAATACTTTTTTTTTAAAGTGGCGGAAACGGGCTTCCATAGAAACGGGCTTCCATAGATAAGAGCCATTAGAGAATTTCTTTCCTATTTTTTTTGTAAACGACTCCTCCTACCCCGCGGAGCCGCTATGTGATTGGTTGATCTCCGAGAATCCGCCATATTCAAACCTCCGTCGTCACCGTCTGTCTGTCTGTTTGAGTGGAGTGTTTTCATTCGACTTTTGTGCCGTTTACCGTGTTTATATATGTATGTTTAATTAATAATACGTCGTATTACAAACCTCGCGAATGGAGGAAAACGAGGAAGTTACATGGAGCGCGATGGGAAACAAGAAGAAGCTTCGCAGGATGGCATCGAGGACGTCCACGACTAGCATCAGTAGCGTGAGCCAGTCGTCCCCCGAAACCAGGAACCAAAATACAAAGAAGTACGGTTGCGCCACACACTACTACACACTAGGCGGTTACCTTGATGGCTACTGGTATTTTTGAAAAAGTTGGCCTGTTTTTCTTGTGATTTATTATCCTAGTGTTTGTTTTTAGCTGAACCCCCGAACCACCTCAATAGCTAGCCATTCAACTGACAGGCATGGCTGCTTGTGTTTCGTACGGGCGGTAGAACAGCGACTGCCTGCGTCTCTGAGCACATCTTAAGTTAATAACTATTCTCTGTTCCTTTCATGCTATGGTCTATGTTCTTAATACACAACAAGCACAAGCAATCGTACTGTTTACCAGTCATTAAATGTGTCCGCATAATCCATTTGTGAACCCAACATTAAGTCGATTGTGAACCCAAACATTAAAGCCGATTTGAAAAGTGCTTTGGGATCCGGACCGGGTCGTTTATTTAAATTGCGGCTAAGCATACGAAAAAAATGGGACTGGTATACGTCTGCCATCAAATATAGGTCAAGTTAACAAAGTGCCTTTCTTTGCTGGCCGTCTACAGACCTCCACTGCAGAGAGGCAGCTCCTTCACGTTTCTGACTCCAGGGCCATCATGGGACTTCAGTCTAGTAAGTCACCATTGACAATTTAGGATGCTATGTTCGACATCAATTCATTCATTGTGTATTTGATGCAAGTCAAAAAACAAGTGCATAATTGTAAGTATGCATAACAAATGCGCCATTGTTCAAAAAGAAAGATAATTAATTTTATTATTTATTTTGGTTATTTACAAAACCAATGTGTACGTCCACAGAAAAGAAAACGCAAAGAAAAGGACGATGACACAGTCAGTCTTTCCAGCTTCGATCTCAAGGTGAGCACACTTTTATATTTTAGACCGTTTCCCTGTCCAATACTTTTGACAGTGTGCTACACATAAACATGCATGCATGTTTCATGTCATCATCTGGAGTATGATCTGTTTTTAGAAAAAGGATTTTAGAAAAAAAATAGAAAACTCTTACAATTCTAAATGGTGATGTATAAATTATTGACGATTAATCAACTGCAACACCAGTCCCAATACAAATGTTCCCTGATTTGCAGGAGCCTAGCAACAAGCGAGTGAGATCACTAGTCAAGGTGTCATCCTTGGCCAACCTTATGTCGCCCTCTAAAAATGGTGCAGTTCGGCGCTTTGGACAAACCCTCCAGGTATATGGGCTCTTTCATCCTTGTTGACCTATGAGTTTGATTAGCCATTACAAGCCATTACAAAGTATACTCTTATTGTAGGAATGTCCTCCCAGACATGTGCATGATCTGTCATCTATCTATCATACATCTGGGTGGACTCTTCAATGCGTGCTATCATTATTAGGGGTCGATTTTGAAATGCCTTATAATGGCTAATCATATTACACCTGGTGGTGAAATAGGGTTTCTTTAACTGATATATAAACTTAAAAAATTGTGCTCCTCAGTCCATGTCACAACGTAGTGAAAGCAAGTCCCCGGGGATGTCCCTCAGAGCCACCAGCAAAGCAGCAGGACCCACCCCTACTAAACGCAGGAACAGCACCCTGTGGTCCGAGTCCCTGGACGTCAAACAGAAGAGCGCCTTCTCGTCCAAAGAGATCAAAAGACAAGAGGTAGTGCGGCAAGCTCTGAAATCGTTTTGGGAAAGAGAAAGAGGGAAACGTTCAACCTGACTCAAGCATTTCTGATCATGCTTAGTTTATGGTGGTTTAATTTTCTCTCTCTCCTTAGGCGATCCATGAACTCTACAGGGGTGAGCAGGATCTTATTGAAGACCTCCAACTTGCACGAAAGGTCAGTGGATCTGAGAACTTTTATTGGTATAAGAATCTCACAGGGTGGATAGTAGTTTGGGTGTCCTAGCCGAGGGGTTTTGGGTTCCAACCCCAATGTCTGCAGTCTACTAGAAGGCATCCCTGAGCAAGATGCCTAATCCAAACTCCTAAATGGCATTTATTCTAAGTTACTTTGGATAAAGCATCTGCTCAATGACTAAATAATAAATGGTAGAGAAGAGTAAGTGCTATAACAATTAATGTACGTTTTTGTCAGCTGTCTTGAACTCAACCATTGTTCTTCAGGCGTACCACGACCCCATGCTGAAGCTTTCCATCATGACCGAGGGGGAGCTGGCTCACATCTTTGGGGAGCTGCATGCATACATTCCCCTACATGAGGGTAAGCCCCAGTCTGAAAGTCTCAACTCTTTAACCCGGTCCCTTGCCCTTCATTTACAGAGGTGTATATGCCATGTGCCTTTCTGTGTCTTCAGATCTGTATGCAAAGCTAACCGAGTGTGCTGCTGGTCCCAGTGGCACAGTTGGTCAGATTGGACAGATCATAATAGATTGGGTATGTATTTAAGCTGATGTTGGGTCATGGAAAATCATCATGTATCCATTGATGATTTGTATTTATTTTAAACCATAGCTTAAAGGGAAATATTATTTTGGTATCCTTGTTATGGCATGCCTTTATATTATGTGTATAGATATTGTTTCAACATATTATTTTATTGTACCGCTCCTGATATGACTGCAGAGATTAAAACACTGTTGACACGCACAACGGTTAATACCACTTAATGGCAAATGTGGACACAGGAACAGCAGAAAATGAACTAACGCTGTCTTTTCCCTCCACAGTTACCTGGCCTGAATTCGTACAAGGTTTACTGCAGCAATCAGCTGGCAGCCAAGGCACTGCTTGACCAGAAGAAGCAAGACAAGCGGGTGCAGGATTTCCTCCAGCGCTGCCTGGAGTCGCCCTTCAGCAGGAAGCTGGATCTCTGGAGCTTCCTGGACATCCCCCGTTCACGCCTGGTCAAGTACCCGCTGCTGCTGCGGGAGATCCTCAGGCACACCCCTCCCGAAGACTCGGACATAGCCAGTCTGGAAAAGGCTGTACGTTTTTCATCAATCACTTCATTTTTATCCATCCGCCCATATTGTAGCTGATGGCTGGGGATGCCCCTGTTTGTGTAGTGTTGTCAACATATTACTTTTATTATTCATATACATACAAGTAAGGCTCAGAATGTCTACAACACTATCCTGTCCCTACTTTCATATTTAGGTATCTATGACTATCTATTTTAATATATTGTTAGTGTACATCAGTGCATCCTTACTGGGGAGGATTCTAGTAATGGAAATCTGTGACCAATGTTTAGCCTTCCCTGGTCACTCCATGGGAATTATTCTGGGCTTGATCCAGTAGCGAGACATAAACCATGCTGTGATTTCACAGATTACCATAATCCAGGGGATCCTGTCCGACATAAACGTGAAGAAAGGGGAGTCAGAGTGCCAGTACTACATCGACAAGCTGGAGTACCTGGACGACCGACAGAGGGACCCTCTGATCGACAGCTGCAAGAGCCTAATGTGCCACGGCGAGCTCAGGAACAAGAGTGGCTCGGTGAGAATCAAAAATAGTTCTGTGCTGATATTGAATTCAATATAATTAGTTATTAAATCTTCATACATTTCTGTAGTCTCGATACAACACTTAAAACTGTAATAACGGTAATAAAAACTAATGCTCTGCCGTGATGTTTCATTGCAGAAACTCCATGTGTTCCTCTTCTCTGAACTGTTGGTGCTGACCCGGCCAGTGACCCGCAACGAGAGGTGCTGCTTCCAGGTGTACCGGCAACCCATCCCCGTACAGGACCTAGCTCTTGAGGACCTGCAGGATGGAGACATCCGCATGGGTGGCTCCTTCAGAGGGGCTTTCACCAACGGAGACAAAGGTGGCCGGAGACTTTCTGCTTAACAGTTAATGTGGCTGTAGTAAAGGACGGGTACAAAATGCCAATGACATAAATTATCACCCATAAAACTGGTGTGGGTTTCAGTTACGTTAGTTTCAGGTAGTAGTCAGTTAAAATCTGGATGAAAAAATGGGTGATGGGGCAAATGATCACACACGTCTTTCACGACTGTTACACTGAAACTTGAAATATCAACTGGTATCAACCCATCCAGTGACCGGTAGAAAATTTGTTTGATCACCTGTAAATCTTTTGAAGGAACTTTGTCATCTTTTTTTTTTTTTACACACACCTCAGATCATGTGTTCATGGTGTTTTCTCCCTACCTCCCTCCAGCCAAGAACGTGTTCCGCGTCAGCTCCCTGGACCCGTCCCACGGCCAGTCCCACACCCTGCAGGTGAACGACGTCTACCACAAGCAGCAGTGGCTCAACTGCCTGCGTGGTGCCATGGCCCTGCAGCCCGCAGCTCCTCCCCGGGTCTGGGCGGAGGCCGCCCGTGCGTCCAGGCGCCGCTCCTCCGCCGTCTCCGTCGACGGCGAGGAGGCGGACGAGAACTGTCCCGACGTGTTCCCGGATGCAAAACCCACGGGGCAATCCAAGATGAGACTGGACAAGAGGTTCCGCGGGTCGCTGAGGAGGAAGGAGACCGGGGTGTAGGAGGGAGCCAAACGGAAGCCCGTGGAGTGTCGTTTGTTGCTGGTGGATTGGGGCCGATTTTTCCGCAAAAACCACTATATTCAACAGTCAAGTTTTAAGACTTGCTAACTTTATATTTGAAATGGGGAGAGGGAATCTCCTCCAATTACTTCCGTCCAAAAAAATGATGTTTAAGTTTTAGTGGGAAAAAGTGTGTATTTAGTTTACAAAATGTGTTTAACATGCAGCAGTTCAATATTTGTGGAATTTGTTTTACATAATTTAAACTTTCATACCACTGTTGTAGCTCTTAAGAATTATTCTTTTTTTTAAGTGTGTGAAGGCAAGGGAAAAAAACTTTCAATTGATTCGCAATTCCTATTGTTTCAAGGACAAATTCAAGTTCTTTTGAGAACTGATTGATTTGGAAAGTTGAACAAAACATTTCATACAAATTAGAGTAGGTAACCTTGTTGTTGTTGGAATCTGGTATGTTGTAATGTGAATCGTGCAATTGTTACTGAGAATGATTACAGGAAGAAAAAAATCTTATTTGGTATTGTACTTGTATTTACATATTCACAATAAAAAGGTATTCAATATGTACAATTTCTTACTGTACATAATTTCTGTGCTAATTATATCTGATGAAACTAACCATTTCCAAGATAATGTCTAAAATATACAATCACTTTTACTTTAATGCAAATTTCCAGGTGGACCTGTCCAATTGAACTAAAGGAGTTTCCATTTGTTGAAATTTGCCGTATGTCAAATTATGCTATTTCTGGCAGGAAAATAAACATTCTGCCAAATCCGTACACAGTGCGTTTCAGAGATGATGAATGTAGAAAACAGGCGGTGGCGTGTAAGAAAGGAAACCTCTGATACATTTGGGTAAGTCTAGCTTGGAAACAACATTGAGTGTTTCGGTGCCAAAAGTTCTTCTTAAAGCCAGTCTGCTTATCTGCTGAAGGCTGAGTGGCGTATCTGAAGGGAGGGGGCAAAAGAATGTGGGAATAAAATGACAAACAGCATTTTAAATACAGGTAACCCTAACCCTTTTTCGAAGATTGTTGAGGGAATGTTTCCTAATTTGGCTAAATGAAGGGTTGTGTAGCTTGAAGATGTGATATGACATCTATGTACACTATGAAAAAACAAAAAAACCCCACCTTACTTTCATAAAACTCCAGGCAGAGATGAGCAGGAGATCCTTTGCTGGTATAATGGATGGGTTTTTTGCCACGGTTATCGGTGGCATACAAATTTCCCCCAAACTCCACAATGAGGTCAATCATGTCGACATGCTTGACTTTTGCTGCATGATGCAGGGCCGTCTCGTGCAGCTTGGCTGCGTTCACATTTGCACCTTTAGGGACGACAATAGACTGCTCTTATCATATTTAGTTGTTAAAGAAATTGTGTGAAATATTTCATCATTGCAAGGAAACTGGCATAATTCCTACGGTCAAATGTGGTCTTAAGAGCCACCGTTTCTTTCAGCTAGGTATGAACCCACCTGCATTGAGGAGCACTTTTGCACAGTCATAAAGTTGCCTAGCACAAGCTACATGAAGTGGGGTCCCAAAATGGCAATCGTGGGCCTCCAGGCGAGCTCCTTCATCAATCATGAGCTGAACGCAGTCTGCATTCCCTATTAAATATGACACGAATGAGTTCCTGGTTAACATTGTCCTACAACAATCTACAAGAAGCCTAATCCCTAGCTCTTCACTGTAAATCTGTCTGTAAATGGCTAAGTAGTAAGTCGTGAGATGGCCTGCAGTCTACATGGGGGCCGCAGTCTGTTGGGGCTTGGCTTGGGAACCGGATGGTCGCCGGTTCAAGTTCAAGGTGCCAGTTCGCCTCCTGGGCACTGCCGAGGTGCTCTTAAACAAGGCACCAGACCCCCAGGCGCTGTATATACAATAGCTGCCCACTGCTCCTAATACTAGGATGGGTTAAATGCAGAGAATGACAAATGTCCCTGTGTGAACATGTATGTGACCAATAAAGAGGATTCAAAGTCCTACGATTTCGATTTAGACATAAGCCAACATAACTGAAATGGTCCGTGTCCATGATCTACCTACAGTTGACCCCAATACGCTACATAAGAAATGCGTTAGTTAGTGTATGAGATCATAATGTTTATCATGTTTGTTTGGTTTACAAGCCAGGCGAACGCACCCCCCATGCAGGCCTCGTGAAGGGGTGAGAAGGTGAACAGCGGGGGGTTCACCATGGCCCCGTACCGCAGCAGCAGCCGGACGCAGTCCAGGCTCCCGGCGGCACACGCGTCACACAGCGGAGTGCTGCCGTCGATGTTGCGCGCCTCCACCTGTGTGCGTGTGTGTGAGATGGGCAACAAAACACATGCGTCACCAGCGTGACGCATCTTTGACTTTATTGCGCCCATGTGCTATTTATTTAGGTTATTTAGCAGACGCTTTTGTCCAAAGCGGCCAACATCAAATTCAAGTGTTTGTATTTTAGGGAGTGGGAGCAGGTAGGTGTTAGGCATCTTGCTACGGACATTCAGTGTCGACTTTAGGGGTCAAACCCCGTACCTTTTGGCTGGGAGTCATCCCAGCACGGCACCATCGTTGTCTTCCGATTTTTTTTAACCATCCCTAGAAGGCTTCTTCCCCTTCCCTTCTAACACTAACCCTTTGGATTTTGGGTGCTTTTCCTCAACCTTGAGAGGGTTAAGGGTTAGGAGATGATCTCATAATAACGTGGGCCTGTAAAGCTTTGACTTTGATTAAGGACGAAAGTTGGATGGATGGTCTCACCTGTGCACCGGCGACCAGCAGCAGCCTGACACATTGGGTCTGTCCGTGTATGCACGCCTCGTGCAGGGGCGTGATGGAATCCACGGCCACGATATTGACCGCCGCCCCTCCCTGGATGAGTCGCTGCAGGTCCAGGCTTCTGCCCTGGGCCGCAGCCTCGTGCACCGCCGAGCGGTCCGTCCAGAACCCCAGACCGTGAGCTGAGGACATTCGATCCACGCGGATTTATCCAAGCCATTTTCTCCAAATATGACCACCACAACCATAAGTTCAAGGACTTGTCGTTTGCCGCAATGTTTTTTTCCACCTGGTGTTCTTGATTATTTTTTATATTGTTAATATTATTGTTGAGTTGAATTCTTATTGAAGAAGTGAATGGTGAGCAAGCATTACATTGTTACACAAAGAATCTTGAAGGGACTTCTACTTCAAGCTCCATATGGCATTGTAGGCATAGTCAAATATGTATTTATCTAGTTTATAGTCCAAATATGAAATATATAGTCATATGCATTATGTGTACAGTATATCCAATAAACAGTGGGCAAATATGTATTATGTGTATATCTAATAAATAGTAGGCAATGTGTATTATGTCTATACCTAGTAGTGACAAATCCTAATAGGTCAGCCACACTAACGAGCTTACAGACCATGCACTTAAAATACCGCGCGGGCTGCTTCGCAAAGCTTGCCTTCATCGGTCTGCGGTTACTGTACTATTACTGTAACAGTTGATATGTAATGTTATCAAGTAGAACCATACAATAGGATGAATTGAGTTAGTTACCTATGTCTCCGAACAAGGACGGTCTGGAACGAGTGTTAATATCCATTTCATGATAACTCCTTCACAAAAGATAAAACAAAAGTCAAACCCATAGATGCCCTGTTTTCACTGTGAGAGGACTGCGTCGTTGACTTGTTACCGAATAGTTAAAGCATTGTGGTCGTCAGAGGAGTCGCTGCATGCTGCCAGGGCAAACCTTCAACTAAGTCACCAAAAGTGTTCACGTACGTGTGTCTACACCGCGCCATGGTTATGGTGAGAATTACAACAACAAAACTTCTGTATTCTGTATTTTTTTCCCCTCCACATACCGGGGAGACTGGGGTTGTTTTAACACGTTTTGATATTTGGTATTATGGCAACAATAATAGCAGTAGATCACTTCAGAAGACTGCTGCATTTACCATTTATCTCTTGTTATAACCCGCGATGCCAAAGGGTGTTCGACAAACAGGTAAAGTGGGATCCTGAGTGCGCCGGAACAAGAACGGAGTCAACACAGGGGTCAAAGTGCAATAACAGCGTGTATTTGTGGAAAACAACAAAAGGATACAGACACAGGATAAACTCAAATACAAAATTTCAGGAACCAGGCCTAGGAACCTGGTGGAAGTATGCCAAATCAAAAATAACTTAACAAAGCTAGGCAAAAAGGAAAACTAAGTTTCCCTTTCCCAAATAGCAGCGGTTGCAACAAACGGTTGACCAAACACACTACTCTAGCCAAAAGTACATGGGTGGCATACCCCCTCTAACCTAGGGTATTTAACAATGAGTTACCTACATGGTGAAAATGTAAAGAGGCCTCTGTCTAAACTGTGCCCAAGACCTGGTCCTTACCTATACCAACTACCACGGCATGCACGTCATGAGGGTGTCAACCAAAGGAGGGTGAGCTGCAACAAACAGGGAGCCTTTATACAAAACAAAAATAGCAGGTGGCAGTGATTGGTGATTGGTGGGGCGGAGTCGGGATCCTGGTGCTGGAGCAGGGCGGGGCTCTGACCTGTAACAGGGAACAAGGCCCACAGTGCCACCCGGAGGCACCACATGCCGTAACACTCGCTGTGGTATTGCATACGCTTTATAGTCTTCATTTCAACTGATGTCCTCCATCCCAGAGGGTGGTTCTCCTCCGGTGATCCTGGGTGACTTCAACATCAGTCAGATGCTCCTGTTGACTCTCTCTGACCTTGGCATCGCGGGGATATAATCCCACTTGTTTGGTGATCCTATAGGGTTTTGTGAAGAGGTAAAAACCGGTGTTCCTATAGTCTATGGTCAGTTATTTGGCCTTTTCTCGCTGTGATCTATCTGTAAGGCCCACGGCCTTTCATGACATTGTTCTGCCGAGGAAAATCTTTCTTGTGGTCCCAGTAAGATCATCCACCAGGCTGTCTCCCGATCTGCAGACAGGTTGGGCTACCAACGTGCTCTGCTGCTCCTCTGCACAGGATTCAGAATGCAGTCACATGCCTTGTATTCAACCAACCTATGCAAGCACATGTCACACCAACACTCTATATCTCACTCCATTTGTCTCCCCTGTAGCGGTGAACATTCTGTTGAATTTCATGATGCTGGTATTCGTAATGTTTTATACCTTCAAATGGGCCTGTAATGAACTGTTTATTATTTCCTCACTGCTTTTCCCTAGACTCAGGAGAATAGAACTGTGTGGACATCATTTGCAGTTCAGACTATAGACCTGGTGGAACGACATACTGTCTGCAGAATCCCCCCCCCTCCCATATTCTGGAAGCATCTGAAGACCTACCTCTTCCGGTAACAAAACGCAACAAAAAAAAATAGTCCACTGTCCATCGCGTATCAATCTTGTCCAGTTCCTGGATACAGTGGATTTGTTTTGCTTGGGTCTTTTGCTCCATGCTTAAGATTGCTTTACATTGCATGGGTGTCCGATCATTTGTCAAATTGTATAGTTAAATGTAGCATATCTGTCAATCACTCCACTTGCTTCCGTATCCTGGACATGTAACATGCGAGAAGGAGAATGCTGTTACCCAAACTGCTGACAGGTAGCCACCGGTCAAGCGCAATATAAGTAATCGATGTTATTCCGCTGTGCTGCTGGCACACTTTCCGTCAGGTCGTCACCACTACCGTGTCTGAATATGGCGTTAAAGGCGTCGCGAAACGCAACATGAAAACCGTGTGCGAAACGCAACAAACGTTACAAATACATCCAGTCAAATACAGACAGAGTGACAAACTACGATATTGTTTTATTTGTCATTTAAACTAAATAGACTAAATGCTACGTGTCCAAAATGTACACCATTCGCCTCACCTTCACACGCCGTGGCCGTGGCTCGAGTGTCGCTGAAGCTCCTCAGAGCCTCACAGGATGTCGACTCGGTGCTTTCGTTTCTCTCTCGTCCGCGTCCACTTGTGTGTGTAGTTTCAAGATGGATGCACTCGTGTAGATAGGTTTCTGTTTCTTTTTCGGGTCAACGACGGACGTGCCCGTGTCCATTGCCACGTCGCGTTAAACAGTACATGAGAGGACGCCGTTTGGTTTTAAAATAGTCTAATCGATATTAAATTAGAGGTGGTTACGATTCAGTATGCTACCGTATCGTATCTTTTCAGCGGATCTAACTTCCTGGTTCTCCCCGATCGGTTTCGCAACAGTCGCGTATGATATCCAATGATTTGGCTCAATGACGTGGAATCACTTCGAAGACCATATCCAAATGTATTTAATGTCGTTTGATCGAAATGACTCTAAGGGCTAACAAGCGTTTTTCGGCCTGGGAGAAGCTGCGTACGGTTTGTGTCCAAAGGTTCTAGTCATGGACCGTAAAAATGGTGGATTGGCGAGTAATTGCGGTAAGATCGTATTTCTGTTGGAATAAGTTTCACTTTTGGGCAACGAGGTGTTCCACTTTCGACACGTTGTCGTACATCGGAATAAGTTTCGCTTTAGGTCGAGGCGCTTCGCGCTATACATTTCGAGTTATATTTAAACTTATTAAGGGGTAACGTTGTTGGTGATTACTGTACATGATGTGCGGGGGTGGAAGCGCCATTCGAAATGTTCAGTTATATGCTGAGCTGTGTGTGTGTCAACATATTCGTTTACGTAACATATACGCGAAGTGGTTGTGTTTTTAATATTGCCATCGTGTTCGATTTCTCTTTTTGTGGGCTACGCTTATTTCTTTCTTTCTTTCTTCCCCATAAGCTGTTTCGACGTCTCAGAGTTCCGACTTGTTCAAGAAAGTTGTGGCTCCTCTTCAAAGTGCGTATCTATATGGAGAATCGAAAGAGGCTTTCAAATACACGTCTGCCTATTTGTTCAATCATTCTGCACTACATGAAAAGGTCAGTGTATCATCGTCGTTGTTGTTGTTTTAAACAAATCATGGTTTTCATCCATTATGGATTGGATATTGCGTCACTGGACAACCATAAACCTAACCGGAACTTAGCCAGTTAAATCCAGCTGAACAATTTCACAAGTCACGACCACATGTTTTTCCAGCTTTTCCAGCTTTTCCAGTTCTGGTTCTCCCTGACAATTCCTCCAAACCATGTTACAATTGAAAGGCACAGATACTTATCTTAAGGCTCTTAGAATAAAAACATTTCCCTGGTACTTTAATAAAAAATACAGAAAATTATAACTTGAATGAATGACTGAAAATGTCAATGAAAATGACTTTAATTATCCATCATTTGTTCGTTCATGACAGTATGACGCCTTTCGAGCAAACCGAAAAGAGGCTGGGTATTCCGAGGAGGAATTGAAAGAAGACTATGGGTTTTTGTTGTTTGATGACATAAACAAGGTAGCAAGAGCTAGCCAAAGAGATTATCACACAGCAGAAAATGCCACTGGGTATTGACACTGGATTGATCACATTTTATGGGTTGTTTATTTTTAAAGGCTACAGAACTTGGGGAAACTGGAGTACTCACTGGTAGCAACACATGCACAATACTCGGAGATCCTTCCACAGGTAATGTGTTTCTTTTATAATGAGGTTTCTTAATTATACAGGCCTTAGTTATGAGTTCAATGTATTGCTTTGGAAATTCAATTGGACAAGCTAAATTTTTAACCTGCAGTTATGAATGTTATCAGGCAATTGTTTCTAATTTTGTTTGATCCTCTGTCGTGTTGTAATATATTCAATTTAAAATGTAAAGTAAAATTGGTTGAATGAAATACCCTGGGAACACATGTCTAGCTAACACTCAATAGATGAATGCTGGTGGTTCTCTTGTCATAAGTCCCTTTTACAAAGTTTATAATTGTCTCCACGAGTGATTCTTGTCTTTTATGTGTGGTCATTGAAAAAAGTTCATTGTGTTTGAGGCTCAGAACAACGTTTTTGAGTTTACTGTTCAAAATGACAACTTAAAATAAATGTACAGTGAAACCAGATATAAAGAGACCGAAATGTTTTACGTAATACATAACATAATGTTTTATACATTCAAATGGCCCAATAACAAACTTCACTGCATTTCCCTAGACTCTGAGAACTTGCATTCATGATATTCTCTTTGTTCTCTTCCAGGAGTATATATATCGAAGTACTCTGACTGCCTAGCTCCAGATCACTGGAATTGTGGGAAATCTGGTTTTATCGTCATCATCAGGCTGACAAAGGTACCATCGTATATAAATGTAAAATCTAAATTGGCTTAAACAATGGCAAGGGTCACCTCAAAACATAACATTTAAACTAATAGCGTGATACAAATATATATACTTCTAAACATTTGATTTGGAAGCTGTGTATTAAGGCTCTGCTGATTGTGTGTTTATTTCGGCTTGCCAAACTTCCAATTTCAAAACATTTGATAAATGTGAGCAGCAAACACATCACAAAACAACTACCACCATGAGATTTAAAAAATGCGTTTTGGGCTCAAGGAAGGAGTTATCTGCATGATTACAAACAACTTTGTTATTATTATATTATTATTATTATTATTATTATTATTATTAAGCAAGTTCATGAGCCTATGCGTTCTTTGTCCACAGGGAAGAATTAAGAAGGTTCAAGAGAACTACACGCAGAACTGTAGTGCACCTTCAGTTGGATTTGACTGTCATGAGTCAAATGAGCTATCTATGGTATCGGCCCACACCAGCTCATTCCTCGCATATGAGAGAACCCAGGTATGGTCTCGCATTACATGGGTGTGTAGTCTGTTTCTGACCACAATTATGTAAAATACTAAAAACAATAGACCCAGTAAAAAGCTGCATTTAAGATTAGATAAGATGATGAAGATAAATTCCAGAAGAGAAATGAAGGTGTAACAGCAGCAAAGTTGACAGAACAGTGCAATTGAACATACAATCCATGTCAGTCTTTCCAATACATTGATATATTTGTGGCACCCCTCCACAATATCAACATTGACCGCCATATATTGATTTTCTATTTTTATTACTTTTGTCAAAAGCCTTCGCCATTGCCCAGTATTAAAAGAAAACATTACATTAGTCATTTAGCAGACGCTTTTATCCAAAGCGACTGACAATAGTGCGTTCAACAAAGGTAGGTAAGAGAACAACTCCTCACCAGAAGTCAAAATTGCCAATCCAAGAACTTCCCTCAAGAACTTTTCAGTAAGAAAAGGCAGAATCCTGATGTAGATAAGGAATCTGCATGAGTGTGTCACCGATGCAATGTTTGCAGAGAATGACCGTTGGTTGTCCAGGGTCACACCGAGATTCCTTGCAGTCCGAGAAGGTGTCATCACAGCATCATCAATGGTGACAGCCATGTCTCGGTGCGGACAGCCCTTTGCCCAGTCTTGTGCTTTAGGTGGTGCCTCGACATCCACTTCGAGATGTCTGCTAAGCATGCGTGTTTCCACTTGCGTGTCCAAGGGGGGAAATGACAAGACCAGTTGGGTGTCATCAGTATAGCAGTGGTAGTCATGGGAGTGGATAACAGAACCAAGGAATGTTGTGACTGATCCTTGTCGAACCCCAGTATTTGGTCTGCGTGGTTCTGACACAGACCCTCTCAGTGCCACCTGGTAGGAGCGACTCGTCAAGTAGGATTCAAACAAGGAGAGAACAGAGCCGGAGACACCCATCCCCTCAAGGGTAGAGAGGAGAATCTGGTGGTTCACAGTGACAAATGCTGTAGACGGGTCCAGGAGTATCAGGACCGAGGAGAGAGAATTTGCTCTAGCAACATGGAGAGACTCTGTCACTGCCAGACGGGCAGTTTCTGTTGAGTAACCTGCCTTGAAACCAGATTGGTGGGGGTCCAAGAGGCAGTTCTGGTGGAGGTACAAGGACAATTGGTCCTTGGTCCTAAGACAGCATGTTCAAGAGTTTTGGATAAGAAGTGTCTGTAGTTCTTGAGTTCAGAGGGGTCAAGTGTTGGTTTCTTCAGGAGGGGGCTGACTCTTGAAAGCAGTGGGAAAGTCTCCAGATGTCAGAGATGCGTTGATGACTTATCAGGAAGGGCAGGAGTTTGGGTGCAGTAGACTGAAGCAGAGGAGAGGGGACTGGATCCAGAGAGCATGTGGTAGGGTGGCTGGATGTGACGAGGTGAAGAACATCCTCTGTGGAGAGGAGGAAAATGGGACATCATCTGTGGGAGGGTGAAGGGAAGACATGGGTGGTTGATGCGAAGAGCATCAGCCGGGGGGGGGGGTCAGGGAAAGAGGTTTGGATATCGTTGACCTTCATGTCAAAGAAGTTGTCAAAATCATCCGAGAGCAGGGGAGTGGGGGAGGGATGGAGGAGGGAGGAAAAAGTTTCAGTACCTGCCTAGGAGATGGGCCTTCCAAGCCAAACCATTAGGCAGGAGCTATAGAGCTATCGTTTGGTAAATATTTCTATACAATCGGCGAAGTACAAAGTAGCTGAAACTACTTAAATGTAATTAACAGATGAAAGTTTTCCGGATTTATCCGGATATTTGTCAAAACTCCCAAAAATCTCTGGATTTCCCTCCATATTGATATTGTTTTCGGTTTTTTTAACTTTTCCGGTTAATAATCATTGAAATATTCGTCAATCGCTCACGGCACGGCATGTTTACTTTTTGTCTATGGGCGCAGCCATTTTAGATCTCGCAAAGTTACGGAAATGAACGAGATTTTACATAGCACTACATAGTAGAAGGGTCAGCTGAGCGAGATTTGTGACTCGTGTTTGAAAATCGCTCGCAATTCTTTTGTGTACCTGTCTATTCAGCTAGTCAATTGAGAAGCTTTTATCTATTGTGTTTACCCATTGTGCTTACCCATTTGTGAAAATAAATGTCCACTGCAATGTTGTCATGTTAAAAGAAAATTAGTTTTTTTGAAAAGAAAACAAACCGCTCAAATGCCTCAAATGCAGCTGAGAGCATCTATTATTATTTTTTTGCCCCCGGACCCCCCTAGCTGGGCGAGCACCTTCGGCGCTTACTGTGTCCTTATGTGACTACAAAATAGTTTTCCGGATTTTTTTGTAAGCGTCCACTTTCATCTCTGAATTAAAATGGATATGTCAAGTTTCAGAATGAGTCCAATGCATATAGCATTACAATCGCTGCTTAGAAGTGTGTCATGATCGCAGTGTGCTTGAAAACTGAATAGCAGGTGTATATATTTGGTTCATCTTGCAGTACTACCTCTACGAGCTGCTGCCTGGTGACTGTAGCGAGACAACCCAGTCTCCCAGCCATGTCTGTCCATTTGCCATTGTGCCATTTTCATATGAAGATGCATACACCAAGGCAACAACATCTAGTTGTCAGGAACAAAGGTACTGTAGCACTATACAAATATAGCCTTCCTATATGCATGGAGAAAAAAAAAAAGATTTAAGTTATTTCAAGGTTTGTAATTTTTTTGTTGTTTTTTCCAAATTCTCCTTTCAGTAATATGGACGGAAATGGTAAGTTTTATTAAAGTACTTAGAAATGTCTTCTACATCCAGCTTTTTCTGGGGAATTCTATACAGGGGAATCATATGGTCAGTACTCTTGCCTTTTTGTCATTGCAGTGTTAAACAACGTTATGTGGAGGGGTCAGTTTCACATCAGCTCCCAGATCTACCATGTTCAACTGAAGTCCAAGTCGGGGACCTTGATCCCTGTAAAACTGTAAGAGAAACGTAAAACATTCAAGATGTTTCATCCAAACTGCAATAATCGTTACAATATTGTAACCGGAAATGTTCTTTGTTTGTCCTGTGGTGCAATTCAAGTCCGCCTGTAGTCAAAGTAGACCGAGCTGTTTCCATGGTAACCTTGAGACAGTTTGCCCCAAAGGCTGTCTTTGAAACTCAATTCTCTGGCGAAGGTGTGTTTTATGTTTATTTTTAAGTGTAACTTCTAATCACACATTTTTGCTGTTTTCTTATTTTATTTTGTCCCCAATGTACGATTAGAGATTGATTTGTTTTGCTCTTGCTTTCAGTGTCCATGGATGGCATCCGCTGCAGTGTTTATGAGTTTGTTCCTATAGAAGTGGAAGACTCCTCCCTTTCCCCGCTTATCCAAGAACTCAAGGACAAAGATATTGTGAGTCTCTTATCAGTAGGCAACACATACAAGCTTTTTATGATATGACTCAATATTCCTCCCAATAAAACAATGAATCATTTACACCCTCAACACTTTGACAGAGTCTTACAGTTTGCCTGAATGAAGGTGGGTTTCTGCAACTGCTACATTCGTCCAATTTTGCTACATGTACTGGTAAGTGGCCATTTACAGTTCCTGCCCCTGTTCAAACTTGTCATTACTTCACTATATTTGCGCTCTCAAAGTGACACTGTCCTCAATGGAACATAACACGTTTTTCTTCAGGTGTTGAGTCTAGCGGAACTGATGCCCTGCAAGCCATGTTTCTGTTTCCAGGATCAAGTGCAATACAGAATGGTAAGAAGAACATGGCTAGGTCCATAAAGGGGCTCTGGAAATCATAGTTCAATTATGTCAAGTGATGCATGCTTTGTCCCACCCCACTAGCAACATTAGCAAGAGCTACAGATTATAAACAACCATTTTCGATGCAAAATTGCTAACCGACAACGATTTTTCTTGTTTTATGACAGACGCCAAAGGAGAATGGGAAGAGTCCCAGATTTCCTCTGACATTCTTCATATTCTACCAGCATTGAATTATGCAGAAATTGAAGTGCAGAAAAGCTCCATAGGACAAAGTGAGGACCTACGTGGAAAATTTGTGCAACAAATTAAAAACTATGCAGCACTTATACATTCAGGGCTAGCAGCAACCCCATCAAAGGACGTCCAATCACTTTTACAGGATTTTGACGAGCCTCTCAGTTCCCTTTGCTCCAGCCCAAAATGGACTAACCAGGTATGGCAATGGCTGAGGTCCTACCTCAGCTACCCAGTCTCCTTTCAGCTCCCTGTGAACAGCTTGACCGAACTTTTGGCAGGTGGAAAACAACTGCAAAAAGAGGTCCTTGATGAAGATGAAGGCCATGTCTGTCTTCCACCTCTAGAACAAGCACCAGGGACAGTTTGTAGTGTAGGCCCAGAGGAGCTGTGGAGCAAAGCCACGGCAAGTGATGTTTCAAGCAGCTTGCATAAGGATGGGGCTAACAAAGACTCTGAGACTAATGGCATTTCACATGGTCCTTTATCACACAACCCCGCAGCTGAGTTGGTCGTCAGCATTACGTCTGCAGAAGGAACCACTACAGTCATGGACAAATGTCTGAGTGGGAGCAACACTGAACCACAACTTTCTAGTGCACTAATGGCAACAAACACAGTTGATAAACCATCAAATAGTCCAATTACTACAAAACTTCCCAGGGGTCGCCCTAAAGGTAAAAGAAAACTTTTCAAAAGGCCACAAGCAGATCAACTTCTAACCTCTACCTCTGAGAAACCAGATGAGGGAAGACCGCCTTCACAATGCACATTGCTCAGTGATTCTCCTGAAACTGAGTGGACAATATTAGCAGAGTCTCCGTACAATGGTGGAAAACTGACATACAAATACAAGAAGGTCCCACAGTCTCCCCAGCGGCAAGAAAAGACAATTAAGCGAAGAAAACGGAGAATGGAAAATGTCACATCAACAGGATTGGATGCCTGTTCTCCAACAAGAAAGACAGATCGCTGGGACTTGAGGCCAATCATCACTGGATGTGGAAGAACTCTGCTTCCACATGGCTCCCTAAATAGTGTGCTTCAGAAAAATGAGTATGATTCCACAGATCGTGAACAGCGCTTTAAAGAGATCATCATTAAATTAACTGAGGAAGCCTGTCAACCAGAGAAGATGGATCAGGACCCCATTGCTGGACAATTGGCTGTGAATACCACAAACAATGAAAATGCAGGAGACGAGAGTCATAATACAGAGGTTGAGGGTTCTCCTTGTCCCAAGACATCCCGTTCGCAACACAATTCAAAATATCCAGATTCACCAACTAGGACTCCAGAATTTGGGGACCATTCCATGGTGAACATTGCAGAAGCTAACACCTCTGATAGTGTGCCCTCTAGTACAGCTGATGTTTCCTCAAATGTGAATGACCATAAAAAGAGTAAACGCTTGCTCTGTAAATTAAAAACATTAGTTTCGAGGGGAAAGGGAAAAACACTGAAACAGGGTTTGGGGGATACAGTTTTGCCAGTTGATGCACAGCCAAGTACTGAACCTTTACTCAAGAAATGCAAATCTGGTATAGACCGAGAGATGTTGAGGACAGAGACCAATATAGATTGTCAGGATTCCCGAGAAAGAAATGAGGACGTTTTAAGAACTTTTGCACAGGCATTAGGCTTGATACCTAGGAAAGTGCCAGACAAGATACAGGAAAACACTGATACACTAGAGAAACAGCCCCCATTAAGCCTAGGGGGCCAATTCATACCTACAGTGGTCGGATCTGCTCAGCTCATACAAAAAGACCCATCACCAGTCCAAGAAACAGTGGTCGGATCTGCTCAGCTCATACAAAAGGACCCATCACCAGTCCAAGAAACAGTGGTCGAATCTGCTCAGCTGATACAAAAGGACCCGTCACCAGTCCAAGAAACAGTGGTTGAATCTGCTCAGCTGATACAAAAGGACCCATCACCAGTCCAAGAAAAGCTTCAAGTGAAAAAAAAAAAAAACCGATGTAAGTTAGTTATTCATTTTAATAGATTACATTACATTAACTGTTATTGTTTAAAATACGAATTACATACTTCATCTTTTGTATTGCTGACTGTCATACTTATAATGCTTTCTTGCATTGTCTTTGCAGGGTGGGAGCGTTGTCCCATTTCATCCACCGCTGAAAGTCCCAAGAACAATGTGTGTGCTAAGAGCAAGATTCGGAAGAAACGGTTTTCTTACACTGCTGCCACAAATGCTCTACTTGCTAAAATGGCATTGGACGAGGTCAATAACCAGGCACACATAGAATCATTGCTCATTACAAAGCGTGTCCCAAGGTGGAATGTAAATATGCAAAGTGACACACCGGATTACAGGGCGATTCTTGCCTCCATGCTAAATCTGCCTTCGGAGAGTCCTGTGGGCCTTTTGGCGAGCAAGGATGTGATTCCTTTGGTAGCTAAAGAACATGCTTACTCATCTTCCACCACCTTGCAAGTCCCCAAGACAAGTTATCCAGAAGGAATGCCAAAGCATTTCTTAAATTTGTTTGACCAGGGACTGCCAGCACCGTGCAATGTCCATCTAGAAGGCACAAGTGATCAAAAAGCTTCTATGGAACACATGAACAAGGATGCAATACTAAGTAGAAGGTTCAGGCGCTCTCGCATCTTTGTTGAAGAGGATGGATGTCTCAAAGTCAAAAGGAAGTGGAAAGGAGACTATGACTTTGACTTGGACAGCAAGTTTACTAATCACCCTGTAGAGAAAACAGTTTGCAGGGGCTTGCATGGGTATGTGCATCATTTTTTATCATGGTTTATATATGAGAAACGCGTGTATATGCAAAGTACAAACACTTTTTTTGTTATTTAGTTATTTATCCATAACCAATGTTTTTCTTCATTTGTATACTACACAGATCATGGAATTTTGCTGTGAAGGACAATGGTGAAGAAGCACAACTCATCATCCACATGTGGATCGGACTTTTCTACAGCCACTCAACTCCAAGGTTCATCCATTCAAGTCATCTAGACTTGGAGGATTGCTTGGAAATGCCTGATGATGACATGTTGTTGTTGCCAAGTGAACACAAGACACACGATTTGGAGCCCATTCAAGAAGATGGACTTGTCTTGAATGAAGAATCAAAGGTTTTAGACCTGTCAATCAAAAAGCAAGATGTATATGACGTCAGTGACATCGCTGCATCTTGTCACAAGACTAATGGCGAGGAGGCCTCTAAATCATTTATCAGGGAGGCTGGAATACAAGCTGAAGGCCCAGCTCAATGTCAAGCAAAACAGCAGGTTTGACCTTTCATATGCCATTCAAATTTATTTTGCAATTTCTAATGTAAAAATGCATCTCATGCTTAAAACATGTATCTAAAATGATTCCTGTTACTGTTCTTAGGTGATCAAGCTACGGCCAAGTGAGTTTGACGATGACAGCGATTGCACCAATGAGAACATTGTCAAAAGCAGCAGTGAGAGGGTGGATGCAAGTCCAGAAAGTGCCAAAAACCTGGAAGATTCTGCTGTAAACTCCATTAGTAAGGATAAAACATGCAACTCCTTATGCAAAGTTATACCAAACAAAAGTATTCAACCACAGCTTGTTTTAAAGAATAAGGCAAGCATCGACCCAGAAGGCTCTTCCAAAGAAATTTCTAAAATGGGAGAAAGAAATGAGAATCTACAAAATACAAAAGTGGCAGTTGAGCCACCAATAGAAATGGATACCTCATGTCAAATCATGAAAGGCGTAGATGAAGAACAAAACTATCCATGTACTTATGTTGTTGGTACTGACAACTATGATGGCAATGAATCAAAATGTGAAGATCATCGAAGAGATACAGACTCGCACAAATCACCAGTACCTTTTGTAAACTTGCCAGACAATGAGACGCAGTCCATGGACGTTACATCCATCACACTCCCACATGGCCCCAATGAAAACGGGAATGAGGATAAAGACTGTCAATTAGCAATTGATCAGGGCCATTTTACAAAGGAAGAAAATTCTTTAAAACCTAAATCAGTCAGTGACGGCCATGGCACCATTAAGGGGGATGTTCCAGGGGTTTCTTGCCAATCACTACCTGTTGGACAACCATTTAAGGATGGTGAAAAGGATGCGTCCACTGACAAGATGTTACCAATGCAATATGCTAATTCCTCTTCCACAAGTGGTGATCATACAATTTCAGAAAAAAATGTTGCATTGGACAAGAAGTTACCAAAGGAGAATGATTATAATGAATCCGTGGATCAGGCAGAAATGCTAATATTTGGGGAACAGGAAAAGTCTAACGACTCTACACCATTACAGGATGGTATTGTAGATGAAAGCCAAGCTGAAGTACTGGCAGATGTCAGTGTAGTTAGTTGTAGTCCTCAAGAACAAGATGATGAATTGATAGAAAATCAAGTAGAAACTGCTCATATTTTAGGTCCAGAAGCAGCTTCTTATCACCCTCCCAAAGATGGGGATTCAATACAAGAAGTGGAAGCTGGCCCACAGGTCCTACCTTTACAAGACAATCCTGTGGAAGTAGGTCATGAACCCAATGAAATGGCAATGAACATAGATGTGTACCGTATATCGCTAGACAACTATGAAAAAGACCCGAAAGCGGAAAATGTACTTTCAGTTTTTGAGGACAGTGATTCTAAACATAAATTGGGCTCAGAGGACAGTGAAGCAGACACAAGATGCCCCACACCAACTAACGGGGATGGTCCACTTTTATTTTGCCAAGCAACCCTTGGACAACAAAATGATGGGGATGGTAAAAAGGATGCATCCAGTGATGAGATGTTACAGACGCAATATGCAAATGAAAATACCTCCATGAATGTTAGTTATGATGATGATGATGATGCCACTTCAGAAGAAAATTTGATCATCGACATGGACAAGATGTCACCAGAGGAGCATGATCCTAATGATTCCATGGATGAGACAAACAATGAAATTGTGAGTGATCAGAAGACATCTGATAATGATTCTAAACCAATGCAGGATGGTATTGTAGGCGAGAGCCAAGCTAAAGTACTGCCAGATGTTAGTGTAGTTAATTTTGATCAAGAAAAGGATGACAAATTGATTGAGAATGAAGTTGAAACTGCTCATATTTTAGCCCAAAAAGCAGTTTCTCATCACCAAGCCCAGTCCCCTCAAGATGGGTTTACATTGCTCCAAGATCCAAGTGAAATGCGCTTATTTGGAAAAGATGATTCATTACAAGAAGTGGAAGCTAGCCCACATGTCCTACCTTTACAAGATAATCCTGTGGAAGTAGTTTATGAACCCAAAGCAATGGCAATGAACACAGATTTGGACCGTATAGCGCTAGAAAACTGTAAAAAAGACCCGATAGTGGAAAATATACTTTCGGTTTTTGTGGACAGTGATTCTCAACCTAAATTGGCCTCAAAGGACATTGAAGCAGACAAGATATGCCCCACATCAACTAACGGGGAGGGTCCAGTGGGTTATTGCCAAGCAATCCTTGATGGACAACCACATGATGGGGATGGTAAAATGGATGCATCGAGTGAAGAGATGTTACAGACGCAATATGCAAATGAAAACTTCATGGATGGTGGTGTTGATTCCATTTCAGAAGAAATTTTGGACATTCAAAGTGAATTTAATGAGAGATGCCCCACACCAACCAGAGATGAAAACCTGTATGAATACATTCCTTCTCTGGAGCAGAGTATACCTAATCAAGTCTGCAAAAGCTCACCTGGGAAAGAACACAGAACAAACTCAACACTTACACATCAGTGGGGAAAGGAAGTTTATGTTGAGCCTGAATTGAAATTGGTTGGAGATCAAGACCCTGGAAGAGAGCTCTGTGAAGAAAACCAGAATCCCAGATCCGGACTGCTTAAAACCACTGATCTCCCTTCCTCTCTGATCCAAAGCCCAGCCCTCTGCAGGAAATCTATTGGTATGGACAATGTAAATGGTCAAACACCTGTAAAAAGGAAAATGTTTTCTGAAGAAGGTTGTTTACTCCCTGTTCCGTGTCCCCCGAAGAAGATGAGCTCTGATCAGGAGCTATGCAAAGCACCAATACCAAGCAGATTGAGCGATGACTTGCATCAACCGAGGACTGGCTGTCAAGCCGATGAGGTCTACAAAGTAAAGGAAATGGATAACCTGGCTATTTCAAATACTTCTGATGGTAATGAAATTAAAATCCCTGTCATACCCACCACACTGACCGACACACTGTTGGACAATCACACATCTGAAAACAACCAACATGAGAATGAGCAAGATAGTGAACCTAATTATATGGATGCCGTGTATCGGTTCAATGAAAGTGGCATGTTGACACCAACCAGAACATCTATAGATTCCATGTCTGATGAAGGGGAGTACTTTAGTTCCTCCAGCTTCGATGATCCAATTCAAGACTGTCCAATTGTGAAAAAATGTGGTCAGTCATCCTCAATTCACTCAGATGACCACAGGGGAGTGACAGAAGAAGACACCTATACGATGGAGCCCTCAACGAGCTCCTTTAAATATACCAATTATACATTTACCAAAACGGTCTCAAAGTCTTTGAAGCAACTCACTGAAACATGCATTGATTCTGACCTCACGCAATTTTCAATGGAACAGGAGTTTCTCATCTTCTCAGAAGAAATGAAACTGCTTCTGAATGGCAAGAATCCCATCCTCATGCATTCATACCCTAGTTCTGACCGGCCGCAGTCTGTCCTCGACCTTTCCATCGGCGTAGACGTGGCAGAGAGCAGTATGGGGGAAACATTAGGAGAAAGTATCTTGTATCGCCATGCATTCTCTTCTAACGGTGCAGAGGCCAACGTTGCTCTGTCTGACATTGAGGCAGAATGTGCCAGGTCCTTCCACACCATGATGGATAACGTCTGTGCTGGAAAAACTCAACTGATGGACACGGATAAAAGATTAAGAGACCATGCTAGCTCCAGCAGGCAAATGAGAAGCGAGATGCTTGGCAGCTTGAACCATGGTCTGAATTCAGTTGTGAGGCAGTCTTCTAAAACTAAGTTCAGGTTCTACATATTGATGACATCCGATGATGCCTTCTTTGAGGAAACAAAGGTAAGGCCTTTTTACTACCTTTTTAACTACTGTGATTGCACACAAAATTTGTATGAATGCCTATATTTGTCGTAGTTAATATTGCACCTTTAACTGTCGTAAGAAATGTGGTGTCAGACAGTATTGTATATTCATATAACTAATCACATGACAAAGGTCAAGGCTTTATCTTACTAATAACATTTATTTTGGCAAATATTAACTTAATTCCTGCTGTATGCTGAAAAATATTAAGATAGCTGAAAATTGTGCTTTTCTAACTTAAGGTCCGTTCTTGACCCATGATGCTCTACTGTACTTTTAGTGATAGATTTTGACACTGTAAATACTACCACTGCCCGTGAAAGCCAGTGAAAACCTGTGTTTTAATTAAATGTATTATCCACTATGTTTTTGAAAGACCCTATTGGAAGCAGATGGCCACACTGAGGTCCAACCATCCCACTTCTTCCTTAATGAGCAAAGTTCCTCATCATCTTTGCTACTCATCATTCTAAGGAATGAAGATATCGCAAAACACATTGTTAAGGTAATAAAGCTGCTAGTAAGACACAAGGACACTGCATTTAATGGTGCATGGATGGTAAATGGACTGCCTTTTATATAGCACTTTTATCCAAAGCGCTTTACAAGTCATGACATTCACAAACCGACGGCGGAGTCAGCCATGCAAAGAACCAGCAACCTTCCGGTGGTCAGATGACCGTTCTAACTCCTGAGCTACTGCTGCCTTTATATTAAGCGTAACAGTTTTACTGGATTTAATCAAAATAAATGTATATATATATATATATATATATATATATATATAATTTTCCCAGGTCCCCCATTTGCTTGATCTGAAGAAATCCACAAATGTGCTGTTTGCTGGGATCGACCAACCAGATGACATTGGGAACCTCACCCATCAGGACCTCTTCAAGAAGGGTGGATTCATCATGTTGGAAGGAACTGCAATGGAAGCCCTCAGCTTTTGTAAGAATACCCCTCCAAATAATGCATTCTACTTTTTTGTCCTGTTTTGAATATCCATATAAATTACAATCCTATCATTGTGTTTGAAGGCCAAATGAAGGAATTGTTGGATTTTTTGCAAGAGCTAAGCAAAAACGGGAAGTGGAAATGGATACTGCATTATAGAGACACTCGCCGTCTAAAAGAAAATGCAAGGTAAGTTCCCCTATTTCACACACAGTTTTCCGTTTATTTTCTTCAGTGTCGTTTATTCATTGATGATTGTTACCATTTAAGGGACATAAAAGTGTACTAATGAGCAGGGGACTGTGTGCGACAATAAAAACAAATGCAGAAATGTTACATCTGACATTACAATAGATTACTGATTGTTTTTAAGAGTCACATTTGGTGTGACTAAGTTTCATAAATGCATCATAAATCTAAAAGATAATAACATGGGAGCGTATTCGGAGGTGATGAGAACAACCATTTACATGATCCGAGTTGTAAATGCGCCAAACTTCACCAGGTTCAGTACCGAGGAAGCTGAGAAGAAGCACTTGATGAAGTCCTGCCAGGAAACTGGAATAGTAGAGGTGCTGCCGTACCACCAGTGTGACCAGTTGTCTCGAGAACATCCTAGCTATCTCAGCTGTCTGCTACAGCTGCAGGTCCAAAATATCACAGCCCGTTTCCCGGTTTTCGTAACTGGTAAGTGTAATGAATGCAAATGTCCCCAACCTCCATGGTGTTGAGGTTGTAATGTATTTTTACACCCACTATGTTGCCATGGTCCTGTAACTAAAATAAAATAGCCAGTACCTCCCACTAGTGAAGCAGTTGAGTAAAGGTGCCTGATCATCACAATTACCGCAAAGATCAGTTACCCTTACCTGCTCTTCTGCTTCCACTACGTTTAGATGCACAGGCATCTAAACGGGCATCTTGCTCAACAATGCCTACAGGTAGACTGTAGAATTATCCCAGAGCCTTTCTGGGAGTCTAACACTATCCTGCGCACTATTTTATAATAATGTCATTATTTTCTATTCAACAGATAAAGCTGATACAATAGAGGACATCACATTTGGAAGACATGGAATTTTAACAATGAATATTAACTCTCTGCTGACTGTTTTTGAAAGTGAAAAATGTTCTCTTTAAAACATGCATAATGGCGGTAATAACAAGGTACATGGCAATAACTTTCTTAGAGTCTTATTTTGTTATACTATACTTAAACTGCAATACCTCACTGTTACTACTTCAACTTACTATCATACTAGAAATATTTCTAGTTAGTACATTTGGTTTCTTGTTCTTTGTAAATTAAGTTCTTTGTAAACATGTATTGAACAAGCTTCCAGTAGGATGTGTATATTTGCATTTTTGTATGATCAGTTTTATGACAGTTGTAAAAATCAATTAAATAACTTAAAAATGGCTGCCTTTTTACTTTATATATTTTTATTTTCCTTAAGCTACTTAAGTGATGTTATTGAGATTAAATGGTTCTTATTTCTGTTGTATCTGCCATGATTGATGAATCAACCAGAATTATATTTTTTCATTCAAGAGCCTTCTGGTTACGTCTGCTAGTATTGTTTACGCCCAGGAACATTACATTTGGCTTTTGCTACCACCTCCTGACCAGAACCTGTATGCTGCAAAATGCTGGCTACACCCTAGCTCCCAGTTCAAATCAGCTGGGGTGGGCAACATTTGAAAACCTACCACCCGTCAGTGTTACCAGTGCTCAGTTCATGTTGTCAGGTGTGATTAAGAAAGAATGGGTCTACCTATACATAGTTCAAATCTTTATGTACTCAGATTTTGTTAAAGGGGGGGGGGGGGAATAACAGCTGGATGTAAATTACATGGATGTTATTTTAGTTTTATATACCATTCCTCTAATTCAGTTAATAAACCATTATTTGTTTTGCCTACCGTCTGCCTCAAATACAAATCATATACAACCATATACAAATTGTGAATGCACTGATGCCTGAAGCACAACTTTTTACCATTTATGTTGGATGTAACTTAGAATTTATACAATGCAACTAAACAGACTTAAACAGCCTAATACATTATATGTGTATCAAATATTTACGAGAAGATGGTGAAATATGATATGTTAAAAAGTGTGTTTGATGTATCTATTTTTAATTAGTTACAGTATGTGAAACTTCACATGATGATCTGGTCTACCTGGCGCATGATCATATGACACATCCAAACAGTCACAATTCCCTCCACAGAGTGCTCTACAAGATTTGTATTTGCCATTTGTAACCAGCACATAGGAACGCTTACTCCACATTCCCTCCCGCAGTACAAATCTTAAAAACAACACCATAAAAATTAGATATACAATAAAATAAACAAAAAAAGAGCAGCAAAGTGACTTCAATGATATGTACATGTTTTATTTTTATTTTTTACAAAACTTCTAAGTGCCAGTAGTGCAGCAGCATCGTGTATAAAGTGCAGTAACTGATGAGTCCAGAAAGTCCAGCAAAGTATGTAAGTCTATTCATGAAAGATATGTCTTCTAGGCATGTAAATGAATAGCGATAAAGCCACCAATACTGCACAACTACTGACCGCTTCGGTAATCCTCTTTGGTATAGCTGGTATTTAGCTATATATACTGAAATATCAGTCATGAGCGCATGTTTTACGACGTACACCTGCGTGTGCTCATTGTCGCCACCTAGCGGTTCATTCCGGCTCTAACCAGAGTTAGCTCGCCAGCAGTCAACAAATGCGATACCTTTTATATATTTAGATACCGTATACATTTTTTAATATAAATCATTTATATTATCAACATATGATGAGCACACGCGGGTGTACACAGCAAACACACAGGGAAACTTTGTGAAATCAAAAGTAATGGCGATACCAATCGGATGACCAATGTTGTCCGTTGACGTGTAATTTTGGTGGTGAGTTTGTCGCCAAATAAATACACGCCGAGAAGACTTCATATTTTCATTAATAGAGTCCTCATGTCGTTTGCGGCTAAACCGACCCCAAACTCAAAGGTACAACTCCCCCAAAATAATATAGTGTGAGGAAGGAAATGGAGATTAAACGAAATTAGGACGTATTCTTCCTTCCAGTTGCAGGCGAATGGCAATAATCACCTGACTGGCTTTCGCTTTATTGCAATTGCTTTGTATGTACTATTAAATATGATTGCACAGGCGCCGACACAAAAAACGAAATAAGATAAATAAGAATGCTACTGCGCATAGACGGCGAACGATGAGCCTCTCGATCACATCGGAGTGAAGTGGGCCGACTCAGACGTTCTGCGCATGTCCACTCGGCGGTTTGGGGATGGGTCTGTCGATGAAGTCAAGATGGCGGCCCTGGCAAAAAGCGCCAATATATTTACTAAAGTAGATGGGAAATTGTACTATTAGACTGAGATTTAGCGAACCCAACCGCGGGTTCCGTGTACCATGAACGCTGTAACCATGTTTTGGAACATAAACTGACCGGAATAAGACCGTAACGAGTCAGCGAGATGTGCGAGAGCTATGCCCGCTCGCTGCTGCGTGTTTCGGTGGCGCAGATCTGCCAGGCGCTGGGCTGGGACGCGGTTCAACTCACCGCCTGCGATCTGCTGTCCGATGTGTTGCACCGATATATCCAGCAGCTGGCCAAGGGGTGTCATCGGTACTCTGAGCTCTGTAAGTTGTGTGTGCACTTATGAGTGGGTGTGTTAACGAAGTGACGGAATATAGACGAGGTAGTTGTTTTTATCCACAATCCTGTCCCGCTCTCGGACTAGCGCCCCCTTGAGGTGAGGCCTATTATTAGGCGAAGATGTGTTGTCAAAAAGTACAGTGCAGCCTGCCCGCGTTGTTATAAATGCAGTGGTGATCGATGGCTATCGTGAATGCGCTAGCTCAGTGTGTTGATGAGGATGATAAACAACAACATTATTGGAGATTTGTCACTATAACCTTTGCAACTTATTATTTGCTTTCGCTTAGTTTTGTCTGTTTGTAAA